>JALIGW010000003.1:7294381-7701881 GCA_023053685.1 Diadophis punctatus similis | reverse complement strand
CCTCCCCACTCCTGGGGGAAGGATATTGCAAAATCTCCATTCCCACCCCACTCTGGGGCCAGCCAGAGGTGGTATTTTCCGGTTCTCCGAACTATTCAAAATTTCCACTACCGGTTCTCCAGAACCGGTCAGAACCTGTTGGATTTCACCCCTGAAGTCAGGTATTGCAAAATGTGCTGAATAACATAGGCTACCAGATCTGAATTGCCAGATAACCACTAGATCTCCGCAAAGAACAATTTTTTTCCCTTTTATCACTTTATGAAATTTACTAATAATCTGGATATTTGTTTCTTAGATTTGGTAGCTCTAACATAGAAAAATGACAGCTTTGTCTCCTTGATGTCTCTGTTTTATGATAAAAAGGCTACAGTCAATTTCTATGAGAAAATTTTCCTTCCAAAATAATCCTTCCAAAATAAATTATTTTGCAAAATTATTCATATATCACTATAGCCTTTGACCATCTCCTGGTGTGTTACACCACACTTAACCAAGCTATCCCTTTGATTAACCAAATCAAAGCTACCCACCATTAACAATTACCTGTCGACAGCTTTCAGAGGGAAGAAGCATTAGAGAAGAGAAGAAATGAAAAGTGTGTATTTCAGCCCCAAACCCACTCTGGGAGAGGGTTCATTCAAACAACAAAGCAGATAAAATGATAAGCAGGAAAAAGAACATCTTATGAAACATCAGAACAGAGCTGAAACTACTTTAAAATGCTTCCCTTATCCAACCACCCTCCAATGATCTCTCTTGACTGCAACTATTATGGCGCATTTTCCATAGTTGTAGTAATCTAATGTAAATGACTCCTTATTTGAACAGGATGGCTTGGAAATGCTTATTGTTCCTGGCAGTAGATGCTCAGCAATCACTTATCCCCTCTTTCGATTGGCAGTTCCTCAATTTTAGCGCTATCAAACAGAATAGCATGCCTTCAAATACTGTAAAGTATCCTACAGACAATACCTATTGCCTGATGGCAAGATCTCAGTAAAATAACACTTGGTTTAAACTCTATGCCTCAAATCTAAGATGCCATGAGCTCAATATATTAGAGGTGATTTTAAGGACTGAGATTAGATAGATGATAGAGAGAGAAGAGAAGAGAAGAGAAGAGAAGAGAAGAGAAGAGAAGAGAAGAGAAGAGAAGAGAAGAGAAGAGAAGAGAAGAGAAGAGAAGAGAAGAGAAGAGAAGAGAAGAGAAGAGAAGAGAGAGAAGGAGGAGGAGGAGGAGAAGGAGAAGGAGAAGGAGAAGGAGAAGGAGAAGGAGAAGGAGAAGGAGAAGGAGAAGGAGAAGGAGAGAAAGGAAAGAAAGAAAAAGAAAGAGATATGCAGACAGTTATATTTTGAGGCTTTCACTGCTCTCTCTCTTTGTTCATATGCTAATTGTGCTTTTTAATGGATGAGCCAAATAAAAACTTTCTGATGTAAAATGAGAAAACACTTGCCTTCCACGACAAAGCAAGATTTTAAATACAGTATCTTCTTTAAAGAAAATAAGCAGTTGATCAGACTGTCAGTTCTGGACTACATAACTGTGACTGGCAGGTGTTTGGTCTACTCCCAACCTGATAGCCTGAAAAACATTTCATCCTTTTATTTCATCTATTTGATCCTAAAATATACATTTTAATCATTTGGGGGGAATTTTTCCCCCAGTATAGTTGTCTTTGTATTTACATGTTTCTCAGAAATAACCATTAAAGCTTGCTTCCATTTTAGAGTAACTGCATAGCAGCGGTGGGTTCCGAATTCTTCTACTGCTGGTTCGCTCAGGGATGTGCCGCACAGGTGCACGCGCAGGCGCAGTACTTAAAAAAACAAGATGGCGGCACCTATGGCGCCACCAAGAGAACCGGCTTGGGGGCGTGGCAGGCCTGGGTCGTTGCTGGTTCCGGCGACCCAGGCTGCCAGGTTACTACTGGTTCTATAGAACCGGTCCGAACCGGCAGGAACTTACCTCTGCTGCATAGAGCTTATACATATTCTTTTCCCTCAATTTAACATCTATCATAGTTAAGTTGCTAAAACCCAGACAACCATTAAATAGCAAAGAGATACAGGAAAGGTTGACTTTTCATCGATATCTAGTAGTTAAGGTAGCTCTACTCCAATTACTTAGTATGGTTGTCTGAAAGCAGCATGGCAGTGCTGGCAACTCTCACGCCCCCAGGAATTTTATGCCTACAAAGCCAGAATGAAGAAAACAACAACAGATAGCAAATGTGGACTGCCTAGTGAGAAGATGCCACAAGAGTGACTACAAGCATAGGCATGACAGAGTAGCAACTTTGGAAAATCTGCAAGAAATACCACTTGCCCGCAAGCAAGAACTGGCAGGATCACAAAATAGACAAAATAATAGAAAAATGAAGAGCCTAAAGTGCTCTGGGACTTTAGAATTCAAACAGACAAGCACTTCAAACCGACATCACACCTCAGACTTAACAACTGTTGATAATGAAGACAAAAAATGTCTGGATAGTGGACGTGGCTGTATCTGGAGAAGGAAAAGAACTGGAGAAACTCACAAAATACAAAGACCTGAAAATAAAAGTACAACAATTGAGGCAAAAGAAAGCAAAGATAGTACAAAAAGTAATAGGAGGCCTAGATGCAAGCACAAAATATTTGCAGTGCTACTTGGATACCAGTAGCATTAATAAAATCACCACCAGTCAACTGCAAAAGGCAGCTTTACATGGAATGGCTTACATCCTGTGGCAGTACCTTTAACACCATCAAATAACCATCTGTCTATCCTGGCTCCTTGGGAAGGACTCCGTGGGTGGATAAAAATGCGAAATCCAGTCTACACATCTGCCTATGTGGCAAGATATTATTACACCTGCATTAGCGATGTACTGTTCGATTTAATGGAAATAGAGGATACCCTTCCTTCCAAATTGTCCATTAGACAGAGGTTTCAGTTTCTGATTTAGTAGTGTGGGCAACAAAAAAGGTAGAAGGGAGTACCCTAGAAGAGGGTAGAATGTTTATAAGGGCTTCAGGTGTGGATGTGTTGAGTGAGGGTCTTGTGATGGGTCAGGTGTGAGTCATCAGTGGGAGTCTTGCCATAATCCCAAATCCTTAATCTCTACCCACACCGACACCAAACAGCAGCAGCTTCATTTATTTATCTATCTATCTATCTATCTATCTATCTATCTATCTATCTATCTATCTATCTATCTATCATCTATCTATCTATTTATTTATTTATTATTTTTATTTATTTATTTATTTATTTATTTATTTATTTATTTATTTGTCAAGCATGTATAAGGTAACAGATATATAGTAAGTATAAACATGATTATGAGTACAGAAAATGGATACGAATAAATGGGGACAGTAGGACAGGGACGGTAGGCACATTGGTGCATTTATGCACGCCCCTTACAGATCTCTTAGGAATGGGATGAGGTCGACAGTAGACAGTCTAAGGTTAAAGTTGTGGGGGTTTGGGGAAGAAACCACAGAGTCAGATAGTGCATTCCAGGCATTGACCACTCTGTTGCTGAAGTCGTTTTTTCTGCAATCGAGTTTGGAGCGGTTTACCTTAAGTTTGTATCTATTGTGTGCTCGTGTATTGTTGCGGTTGAAGCTGAAGTAGTCATTGACAGGTATGACGTTGTAGCAGATAATTTTGTGTACTACGGTTAGGTCAGACCGAAGGTGGAGTAGTTCTAAGTTGTCTAAAATTTCAAGCCTGGTGGCATAAGGTATTCTGTTGTGAGCAGAGGAGTGGAGGACTCTTCGTGTGAAATATCTCTGGACTCACTCAATTGTATTAATGTCCGATATGCAGTGCGGGTTCCAGACAGATGAGCTGCATTCAAGAATTGGTCTAGCGAATGTTCTGTATGCTCTAGTTAGCAGTACAGTATTACCAGAGAAGAAGCAACGCAAGATTAGGTTAACAACTCTTAATACCTTTTTGGCAATTTTGTTACAGTGAGCTCTGGCACTTAGATCATTAGAGATGAGTACTCCGAGAAACACAAAAATCATCGTCCACACTACTATCCCCACACATGAATTCATCGAAACCTGGCACTCCACGAGCAATTCCATCAATAGACACATTGACCTACAACCAGCCTACGAACCCCTCAGAATCCAAATCAACCACACAGCCAACCAGAGACAGCACCGACACTCAACCAACCCACACAACCGCCCCTCTACCAGCAGTTCACCTCCCAATCACAAGACGCATCACAAGACTCTCACTAATGTCTCATAGCTGACCCATCACAAGACCCTCACTTGACACATCCACACCTGAAGCCCTTATAAACAGAATGAACCTTCACCCTCATACTGCACCTGAGCTACAGATATTCACCACTATTGCAGAAGGTAGAATTTCAGCCTGTAAGTTGGCTTTTATATGGCATTTGTTTCCCAGATGGTGACAAATAACCATTACTGCAATTTCAGAACCATAGAGAAATCTGTTTTTATGCACAACTTATGATGAAATGCTGCTAATGGATTCTATAAATGAGGCAAGGCAGCTGCAAATTTACTCACTTCACATGTATTGCGGATCCTTTTTGAATATAATTGCAGTCCTTGTTAGAACTGTTCAGTACCAGCTGCCATTTGATGGTTGCTTGCCTGTGTAAAATTTCTACTGGTTTACATGACAATTGCCAAACCTTTCCAGATGAGAGTCTCCAGTTGTCATCCCAACTTCCTCCCATATTAATTTTATTTTTATAAGAAGACTTTTAGAAAGCATATGTTAAAGTCACATGGGACTCAGCTAGGTGTCTTAACCCCCTGCTTTAGGAAATCCAGAGTAACACTGGAGCTATATCCATCTTCAAAACCTCTAGCAAGAAGAACCTGTCCCAAATGAAAGAACCATTCACATCATTGCTTTGTCATGTGATCAGGGATGGTTTTCACTAACCTTCCCTACCAGTTCCCAAATGTGAGCATGCGCGCTCCTACGCACATGCGCCCGGCCACCTGTGCATACGCTTTCCTCGCAAGCCTTCTGCGCCTGCGCCCGGCCTCAAAAACGTGCACAGTGGTTCGCTTAGCAACTGGGGCAAGAAAAGTCATAAAATGGGGCAAAACTCACTTAACAAATGTCTCACTTAGCAAAAGAAATTTTGGGCTCAGTTGTGCTCGTAAGTTGAGGACTACCTGTATTTAAGATAATTGTTTGTATTTTTATAGATTGAGAGCTCTTTCCTCATATTCTTCTGCCCGCCTTTATTTTCAACAACTTACCAAAATTCTACTCCATAAGTCAGATCTTCCAGAAAAAAATTACAATGGATCCTCCCTCCAGAGGTGCTTACACACTTCCAGGAACTTCAGTCCCTTTGCTAACCCCCATCCCAGTTGTCAATTGGCATTCATTTTTTAAAAAAAAAATTGCATTCAATTGTATCTGATTGTCAGAGACTACCTGAACAAGTCCCAGCAGTCGTCAACCCTGAAGTCAACCAGGCTGAAGCCATCTTGGAGGCTTCAGGGTTGCCACACAATGGTGGGAAGGGGGGGAAACGGTTAGATGGGGTTTTGTAGCCAAAACAATAAAGTTTTCCTGTGGGAACCAAGGACATTCTCACAGGTGGCTGGCCAGAGGAGGAGCAAGTATCCAAGCAACCAGCCACCACCTGGATTGGATAGCGTGACCAGTGACTTGGGAGGAAAAGGGAAACTTTTACTTTTAATCAGGTGAAAGCCACGGGAAATTTCAGAGTCGGCTTTCAGTAGTTGTACCAATATGAAGTATCCAATAAACTGTTCTTTGAGGAACCTGCCTGCCTCGGAGTTCTGCTTTCTATGGGTGCATTAACTTGGAATGCTGACAGCAGTTTCCTTGGCAAGGTTTTTCAGAAGTGTTTTGCCATTGTCTTCTTCCTAGGGCTGAGAGAAAGTGACTGGTCCAGGGTCATCCAGCTGGCTTTGTATCTAGGGCAGAGGTGAAATGCTGCTGGTTCTGACCAGTTCTCCCGAACTGGTGGTGGAATAGTTGTTAAATGAACCTGTCTTCCCCATTGATTTTGCTTGTGAGAAGGTCGCAACATGACCTTGGGACATAGCAATGGTCATAAATATG
The DNA here is from genome assembly GCA_023053685.1 of Diadophis punctatus similis. Lineage (NCBI taxonomy): Eukaryota > Metazoa > Chordata > Lepidosauria > Squamata > Dipsadidae > Diadophis > Diadophis punctatus. Next base: position 7,695,784 of record JALIGW010000003.1, on the reverse strand, counting down.
AGCCAGTCACCAAGCAACCGAATTTTGTTCACACTGACCATGGGGATGCTGCAAAGGTCATAACTGTGAAAAACGGTCATAAGTCACATTTTTCAGTGCCGCTGTCACTTTGAATAGTCACTAAACGAAATATTGTAAGTCAAAGACTACCTGTAAAAGTTTTATTTCAGTTGATCAACTCACTTCTGCTTCCACTTTGCTGTGGAATTAGTTCTTGTGGTCAGAAAGGAGGAAGAGGAGGAGGTACAGCTGGTATATCTATTGAGAAAGCCATGCAGAAGAGAATAAATTAACATGGTAAAGATAATGTACTCTACATTATCTCTGAAGAGCTGAAGTGGTGCAGTGGTTAAATGTTCCGACTGCAGGCTGACTGCTAGTTCAGCAGTTCAGCTGCTCAAATCTCACTAGGCTCAAGGTTGACTCAGCCTTCCATCCTTCCGAGGTCGGTAAAATGAGGACCCAGATTGTTGGGGGCAATATGCTGAACTCTGTAAACCGCTTAGAGAGGGCTGTAAAGCACTATGAAGCGGTATATAAGTAAAGTGCTATTGCTATTGCTATTGCTACAATGTTTTGCTGCTGGTTTCATTATTTAGCTTTCTTGTTTTTCTGTGTATCTTGTTGAATGCAATAGTAAGAAGGTTCATCAAAAAAATAACCATGGATCAGCCTGCATTCATATGTGGATAATCAACCGCAATTTAGCACTTTAAAGTCATCTCAATGGCTTTTGGTCAACAAGACTAATTGGCAATTTATCAGCAGATGTTGTGCTGGATAATCCTGGGATAAGTGCAGGGGTGGGTTCTGACTTACCTCGCTGCCGGTTCGCCTCCTCACGCACCGAGTGGGCGCGCACATGCTTTGCGCGGGTACGCACGCATGCGTAGTGCCAAAAACTCTGCTTCTGCACGTGCGCAGAAGCGAAAAACAAAATGGCGGCACCTATGGCGCCTCTGAGAGAGCTGGTTCGGGGGCGTGGCCAGCCGGCCATCACTGCCGGTTTGGCGAGCGGGGGGAAATATCCACTACCAGTTCTATAGAACCGGTCCGAACTTCCAGGAACCCACCTCTGGTTAAGTGGGAAGGAAGGGAGTTGTTTATATGCCATTTTCTGTTCTTGTGCTTGGTTTCATAAACAGTTTTTGTGCATTATCAACATACAGGATTAGGGCCCTTTGCCCAGGTAAGCAAGAAAAATACTTGCACCATATGTGCTACAGTGCAAAAGAATTATTTTTGGTTGGTATCAGTTCCTTGTTGATTTTGCCACCAATAAGATGACATTATTTGATAGGTTTTCTAGATGGGATCTCCGTCAAACTGACTTGGCCAGACATTTCTGACTGGGCAGAAACAAGTGGAGAAAGATGATTCTGAAAGTCTCTAAGTTGAAAGCCATGGATCACCTTCTTAGACTGTGTTAAGAATATATGAATAAATCTGCTGTTGGATCAAGCCAAAGGCTACCTTAGCCAGCATTTTGTTTCTGATAGTGGTGAATTAGATATCTCTGAGCATTTGCAAGCAGGAGATGGAACATTACTGCTCTTCTGCCATTGTTTCCAGCAAGAAGGGCTTTTCTGATTTTTCAGAGTGATGATTTCCATAAATCTATTCAAGACTTGCAGAGCACATCCATGAAACTAATTAGCAGTCAATAGACATGATGAAAACTCCTTAATCTCACAACACATACACTCAACATAGTTTCAGCTATGTTTCAGGAGCCGAGGTGGCGCAGTGGTTAAAAGCAGCACTGCAACCTACTTCAGCTGACTGCTAGTTCAGCAGTTCAGCTGTTCAAATCTCACCGGCTCAAGGTTGACTCAGCCTTCCATCCTTCTGAGGTCGGTAAAATGAGGACCCAGATTGTTGGGGGCAATATGCTGAACTCTGTAAACCACTTAGAGAGGGCTGTAAAGCACTATGAAGTGGTATATAAGTCTAAGTGCTATTGCTATAGCTGGGAAACTGTGAGCAGCTAGTCCCTGTGAGCAGCCTAGTCCAAACTAGGCACAAAAACACTAGGGAGCTTTGGCAGTCAGACAAATCAGCCATCAACACGCACACAGAGATAAACAACATTTACATACCATTCAAAAGAGACAATCAAAAAGCTGAAAAGGAAACAAAAAGATCAAAGCACCTCCTCACTAGCAATGAACTCCCAAATAAGCAGAGATTAAAACCAGGATGAATACCAGACCCACAACCAAGCAGTAAACAATATCCCAATTAAGGAACCACGAACTTAGACAAAAAAATCTAAGAATTAAAAAACAGCCTAATCAAGGAACTACCAAGAAAAAAACAACACTTTTCCTAATAGGGCAAGTCCCTATATATAAAATGAGAGCAAACCCCACTCCTTTCTAACACTGAAGATATTACCTAGTTGGGTAATGAAATGCTAAAGAAAATAACCAAGCTCAGAAAGCACCTTTTATTAGGATTATAACATTCAGGTCTTAGGAACTCTACCAAATATGGCAAAAGGCACTCACATTAAGTGAGAAAACGCCAACACTTTAATCTGTTTGTACACTCTTTAAAGCCTTAGGGGGAACTCAAGGATTTGGATACAATCTTGTTTTTATGCTGAGTTTTCAAGCTGGGGGTGAGCAAACCATCTCAGAAAGTTTTGAAATGAAAGGAAATATCAGGAGACCTGAGTCCCTCACTTTCCTCTAGCCTAGATATGTACAACATTCTAATTCAGCGTCTATTGGGAGATAAGAAATTGCTCCAAGTAGGGACCCAAGAGGCTTTTCTCTCTACATGCTTTTGTAAAACTGACAAAATGCTGCTGATCAGTTTAATTGTATACGAGTCTGAGCACAGGCAACAGAGATTTATATTTTAAAAAATTAGAGCTTTATTGAAAAGTCTGGTTTCCCTAAAGTAAAACAAGAATATATGAATAAATAAATAAATGTGTTTGATTTAGTAAAGCAGTCATAATGAGTTTGGATAGAAATGCAGTTTGGAGCATTCCTGTACAGGCTAGAGCAGGGGTATCAAATTCACGTCATCACGGCAGCGTCACGTGACTTTTTCCACTTTGCTAAATCGGGCGTGGGCGTGGCCAGTGTGTGATGCATCCGGCCCGCGAGCTGTGAATTTCACAGCCCTGGGCTAGAGCATTGAATGTGGGGGAATGGCGCAGAGATGTCAACAAAATCCAAAGGTTTTTTTGGTTAAAATGACAGAAATAATGTTATGCTGTCATGATGGAAGTCGCTCCTTTTTTGTACAAGCTGACAATATCACAACACAAAGGTGCAGAATTTGCCAATGATATCCTATTGCACATCGCTATCCCAGGCTGTAGGGAAGTTTTTGTGGGTACACTTTCATAGTGCCTGGAGGTTGTCAGGGTTTGAATGGAAGGAAATAGACTGACATTGAGCTCTGACAAGTTGGAGTTGTCATTGTCTTCTGTCAATGCCAAAGTAATACCTTGATGGGCCTGTCCTGGACATCAAGGAGCAATATTGTGACTTGGGGGAATCCTTCAGGACTCCCAGGACTCCTGTGAGATAAGCAGATAGATACTGATGCCAGTTTCAGCCGATGTGCCAGTTGTGGCATTACCTGGGGCAGGAGAACTTGGCAACATTAATCCATGCCCTTATCATCAGCCAGGCAGATTGTGGCAGACTGAAGTCTGGATTCCCAGGAAGGAAGGGCTGCTTTCTAGAGGGCAAAGAAGCAGCAGAGCTTTGAAAGGCTGGTCAGCAGGAAGAAAGTAAAAATGGCTCTATAAACATAATTATGCAGATAGTTACTTTAGTCTGGCAAGATTCTGTCTATAGAATAACAGAGTTGGAAGGGACCTTAGAGGTCTTCTAATCCAATCCCCTGCTTAGGCAGGAAACCCTATACCATTTCAGACAAATAGTTGTCCAATTTCTTCTTAAAAACCTCCAGTGTCAGTGCACTCACAACTTCCGGAGGCAAGTTGCTCCACTGATTGTTCTAACTGTCAGGAAATTTCTCCTTAATTCCAGGTTGCTTCTGTCCTTGATTAGTTTCTATCCAGTGCTTCTTGTCCTGCCTTCAGATACTTTGGAAAATAGGTTCACTCTTTCTTCTTATTGGCAACCCCTTAGATATTGGAATACTGCTATCATGTCACCCCTACTCCTTTTTGTTACATACGGCTGTACGTGATCGAAATTTGCATACCCGCCGCTGATTGGCTTTTCTAACGGTGGGAAAATTAAGCTGCTGTCAGTGGCCGGCCAGCTACAGGGAAGCCTTTAAAAGCGGCTTCCCTGCAGCCTGCCCGCATTCTGTATTACTTCGGCTACAGCTAAATAAAAGGTGCTGAACTGTTTGTACTCCTCTTCATTCCTGCGCAATCTAACACTTTTCATCAAATAAAACATACCCAATTACAGCAACCATTCTTTATATGTTTTAGCCTCCAGTCCCCTAATCATCTTTGTTGCTCTTTTATAGGAGAAGACCAACTAAGGAAACTACTCAGAAGTAACTCCATATATTGTTCTTGATTCTTGGGACCTGATACACATTACTGGTACTGTAATGTACTTTACTTGGAATTGCCCTTAAGGCGTATTTAAAAATTCTAGTTGTTCCAAAATGCAGCAACCTTTGTACTGCCAGGTTCCAGGCACTGGGAAAATACTATACCGGTTTTGTGGATACAGCATTGGTTGATCACTGGTTTCCAACTTTAATCAAGATGCTGTTTTAATGTATGAAGTATTTTATGGTTCAGCACCTGAATACTTGAAGGAGTGAGCACTCCAATCAGTATTGGCCTGACTCAAGCAGGAAAAAACTGCTGCTACTCCTATACTTTTAAGGAGATTTTAGGGCAGGGCTGTCAAATTCACATCATTGGGGCAGCGTCAGATGACATATTGGGACTTTTTCCCCCTTCGCTAAACCAGGCGTGGACCTGGCCAGCACGTGATGCATCCAGGCCGCAGGCCAGGAGTTTGACAGCCCTATTTTAGGGGATCAAGACAAGATGACACTGCTTTTCTGTTTATGTTTTAGAAAATTTTGAAGCTTTTGAAGAGCAGGCTGTTCTGTAGAACTTTAATTTGAAGTCATCATCTCTACCTTTATTTATCTTTCTTTCTGTTGTATTTTGTACAGTTTTATTTCTGTACTGTTGTATTCTTGTTGTTTTTATCTTTGTACCAATGAATGTTTTGATTTGTGGTTCTTCTGTGTAAGCCATCAAGAGTTGTTTTGATTGCGGCAGTGTAGAAATGAATTTCTCAAATAAACCTTACAAACCGGAAGAAATGATGTAACAAAGCAAAGAATAATGCAAGAATAGGAGAAAAGAAAACATTCAAATTAATATTCTCCCATTGTGACAATGTTATATTATTTGTGTTATTATTATCATCCCCCATAAGTAGCTGATTTACTTGCCAGGACAAAATGTGATAATAGTGCAGATGAATGAACACACATCGTTGCACCCACACAAAAAGTTCTACCTGCAATAGTTGATGGAACATTTACAGCTTTCTCAAATAAAATTATGCAATCCAGGTAGCCTTCAACACACAATGGCAATTGGGACCTGAATTTCCATTGCTGAGTGATGGGGTTATACAGCAAGAGTGCGCAGGAGGCACCAGCTGGGAAGGGAATCAAAGACACCAGTCATAACCGTCATTCAGTGCCATCATAACTTCAAATGATTGCTGAATGAATGGTTGTAAGTTAAAGATTACCTGTATCCACCCCATTGCTTCCCTGGTCCCAAAACAGTTCTGCTTTCTTCAGTTAAACTTAATAAATAACTCCTGGGGAATCATTTTGCACTACAGTATGAAAAAATTACAGTATGAAAAAATTGCCAACCTAGCAGTTCGAAAGCAAGTAAAAAATGCAAGTAGAAAATTAGGGAACCACTTTTGGTGGGAAGGTAACAGCGTTCCGTGCTCTGTCGACGTTTAGTCATGCCGGCCACATGACCACGGAGATGTCTTCGCACAGCGCTGGCTCTTCGGCTTTGAAACTGAGATGAGCACCGCCCCCCTAGAGTCAGGAACGACTAGCACATATGTGCGAGGGGAACCTTTACCTTTACCTTATGAAAAAAAATACTGTAAAAAACATACTATTTGTATATTGAAAGGACATACTGATGTGAATCAATCTAACCTTTGCTCTTTGCTTCTGTTAAAGTAGTTGTTTGTGCTATTTTGCTGTGGTTAGAAATCATTTGTTAGAAATTCATTCTGTAAGAGAATTGTATCCTTTTCTATCTTGTTTCTCGCTTCTGTAATTTGTTTCAGAAGCTAGGCATATCCTTGGAGACAGTTTCCAGGAACATCCTGCTCCATAGATAAGGTGGGGGGCTGCCTAGGAGCACAAACACTCACAAGAACAAGAAATACGCTGTAAGATAGCAGAGACAGGCCTGAACAAAGAACACTTTAAAGATCGTATGGGTGACGAACCTGTCTCTGATTGAACGAACTTTGTTTCTATCGGCGTAAACTGTATATAATACTCTGAGCCACTCTTGCAATGTGTGGCTATTCCTTACATGCATTTTGTCTGTGTTTGGATATAGTACCGTATTTTTCGGAGTTTAAGACGCACCTTTTTCCTCCCTAAAAGAGGCTGAAAATTTGGGTGTGTCTTATACTCCGAATGTAGCTTTTTCAAAGCTTTTTTCCCCAGCCCTAACAAGGTGCTAACGATCTTCCCGGCTTCCTACTCTGTCGGAAGTAGTTTTTTCTTGCCCTAAGTCTTTGCAGGCTTGTTTTCATTCCTACTCCCTCTGAAAAAGGTTTTTTCAGCCCTAACCAGGGGATAAAATAATGTGCTGAAGCTGAACAGACTAAGGGCGCTAGCCAGATGAATACCTGGTAGGCAGATTTCCCCCCCCCCCTATTTTCCTCCCCCAAAACTAAGGTGCGCCTTATACTCCGAAAAATACGGTATTCATCCAGACTTTTTCTTCTTTGGCCAAAGAATAAAAAGCTGATTTTATTTTTTTGGCAAGCTTGTCTCGAATGTCATTCTCTTTGGCATCTCAGTGGCTCGGGGAAACTTCTGGGACCTTACAATATGAAAGAAGTTTTAAGAAACATGCAAGAAACTTTATCCAAACAAATCTATTTTGTTATTTGTTCAGTGAAGCACCCACGTTTACCTGTGGCTGGGCAATCCTGCACTGCAGCCTAAGCTATTGCCTTCCAAGCTATTCCCATCAGTTTCAAAAAATATATCTCTGGATTGCAGTGGGTTGACAATGTGTCCATAACGAGACTTGATGGATTGTTCTTGCCCTTCCCATCCATGCAGGGAAAACTAACGGTCAGCTCTGAAGCTGACCTGGATGTGGCCGTTTTCTTTTCTGTAGTTTTTCTATAGGGATTTTTCTTCACATGGCTTCAGGCTTGACACAGCTGGAGCTGAGGGGGGGGTGTAGAGATAACTGGGGTTTTGTAGCCAAAACAAAATAGTTCTCTTATGAGCCAAGGACATTCCAACAGCTGGCTGGCCAGAGGAGAAGGAGAAAAGTAACCAGGCAATCAGCCAGCACCCAAATTGGGCAATGTGGCTTATTGTTTGGGGCAGGGGTCAGCAACCCACGGCTCTGGAGCCGCATGTGGCTCTTTCATTCCTCTGCTGTGGCTCCCTGTCACTCAAAATATGTGTCACAACCAGGGGTGGGTTCCTCCCGGTTCAGACCGGTTTGCCCAAACCAGTAGCAACCAGCTGGTGATATCACAATGATGTCACCAAACCGGATTGTTCGGTGCCGGTCCATGGGTGCTGCCATCTTTTTTTAAAAAAAATTTTTTTTTAATTTAATTTTTTTTTCCTTCTGCACATGCACAGAAGCCAAGTTCCGGCACTGTGCATGCGGTCGCCATTTTTTGGCTTTGTTTTTTTTTTCCGGATTTTTTATTATTGTGCATGTGCGCGCAGCATGCACATGCACCCATGAGGCACACCCACACAGCGCGGGAGGGAGTGAACCAGCAGCGAGGTAAGTTGGAACCCACCCCTGGTCACAACTGCCAATGTGTGACACCCACCGGCATGCAATTTATTGAGCTTTTTGACCCCTGGTAGGCCAACCATGGATAAATCCAAGAAAAGAAAAGTTTCAGAAGAAAAACAGAATGTTTAATTCAACTACATATGCTAGTTTTGTGGCTGCTCAGGAAATAGTCAGGCACGGGAAGGGTTTTGTAGCTTCCAGTGTTTTCTTTTCTGTGGGAAATGGGTCCAAATGGCTCTTTGAGTGCTTAAGATTTTATACAGGTTTGGGAGAACAGGGAACTTTCTCTTTTTAATGAGGTGGAAAATGCGGGAACTCTCAGAGTTGGTTTTCACACCAGTCAGTGCCAAGATGATATCTCCAAATAAAACTGTTCTTTGAAAAATCAACCTGCCTTGGAGTTCTGTTTGTAATGGGTATATTACTTGGAACGTTGACAGCAACCTTGCTAACTAACCAGCACCAGTCTCTTCATTTAGGATTCTCCCCTTCTCAAGACTGATTATTTATTCATTTGGTAAATTCATATACCGTATTTTTTGGAGTATAAGACGCACCAAAGTATAAGACGCACCTTACTTTTGGGGGAGGAAAACAAGGGAAAAAGGCCTCTGCCTCCAAGCAATTTGCCAAACCAAACAGCACAGCACAGATGATATACACTGTTTGCTGTGTATTTCTGTGCATGTGTGCCTGACCCATAGAAATAGCAAAGAATTGGAGAAATGTACATTATGACAGAAATGTAGTCAGAATTGTACATTATGACAGAAATGTTTTCTTAAATGTAGTCACACTAACTCTTCTCAATTATTTAAATAGATCTACTCCAAGGTAACTAAACTCTAATACTAAACAGGACACTGTTACATTTCATACTATACTTGTACAGAGCTGTTAAAATTAATTAACATTTTTTGAAGTATACATTATTCTCTATTATTTAAAAGAAGATACAATAGCACTGGGCCTCTTCAGAGCAAGCATTTATTTTAAAAAGCTTCTTTATTTTGTTAAGTTGTCTAGATTTACAGGGAACTCCAACCTTGGCAACTTTAAGACTTTGTTAGCTAAGCTAACAAAGCTGGCTGTTGAATTCTTGGAGTTGAACCAACCCTGAGCTTGGCCAGTCTGGCGAAGAGAAGGACCAGGGGTGACATGATAGCAGTGTTCCAATACTTGAGGGGATGCCACAGAGAGGAGGGGGTCAGGCTGTTCTCTATGGCACCAGAAAGCCAAACAAGGAATGATGGATGGAAGCTGACCAAGGAGAGATTCAACCTGGAAGTGGAGAAACTTTCTGACAGTGAGAGCGATCAACCAGTGGAACAGCTTGCCAACGGAGGTTGTGAGAGCCCAACACTTGCGACCTTCAAGGAGAGACTGGACTGCCATCTGTCTCAAATGGTGTAGGAACTCCTGCTTGAGCAGGGGGTTGGACTAGATGACCTACAAGGTCCCTTCCAACTCTAATAATAAATCTAAATGTTCTCCTTTAAAGTTCCAACTCAAGGTACAAATGACCAAGATCCAATTATCCTACTTTGGATAGATTATATGAAGATCCATCTCTCTAGAGAAATCTCTAATTCTGGGAAAGATGGAAGGAGAGAGAAGAGGACAACCAGCAGCAAGGTAGATAGATTCAGTTAGAGTGGTGATTTCTGCACTGTTGGAAGAGCTGGAAGATCATATTAGGAATAGATCACCATGGGGAAAATCACCATGGGGAAAATCAACTTTCTTCAACAGTCACTTTGAGTGGAACTGGGCAGCTACAGAAATCAAACAAAGAAATAAACAAGAGCACTTCACTCTTGGTCACTCAACCCAAGCCTACTCCATCTGCCTATGTCTCCCATAATCTAAACAAATTCAAGACTCCTCTATTTACACTCTGAAGTAGGATGACTACTTATTCCATTAGCCACTTCCATGCTTCATCTACTAGAACTACTCATCACTCTTCAGCGGGGTTGTCCAAACTTGGCAACTTTAAGACTTAAGGACTTCAGCTCCCAGAATACCCCAGGGAGCCAGGAGTTGAAGTCCACAAGTCTTAAAATTGCCAACCCTGGACAACCCTGCTGAAGAGTGATGAGTAGTATAAAACCTCTTCTGCCAGTACTGCCACCAATACTGTGAATGCCCTGGCTTCAGTCACCACCAGAGATCCTGGCTCACTTCAGATGGAAGACCATTCAGACAACTTTAGTACATTGCTGGTCCATTTAGTATTGGGACCATGAAACTTTCTCAGCATTGAAAACGGTACCTTCTAGCATAAAACTCTGGGCGATGTTTGCACAGAATGGGGGAATGAATCAGCCATTCCCCAAGGTACAAATTTATTTTCCAAATTCATGGCATATGAATGTCAAGATCCTAGACAAAGGGAAAGCAACAGTTTCTGAAGTCTTCGCACCCACTACAAAGAAAACTTTGCCTGCAGGTTAAAAAATGTTTCATAGCAGCCTTATCATGGTTTAGACTGTTTGAACAACATATTCTTCACACACTTGTACAAGTCATTTAAATATGACTTTAAACAGGACCATTACGGATTTGCCTTGTATAAAACTCAAAGAAGGGTCATGTCTTTGGAATACAAGGCTTCTTTCTAATAAAGTAATACAATCTATTCATTGCACTTAAAGTAAATGACATTGATTACAAACAAGTCAACTGTTGCTCACAAACGTCCATGCACACAGCTCTGCTTTGAGAATTAGTGGCAGTGTAGATTGATTGCTCAAACTTGCTATTACCTCTAATCAAGGAATTGTTATTCTGGTTTGCTGTAAAAATAAAACTATAAAGAGAGAAAAGCTGAACAGAGTTGTGATGGTGTAAAAGCTATGCACTATGAATCCATATAAATATTTTACTTAAGGAGCCAGATTCATATCCAAAGGGATTGTATGCTATGTCCAGAGAACTGGGCAAGCTAAGGGAATGATCAGAATAACAGAACAACAGAGTTGGAAGGGACCTTGGAGCAGGGGTGAGTTCCACTTACCTTCCCCACCGGTTTGCATCGCGACGTTTTGTGTGCGCACGCTCACTCCGCTCACACGCACATGCACGTGTCCCCTCGTGCAATTTGGCTTCCACGCATGCTCAGTAGCAGGAATCATCCCAAAACACAGCTGAGGAGCTGATCAGCTGTGCTTCGGGCGAAGAAAAAAGGTCAGTAGTAACCCCGGGGGAAGGCGGGAGGGCCCTTTCAAAAGACACTATCCAAACAGGGAAAAATTCGCAAACAATTCAAACAAAAAGATGGCGGTGCGCACGGACCGGCACCGACAGTGACGTCACCAGCGGGTCGCTACCGGTTCGGGCAATCGGGTCCGAACTGGGAGGAACCCACCTTTGCCTTGGCGGTCTTCTAGTCCAACTCTCTGCTCAAGCAGGAAACCCTATACCCATGATGGCGAACCTATGGCATGCGTGTCATAGGTGGCATGCAGAGCCATATCTGAGGGCATGCAAGGCATTTCTGAAGCCTGGGGAGGGCAAAAAATGGCCCAACGGGCCTACTGGAAGTTCATTTCCCAACTTCTGGTAGGATCAATTGAGCTCGTTTTTCACCATCCACAGGCTCCGGAGGCTTTCCTGAAGCCTGGGGAGGGCAAAAAATGGCCCAAAGGGCCTACCAGAAGTCCAGAGGCTTCAGTGAGCCCTACATGCATGCGCAGGGGGGGCAGTGTGGGGGAGGGGTTGTGCGTGCATGCATGTGGGGGAGGTCATTGCATTATGGGTGTGGGCACATGTGTGCGCTATTGTGCATGCGCTCGCCATTTTGGCACCCGACCAAAAAAAGGTTTGCCATCACTGCCCTATACCATTTCAGACAAATGGTTGTCCAATCTCTTTTTAAAAAACTGCAGTGTTGGAGCAGCCCCAGCTTCTGGAGGCAAGTCGTTCCACAGATTGATTGTTCTAACTGTCATGAAATTTCTCCTTAGTCCTGATTTTTTTCCCCCTGAGAACAATTCACCTTCACCCATGATCTTTCCAATGTTCCTCCTTATTGTTTCTAATGCTCTCTGAGGACCCTTTCAGAATGGTATCTATGGCAACAGGAGAATGAATGGTTGTCTTGCTGTCACTGGAAGGGAGGGGGGGAAGTGGTAAAACTTTCATCTTTTATAAACAGTGGATCTTCCTTACCCTAAGTTATCTTAAGTTTCCCTGGGTTGCTGTTTTTAAGCTGTCAACTCAGTTACAATTTTTCAGGCATTATCTGCAATGTTGATTTTTTTTTAATTGATTGATTGATTTCCCATCAAGTTGCTGTTGACTCGTAGCACCCACCTATATTTTGCTCCATGATGATCTGTCCCTAATGTGGTCTTTCAGATCTTCCAACAGTGCACACAATATGTAATGTATCTTTACATATCGTGTTATATTTTACAAGAGCTGTCATCCACATTCTGACACTTTCTAAATTCAAAGCTGAGCTTGGCTGCTCAAAAACCTAGATCACATCATATCATTGACTGACATCGTGAATAATTCTCCTTCATGCAGGGACATCAAGGCGTTTTCCTGGTACATTAGTCTCTGGTGTATTAGTATAGCACATGAAGATGAGGTTGCCCAATTCAAAATAGACTGGTGCATTCAGAACAGAACGGTTCTGCTTTTTCTTGCTCACCTAACATCCCATGAAATGTGCAGCAGAATGGATGGACAGTTAGGAATCCATCTAGATCACCATTTTGCAGCATAGCAATAGGGACCATGGTCCCTTCCAAATATGTTATACAGGTAGTCCTTGACTTATGATTGGTTTAGATTTATTATTAGAGTTAGAAGGGACCTTGTAGGTCATAGTGCATAGCTTTTACATCATCATCTACAAGAGCTGAAGTGGTGCAGTGGTTAAATGCTGCCACTGCAGGCTGACTGCTAGTTCAGCAGTTCAGCTGTTCAAATCTCACTAGGCTCAAGGTTGACTCAGCCTTCCATCCTTCTGAGGTCAGTAAAATGAGGACCCAGATTGTTGGGGGCAATATGCTGAACTCTGTAAACCGCTTAGAGAGGGCTGTAAAGCACTATGAAGTGGTATATAAGTAATGTGCTATTGCTATTGCTATCTAGTCCAACCCCCTGCTCAAGCAGGAGTTCCTACACCATTTGAGACAGATGGCAGTCCAGTCTCCCCTTGAAGGTCGCAAGTGTTGGAGCTCTCACAACCTCCGTTGGCAAGCTGTTCCACTGGTTGATCACTCTCACCGTCAGAAAGTTTCTCCTCACTTCCAGGTTGAATCTCTCCTTGGTCAGCTTCCATCCATTATTCCTTGTTTGGCTTTCTGGTGCCATGACCCTCTCCACTCTGTGGCATCCCCTCAAGTATTGGAACACTGCTATCATGTCATCCCTGGTCCTTCTCTTCGCTAGACTGGCCAAGCTCAGTTCCTGCAACCGCTCTTTGTATGTTTTATTTTCCAGACCCTTTATCATCCTGGTTGCTCTCTTCTGCACTTTCTCTAGGGTTTCAATGTCTTTTTTGTAGTGTGGTGACCAAAACTGGATGCAGTACTCTAGGTGTGGTCTGACCAAGGCTTTATAGAGTGGTACTAGTACCTCTCTGGTCCTTGATTGTATCCCTCTATTTATGCAGCTCAGGACTGCGTTGGCCTTTTTGGCTGCTGCTGCACACTGCTGGCTCATATTTAGTTGCCTGCTTAGCAATCTTTCAAAGTCCTCCCCAATGCTACTTTGACCCAGCTTTGAAGTTCCAGATAGCTATATGCACACCCAGTGGTCACATGTTTTATGATCATTTGCAGCATCCCATGGTCATGTGACCACATTTACAACTGGGATTTTGGTACAGTGAGTTTCCTTAAACAATTGCTGTGTGTGCTTAACAACTGTGGTGTTCATTTAATGACTATGGTGTTCACTTAATGATTCTACCCAAAAAATCATAAAATTGGGTACAATGACATACCACTTTATAATGCCTTGGTAAGGCCACACTTGGAATACTGCATACAGTTTTGGTCGCCATGATGTAAGAGTGCAGAGAAGAGCAACAAAGAGGATTAGGGGACTGGAGGCTAAAACATGTAAAGAACGGTTGCTGGAATTGGGTATGTCTAGTTTAATGAAAAGAAGGACTACGGGTGACATGATAGCAGTGTCACGATATCTCAGGGGTTGCCACAAAGAAGAGGGAATCAAGCTATTCTCCAAAGCACCTGAGGGTAGGACAAGTCACAGTGGTGGGATTCAATTTTTCTACTACCGGTTCTGTGGGCGTGGCTTGGTGATCATGTGACTGGGTGGGCATGGCCAGGGGATGTTACAGGCAGCACTTGGCCTCCTGCACCCCCATGGGAGCAAAAACGGGCCGTGGGGGGGACACGCCGCACACACCCCCAAACCCCATTTTGAGCTTAGGAGGCTTCCCTGAAGCAGGAAGCAGTAATGGGTTCTAAAACCCATTGCTACCAGTTCGTGCGCAACGCTTCTCCGCACGCGCAGAAGCTTCCCGGGTGGGTGGGCGGAGCATCCCGGGTGGGTGGGAAGAATGTCCTGGGCAGGTGGGCAGAGCATCCCGCCGCTGCTTCCGGTTCACAGAACCGGGCCGAACCAGGATCAACCCACCGCTTCTAGGAAGCCTCCCTGAAGCCTCCTGGGAAGTGAAAACAGGCTGAGGAAACCTCCCTGAAGCCTCCTGGGAGCAAAAAAAGTGCCCCTCTCATGCCCCACATGCCCCCCTCCCCCCATACCCTCCTCCCCGCACCCCAATTTGGGCTTAGGAGGCCTCCCTGCACTTACCTGGGAGACAAAATGGAACACGTGGGGACTCCTGGAAGGGGCGAGACAGGAAGGGACGGGGCTAGCCAGCAATTTAACTACTGGTTTTCCCGAACCGGCTGAATCCCATCACTGGGACAAGAAGCAGTGGGTGGAAACTAATCAAGGAGAGAAGCAACTTAGAACTAATTTCCTGACAGTTGGAACAATTAATCAGTGGAACAATTTGCTTCTAGAAGCTGTGAATGCTTCAAAAGTAGAAGTTTTTAAGAAGAGATTGGATAACTATTTGTCTGAAGTGGTGTAGGGTTTCCTGCGTAAGAAGGGGGTTGGACTAGAAGACTTCCAAGGTCCCTTCCAACTCTTTTGTTCTATGATTCTATGACATGGTGACCCACTTAACAACTGCCATGACCTGCAACAATAATTTTGGACTCAATTATAGTCATATGCAGAGGATAACTTATAATAGAATAAAACTGAACCAGCAAACTGGTGTGCATAAATTCTAGGATCTGTAGCCCAGTCAATTATAAGGAAACCATAAACCTAGCTCTGGTCTTATGGTAGTATTTGAATGGGTAGCAAAATCATGTTTAT
Source organism: Diadophis punctatus similis (assembly GCA_023053685.1). Taxonomy (NCBI): domain Eukaryota; kingdom Metazoa; phylum Chordata; class Lepidosauria; order Squamata; family Dipsadidae; genus Diadophis; species Diadophis punctatus. Next base: position 7,680,384 of record JALIGW010000003.1, on the reverse strand, counting down.
TGCTTGGCAGGATGGTAGATCTGGCAAAACTATTCTATAATCGTAAAGTTCATAGTCAAGTGCAGTTATATAGGAGGTAGATGCATTTCATGAAATATGGAAAGATTTATTTGAGTGTTTGGGAAAAAGCAAGCATGAAAGAGCATGTTAGATACAATTCATTCTTTATTGAAGTGGCATAAAAATGCCTGCAAATAAATAAATAAATAAACTAAATAATTTCACAGTGAGTTTTTAAAAAGTAGTAACATCTAGTAACAACAGAAAATCTATACAAGATACAGCAAATTAGTCAAATCTACAATTTACAGACAATATAATAATTGCAAACATAAAATTTGCAATATATTAAAAAATGTAATTCTGTTTTTTATACACCCTCCATTAAAACACACACACACACACACACACACACACACACACACACACACACACACACACACACACACACACACAGCAGGAGTCAGGATCACTTGAAATCCCAAAAGATAAATGTTCAACAAATTGAAAATGAAGCCAGAAAAGACCATTTCTCTCATGCCTGGTAAGTAGGCATTTGTACTCAAGGATGCCTTTAAAATTTTCAAAATGAAAAACATCTTCTGCAGTCACAACATAAGCCTAAGATTGAAAATCAGACTTGTCAGATGCTACATCTTTTCTACCTTGCTCTACGGAGTGGAGAGTTGGTCTCTGACAGAAAGCCACTTGGAGGGACTAGAAGCATTTGAAATGTGGATTTACAGGTGACTGTAACATGTTAGTTGGGTTGACAAAATCAGAAATGAGGAGGTGAAAGCCAAGGGAAATCATCAAAACCATAAAAAAGTGAAAGTTAGAATGTTTTGAACATGTTTCATTGTTTGCAGGGAAACAGAAGCTCACGAAAGAAACGCCACAGAGATCTTACCTGGGGCGATGGTGCGCGTGCCAGCAGAGAGGCTCTCCGTGCCACCTCTGGCACACATGTCATAGGTTCACCATCACGGGCCTACAATGTTGCATTCTAACCGCTGCGCCACCGCGACTCATGAACTCAAGATACCTCATGAGGTCAATGAACTTTTAGAAGATATGGCTTTCTCAGCAAAGTGTATCCATAATTTTCAAAACTATGAGTACATCTTGAAGTATAACAGATGTTCCAGCATCTGTGGGAGATGTTAACCACTCGACCAAGGTTCTTTTTCCCCCCATATCAGAGGCGGGTTCCTGCTGGAGCTGCCCAACGCGCAGCTCCAGTAGGGAGCGGCCGATTGCACAATTTGCGCGCAATCGCTCTGGAGCCCTCTCTGCCGGTCCACCGCGCGCGTCGCCATTTTTTAAAAAAATTTTGGGCAGTTTTGCTTTTGTGCATCCACTGAAGCAAAATCACACCGAAATCTCACGAGGGGACGTGCACACGCATGAGATTTTGGTGAGATTTTGCTTCCGCGCATGCGCGGAAGCAAAATCGCACCGAAATCTCTTTCACACGCGCGTCCCCTCGTGAGATTTTGGCGCGATTTTGCTTCTGCGCATGCGCAGAAGCAAAATCTCGTGAGAAGGTGCGTGCACATAGCGAGCGAGTGCGCCCCCAAAACTTGGAGGTGCGCGCACAGAGCACCAGCACCGGTAAGACAGCAACCCACCACTGCCCCATATAGATATGGTATAATCATATCAAGTTTAAGTTAACAACTTAACTATCACATTTTGTCCCAAGTGAAAATCTGTATATTATTTTATGGGGGAAATCACAAAAGGAAGCATGCAGGGAATCATAATATTCCTATACTGAGGGTAGCCTGCAGTCACAAGAACATTTGTTCTTTCCTAGAAATAGTTTAAAAATACATGAGGTTTCTGGCTGCATCTTCCATAAGCACCCTTGTTAGTACAATCAGTACTTCACCCATAATGTTAGAAAATAACCTGCATATGATCTGCATAGCTAAACCTCCAGCCCAAAATTCAGTTAAGGATCTTGTCCTTAAGTCCCATTATAGATCAATGTTTTTTCTCTGCTGCAGCTTCATCACCCAAAGACAGTGATACAAGACATGGGCATATAAACAATACAGGTAGTCCTCAATTTACGGCCATAATTGTGCCTAAAATTTCCATGGCTAAGCAAGACATTAAGTGAGTTTTGCCCCACTTTATGACCATTCTTGCCACAGTTGCTAAGTGAATCATTGCACTTGTTTAGTTAGTAACATGGTTGCTAATATGGCTTCCCCATTGACTTTACTTGTCAGAAGTTCACAAAAGATGATCACATGACTCTAGGACATTGCAATTGTCATAAATGCATGCCAGTTGCCAAGCATCTGAATTTTGCAGGATCCGGTCTGGGTCAATCATTGGGACCAAGTTTATTCTTCCAAGCTTTCAAAATATGTGCACTGGGCTACTCTACCTGTTGCATTTATATGGTGCCTGCTTGTGTGTATCTTTTAGTTGTTAATTAGGATGTTGATGACTGGCTATTAAGTCATTGATTGTTGTTTCCTTCGGCTCCCAAGTACCTGATAAGTTGATGGTAAATCAGTAGTCCTGTTGATTGACAAAGGGCATGTTTCCCAGCCTTCAATCATTTCTCTGATTGAAATAATTGAAGCCTGGGAAATGGCTCCTTGTTGGTCAATCAGTCAACAGAAGTGCTGATTTACTATCAGCTTGTCAGCCAAGGAGGAGGGCAGAGCAGCACAAGAAAACAACAATCAATCACTTCATAGCTAGCCACCCAGGGGCGGGTTCCTATTTTTTTTACTACCACTCTGTGGGCATGGCTTATTTTGTGGGTGTGGCTTGCCAGTCATGTGACTGGGTAGGCGTGGCTTCTTGGCCTGCTGAAGGGAGGGGAACTGAGATAGGTCCTGCCGCCCATTCCCCCTCCCCTCAGCAGCTCGAGAAGCCTCAAATGTGCGAAAATGCCTAGGATCATCACTGTGCGTTCGTGGCTTCTCGGACTGCTGAAGGGAAGGGAATGGAGATAGCTCCTGCCATCCGTTCTTTCAGTGTCTCACGCGCTCCCTCAATCATCCTCCCCTGCTTGGACTCACTGTGGGGTAGGAAGGTAGCACATGCACAGTGCCAAAAGCTTGGCTTCTGGGCATGCACAGAAGAAATTTTTTTAAAAAATGGTGGTGCTTAGGTATTGGCAGCCGACCGCACCGGTACTGTGACATCACCAGCGGGCCACTACCAGTGCTATAGAGTGGACCGCACCTGTAGGAACCCACCACTGTTAAGCCACCCCATAATTAAGAACTAAAAACTACATCCCAGTGCATGTATTCTGGGGAAGAGAGAGAAGTTCCCTGATGATGGGCACGAGCCAAAAGCTTGGAAGAATAAATATTTGGTCCCAGTGACTGACTCAAACTGCATCCTGCAACATTACCCTGGGCCAGATATATTTACTTTCAATCACATCTGAATGTTGATCATGTGACCATTGTTGGAAGAAATACCCATCTGGTTCCGTTCCAAGTGGGGAGAAAGACACTGGAAAATATGGAGGCTGATTGGAAAAATGGTTTATTGGTGAACAGGACCACATGGGTTTGAGGTCCTGGGCAGCTGACCACAAGGAGTGGAGAGTGAGGGTTATTTATACCCTCTCTTGGGCCTTGCCCTTGACCTTCCTGTTCCTGTGCAAGAAATGTATTCTATTGCTTGTTGCAGGGGTCACTGCTAACTTTGTAGACTGAGCCCCAGGCTTGGTTGAAGCTTGCTGGGTGATGTAGTGAAGGGGCTTGTTGTACCATGTGGTGAGCTCTGCTGCTAGATGGTAGAGGGCTAATCCTATTATGTCCTGAGGGGTCATGTTTTAATCCCATCACCCTGGAGCTGGAGGTCTTTTGTCTTGTAGATAGGCTGGCCCAGTCCTGCTGGGGCTATTAAGAAAGGTGGGGGCTGCTTTCCAAGAGCACGTTTCTCCTTTAGGGAAATATAATATTCTGTCTTTTTAATATTTCCTAAAATATGTCATTCTGCTAGAAGGGGTGGGTGCTAACTTTCTACACCATGGTGATCTAAAATGGTAGTAAATGTGAAAAATGGTTATAAATTACTTTATTCAGTGCCGTTGTAACTTTGGTCACTAAAATGAATGTTTGTAAGTTGAGGATTACTTATACTGCTGTTCCAGTCCTTCTGGAGAATATTTTCAGATAAGGGGGTGTTGTAAGGAATATCTTTCTGGGTTCAGTTCCAAGTGGGGAAAAAGACACTGGATTCATGAAAGTTGCTTGGAAAGAAGGTTTAATGGTGGACAGGAGCACATGGCATGAGCCCCTGTACAGAAAAGGTAGATTACATGCTTCCAGGTGTGGGTGAAGAGAAAAAAGAGAGAAAGATGCTGAGTCCTTTGGTTTTATACTCTCTCTTGGGCCCCTCCCTAACTGTTTCCTGTTCCTGTATAGAAATGTATCCCATTGGCTCTCAGACCCCCCAGGGGCATGCTGGGGCAACTCTTGTGGACTGTCCCAGGCTTGGCTGAATGAAAAGGGCCTTGGGCAAATCCTATTGTGGTTCTGTTATGCAGAAGACTTTCAGGCTAGGTGAGAGGAATTGTGAGCTGGGCCCAGTCCTTAATGGCCCATTGGCAAGGGGTGGGGTTTTTTCCAAGAGGAGTCTTTTGTCCGCTCACAAGCATGTTTCCAGATGTGTTCCACAGAATATATTCTGCCTTTAAATATCTCCTAGGATATCTCATTTCCTAGGAGAGGGGTGGGTGCTAACTTCCTACAGGGGGATAGGGAGCCAGGGACATACGGTAGCAGCAGTCCTGTGATTGAATATTCCACAGTACTGGAGCCAATAACTCTCCTTTGGCATTTGCAGTTCCAGCAAATTCCCAAGACATTTGTCAGCTGAAAACTGACAGTTTCTTAGATCCGAAAGTTCATCCTTTCATCCTAATGGTGATTCAGGAGCAGGAAGATGAACATCACAGATCTGACAGGCTAGCTAAAAGGCATGGGATGCTAACAGAAGAGTGGGTTCTACAGCTCAAGCACAACGGTTCAGCATAGCTCATTGATTGCACTCACTGTGGAATGAACAGAAGAATATTTGAAAGGGAGCTTGAATGTCATTTAATCCAGTCCCATGCTCAAGCGGGACGCCCTGTACCAGGGTTGTCAAACTCACGGCCCACGGGCTAGATGCATCACCCGCTGGCCACACCCACACCTGGTTTAGCAAAGGGGGAGAAGTCACGATGCGTCACATGACAATGCCATGACAATGCAAGTTTGACACCCCTGCCCTATGCCATTTCTGACAAGTGGCTCTCCAATCTCTTCTTAAAAGCTTCCAGCGATGGAACACCCACAACTTCTGAAGGCCGATTGTTTTCACTGTCAGAAAATTTCTCCTTATTTCCAGGTTGAATCTCTCCTTGATCAGTTTCCATCCATTGTTCCTTGTCTGGCCTTCAGGTGCTTTGGAAAAATTGGTTTGACCCCCCCCCCTCTGTGTGGCAACCCTTCAAATATTGGAATACGGCTATCCCTCTGGTCCTTTTCTTCACTATAGCACTATAGCAATAGCATTTAGACTTATATACCGCTTCATAGTGCTTTACAGCCCTCTCTAAGCAGTTTACAGAGTTCAGCATATTGCCCCCAACAGTCTGGGTCCTCATTTTACCCACCTCGGAAGGATGGAAGGCTGAGTCAACCTTGAGCCTGGTGGGATTGGAACAACTGAACAGCTGAACTAGCAATCAGCTGAAGGTTGCAGTGCTGCTTTTAACCACTGCGCCACTAGACTAGCCATGCCCAGTTCCTGCAACCATTCTTCATAAATCCTATTCTAAAGGAACAGAATGAAACAAGGGCTTCAAATTCAAAAGACAAACGCATATTTATAAAAAGCTACATTTTTTGTTTTCACTAAATCTTTATTTTTTCTTATTGCCCTACCAGGCTAGTGTTTTATTTTCTTCCCTTTCTTTTATTCTGGGGCAGATTTTTAACTTCAAACATTTATGCTCCAGTCAGCTTTTTATCTATTGTCAGATTTCATTTTCATTATGGCTAAGGACTTTAAAAACTAGAAATACCCTAGGGCTGCCTTAACCTTCTTGCAAAGGTCTTGCAAAGGTCTTAGAAAGGTCTGAATGTAACTGCATAATTGCCCAAAATATTATTATATTCATTTCGCCGAATCATGTACGTGGAAATATGGTATTTTTCAAGTCCCAAGGGTTTTTGTTTGCTTGTTTGTTTCTTTTGTTTTGGAACTTTTTTAAAAAAATAACAATAAAGCAAAATATTATAAATCTTATTCCCAGTGATTTAGGTTCTTGTCCTTGGGACTTTTTGCTTTTAAAAAAAATAGGTTTTTATATCTATGGTTTGGTTTTTTAAAAAAATATTTATTTAAGTGTTTATTTAGCTTATATTTTTTTAAAATAAATATCAAATAGCTTCACACTCTTATTTATTTCATTACTTTGGACTATTGCAATGCTCTCTACCCTTAAAGAGTATCTGGAATGCAGCAGCATGTACCGTTTTGGGTGCCGCTAGAATAGCGCATGTAATACCTATGCTCCAGGGGTGAAATTCAGCAGGTTCTGACAGGTTCTGGAGAACCGGTAGCGGAAATTTTGAGTGGTTCGGAGAACCGGCAAATGCCACCTCTGGCTGGCCCCAGAGTAGGGTGGGAATGGAGATTTTGCAGTATCCTTCCCCTGCCATGCCCACCAAGCCATGCCCACAGAACCAGAATTGTTACATGCTTTACACACGCATGTTTCCTGTGGATAAGCATTCTTTGTTCTTGCCAGACAGTTTTCTACAATTACAGGCTTCCTGGTTTACTTTCAAGGGTGTGCCATGACCTTGCTTTATTTCAGCAGACAGCCCATCAATATTGAATCAAATTTATTTAATTATTTGTTAAATTTCTACATTGCCCATCTCACCTAAATGATTCCAGGCAGCTCACAACAATAGCAATAACGCTTAGACTTATATACCGCTTCACAGTACTTTTACAGTAGTGTGACCAGACGTCCCGCTTTTGGCGGGACAGTCCCCGCTTTTTAAACATTTGTCACGCGTCATGCAGCGTTACTAAAAAGTCCTGATTTTTTAAAAGAATGCACAAAAAGCTAGGGCATTCTTTCCCAAAATCGGCCTGAAAGGGGGGCGTGCGAGATTGGGGGCAAGCGTTGTGCATATCTCTGGGGAAATGGTGTTCTAGACCAGTGGTCCCTACTGTTGGTCCTTGAGAAAATTTTGGAGGTCCGCAGAAAAATTATTTGCATTTTTTATATTGCACTAAATCAAGGGTCCTCAAACTACAGCCCCTGGGCCAGATACGTGCAATAAATGCAGAGAGTCTCCCCCTTCAGGGTCTTTTTGTGCGAGTCGGTGGGTGGCAGAAATTCTGACTTGGGGTCTGCTTCAGCCTCCTGGTGCGGGGCTTTGGGCGAAGGCTGGAGGGAAGCACTGCTGGTGGCGAAGAGCCAGAGGGCCTTGTTCCAGTGGGACTGTATCATGACCTGGAATTGGCTCACCATCTCAGCCCAGTGAGCCTCCAGGTGCAGGTACCTGGCCTTGCACTCCCGCAGGTCTTCCCTCTGCTTGGAAAGCCTATGCTCGTAGTCATCAGTGAGGTGCTTCTGCTGAGCCTCCTTCTTGGTCAGATCCAATTTGAACTGAGCTGTTTTGTCAACTCTTTCTCGTGGTGGCTGCTTAGCTCCAACAACTGCTTCCTGATGGGGCCCTAAGGAGCCTGGGTGGGCAGGCGAGGAGTGGCTGGGAGGGGAGGGGCAAGGAGAGGCCCGAGAGGGGGCCCTCGACGTGAGTGACATCAAGTTGGCCACGCCCATCCAGTCACATGACCACCTAGCCACGCCCACCCAGCCAGTCATTAGACAGATCATATTAGTGGTCCGCAGGATTTTAAATTATGAATTTAGTGGTCCCTGAGATCCAAAAGGTTGGGGACCCCTGTTCTAGACAGCAAAGGCTGTGACAAAGGCAGCACATTTATTCAGTCCCTCAAGAGGACAACATTCAATTAATGGAACCTGAAATGTACCTACTCTAAAGACTCCTCTTGTGATTTTGAAATTTTCATCAGGTTTCTTTCAAAACTGAGACAGCACATTATTAATTTTTTATAGCACTCTTTCTCAATTTTGTTCCTCTCTACCATTTCAAAGGAATTTGTTATGTGTTAGTGAATCACCATTTTATTATCAGTTAACAGCTGACTGTTAACTCTAACATTTGAATTGCTGGTGTTATTTCATTGTGTTTTATGATTCTTGGGTATGCTTCCATCCTCATTTATTATGTATTTCTGCTTCATCTCTCTTTCATTTTTTGGATGAGTTTTTTTTTTTTAATTTTTAAGTTGCTCATCAAAACTTTTCAAGGACTGTCACATTAGCAATACAGTATTTTGGGGCATAGGGGCAGGGATGGCCTGTCCCCAGATGGTATCTATGGAATCCAAAAATTTCTTAAAACGTAATATAGGTGTGTTTAATTTTTTAACAGTCAGTATTCTCTCAGATCACAAAAACTCACAATAATTTGAAACTTTTGTTTTAATAATAGTTTTTTTAAAAATTACATGAAACATGAAAACTAATACAAACTTTAAAAAAAGGAACTTAAACAAAAAGTGGAGAATAGGAAAAATAGAAAAAGGAAAGAAGAATAAAGAAAAGAAATATATTAAAAATGATTTGCCCATCACAAGTATAAACAATTTTGATAACTCATCACCTTCTCTTACTCTACAAAGTGTGGCTTCTTGAAAAGAAAAAGGAAATCTACCCTCATGGGCCCTTCTAGCCATCTTCCCTCCTTGGGATAATAATTTTTACACATTCCGTTCTTTCAGAGCTTTGACTCAGAGTTCCCAAGATGAGGGACATATACAGCTATAAATAAGAAGCTGTGCCTGTGAATACTGAAGGCTGCATTTACTCATTATGTGTCTATAGACTCAGCACTGAACTGGAAAGATGAGGAGAATCAAGATAAATTGGGTTTTTTCCTTCTTCCTAGAGCTCCTATTTTAGGACTATTGCAAGTACAAACCATTACTCAGGTATCTAAGTTACATAAAGATACAAAATGAGGTTCTGAAGCACATCAGACTTAAACAATACCATACCAAAATCTTTCTTCCAAATTTCTGAATGTTTTCTTTCTCAGGATACATGAAATTTTGTCAGATTCCTAGTTTTATTTGGATACTGTCCTCTTTGTAAACAAATTACTAGTCTACATGGACAGATTACCTATCTAGAATCTCTAATCTGTGCTCTCCAAGCAGAAATTAGGTGCCCAATTCAGCCATTCCAATCTATTGAGCTGCCGCACTATCAGCCCCCTCTACCACAAAGATCCTGCAGAAGGGCAGTATGTTGTTGTAAGGAATATTCTTCTGGGTTCAGTTCCAAGTGCGGAAAAAGAACACTGGATTCATGGAAGTTGCTTGGAAAGAAGGTTTAATATGGTGGACAGGAGCACATGGCATGAGCCCCTGTACAGAAAAGGTAGATCACATACTTCCAGATGTGGGTGAAGAGAAAAGGGAGGGAAAGATGCTGAGTCCCTTGGTTTTATAACCTCTGTTGGGCCCCACCTCTTAGTTTCCTGTTCCTGTGTATGTAATGCACTCCGATTGGTGGTCAGGCTCCCAGGAGGCCATGCAGTGGCAACTCTATAGGCTTTTGTCTTTCCCAGGCTTGGCTGAATGAAAGGTCCTTGGGCAATTCCTAATATGGCTATGACTGAAGGAGATAAATCTTTGTTATGTAGAAGACTGCTGCTGGGCCCAGTCCTTAATGGCCCATTGACAAAAGTGGGGCTGCTAAGAGGAGTCTTTTGTCTGCTTAAAAGCATGTTTCCAGGGATATTCTATAGAATATATTCTGCCTTTTAATATTTCCTAGGATGTTTCATTTTTCTAGGAGAGGGGTGGATGCTAACTTCCTACAATGTACAACCGTGGGATCTGGCAGGGTGAGAGCTGTGAACCACAAACACAAAGCTCATGATGATCTATCCTTAACCTGTTCTTTCAAGTCTCCCAATGGTCACTCATTGCTGCAGAGTCTATCCACGTTGTTGTCAGACATCCTCCTGTTCTCTTCCCTTTCACTTTTCCCAGCATTAGAGTCATTTCCACAGATCTGGGTCTTCACACAATGTGTCCAATATACTGTAGGATAATTTGAGCCCGGCCATTTGTGCCTTGAATGAGAACTGTGGGTTGATTTGTTCAACTCAGTTTGTTTTCTTGGCAGTCCATGGTATTCTCGGAAGTCTTCTCCAGCAACAAAGTTCAAATGTGTCAATACTCTTTAGTTATTATTTATTTATTAGTGACATTTATATACTGCCTCACAGTGCAAGCACTCTCTAAGCGGTTTACACCAGTAAGCAATGTATATTTACATTGCCCCCAACAATCTGGGGGGCATTTTACCTACCTCGGAAGGATGGAAGGCTGAGTCAACCTTGAGCCGGTGAGATTTGAACCGCTGACCTGCGGATCACAGTCAGCTAAAGTGGTTTGCAGTACCCCACTCTAACAGCTGCACCACCTCGGCTTTAAATTTTGCTTCTTCAAAGTCCAACTTTCACTTCCATAGAGCATCACAGGGAATACCATGGCTTGTCCAAATCTTATATAGACACATCACAGCATTTGAATATCTCTTCCAATGCTAGTCTATGGCATATTTCCTGACAGCTTGTTCCTTTACTACTGATGGTTGATCCTAAAAGGCAGAAGACATCCGCTACCTTCTTTGTAAGTTTTAAGACTGACTGTTCTACCTGTTATCATTAGTTTAGTCCAGTGGTTCCCAAAGTGGGTGGTACTGCCCTCTCGGGGGTGGTGGGATGACTTAGGGGTGGACGCTAAGAGGCAAGGGGGCAGCAGGGGGCACTAAGAGGCAAGAGGGGTGGCAGAGGAGTGCTGGAGGTGGGCCCCTCACAGGGTACAATTCTGCCGGGGGTTTGTTGGCCGCCAGTCAGCAGGCAAGCGGAAGGCCACGTGGAAGGCAGGAAAGCATGTCGGGGTGGCAGGGAAGGGAGGTAGCAGCCTACTCCCTTCCCTGCAGCCCTGCCATGCTTGGTGGCCTTCCACATGGCCTTCCCGGTGGTCTCCAACGCCCGCTTGCCTTTCGAGGTTGGGCGAGTGGCCCTTGGTGGAAATGCAAATGCTGAGAGGGCAGCAGAAGGGCAAGCTGATGTCCCGGGGCTGCTGCACATGTGCCTGCCTCGTTTCTGCAAAGGTAGAGCCCCCCTTGCAGGGTGATCCAAGAGGGGAGGGGGATGCTGCAGAAAAGGCCGCCTTTCACCCATGCCAGCTCCCCAGTGCTTGGGGCTCCAAAGCAGCCCACTAGCTTCTCACCCGGCCACCTGCCTGCTCTCTTTGCGGATCGGCCTGGCTGACCGCTGGTGCCACTCTGGGAACTTGGCTCGCGGCACTGGGTTGGAAGCCAGTGGGCTGCTTTGGAGCCTCAAGTCCTGTGGAGCTGGCACAGGAGGCATGGGTGGAAGGTGGCCTTTTCTACAGCACCCCCCTTCCCTCTTTAGATCGCCCTGCAGGGCTCTGCCTTTGCAGAAATGGGGCAGGTGGTTTGTACGGAGGATTGGCGGGGGGGATGTGCGGCCCTCCGGGATGGAGAGCAGAGCAAGAGAAGGCACAATAGGCTGCACTGCCCCGGCCCCACTCAACCATGCTTCTTCCAGCCCATCCGCCCCACAGCACTATGAACAAGACAATCGGCTGTGCCTCTCCACCCGGACTTCCTCGCCAGGCGCTGCTACACCGGTGGCTCCGCCCTGACAAGTTTCACCTGCCACCACTTCCTGTGAACTTCCCAGGAGACAGCCGGAGCGAGGGGTGGGCAGGAGCATGTGGGCCCGGCCGGCGCTCAGCTTACCTTCCTGGCGAGGCTCAGAGACTGCATGGCATGCCCATCTTCCAGCTCTCCAGGCAGCGCCACTTTCTCCCTGCCCCGCCAAGGTCCCTGCCAGCCCAGAGACTGCGCTCTGGGATGGCACATGACAGGGGATGTGCCGCTGCCATCGCCCCTCTTGCCTTCCCGGCTTCGGCTCCGGGACCTTCGCTGGCTGGGAAGCATCGGGTATTGCATCTACGGAGCTCTGCTGGCCTCAGGGGTCTGCCAGCCTCCAGGCTGGTGGGGGCCTTGGCAGGGCAGGGAGAAAGTGATGCTGCCTGGAGACCCGGTGGATGGGTGTGCTGGGCGGTCTCCGAGCCTCACCAGGAAAGTAAGCCAATCACTGGCCAGAGCACTTTCTTCCTTCTCCCGCCACCGAGGAGAGAGAAAGAGAAAGAAAGAAAGAAAGAAAGAAAGAAAGAAAGAAAGAAAGAAAGAAAGAAAGAAAGAAAGAAAGAAAGAAAGAAAGAAAGAAAGAAAGAAAGAAAGAAAGAAAGAAGATTGGAAAAGGCATGGATGTTTCTCATGTACATTCACACATTCAGGGATGCCCTCACTTTCTCTCATCCAGATATACTTGCACACATGGAACCGTTTTATAAGCCATAAACTCTATATCAGGAATCTCCCGTCTTGGGAGTTGGCGATTAATTTGGAATTTTAGGAGCATCTCATAGCTGCTGTCACAAGATATTTGCCTTGGGGGAGGTTGCTTTCTATTGCAGAAGAAAGAAAGAAAGAAAGAAAGAAAGAAAGAAAGAAAGAAAGAAAGAAAGAAAGAAAGAAAGAAAGAAAGAAAGAAAGAAAGAAAGAAAGAAAGAAAGAAAGAAAGAAAGAAAGAAAGAAAGAAAGAAAGAAAGAAAGAAAGAAAGAAAGACTTGGGAAACTGGTATCACTTCATCAAGCCCATCCATCACATTAAGAATTTACTGAACAGTGAAGTAGTTACTAAATTTTACTGAGTTTACTAAGTTAGTAGTTTACTAAGGTTCTTGATAAATGACTATCAGACTTTGAAAACCTGGTATCATTGGATCATGTTCAACAATTTTGTTGAATTAACGAAAGATTATTAAATTGGATTTTGAATAAATGTGCAATTAATTGTTACAGTTTTGAATTTTACTGTTACTAACTTCCTTAATGGGTCGTGCAAACTGCTATTCCAAACAATGTTATTTATAGGGGGTGGGGGTGGGGCAGAGGTGGGTTCGGACCGGTTCAGACCGGTTCGGACCGGTTCGCCTGAACTGGTAGCAAACTGCTGGTGATTTTATGATGACGTCACAGAACCGGTTTGGTCGGTGCCGGTCCGTGGGCACCGCCATCTTTTTTGGGGGGTCATATTTGGGGGGGGGATTGTGTCGCCATCTTGTTTTTGGCTTTTTTAAAAAAAATTGCACTGTGCACGAGGCGCGGCCATGCAGTGTGGGAGGAAGTGAACCGGCAGCGAGGTAAGTTAGAAGCCACCCCTGTGGTGGTGGGGGCCACTGAGGATGAGTTTGTAGCACCAAGGCAGCGGTGGACTGAAAAAGTTTGGGAACCACTGGTTTAGTCTATATTTAATTTTACTGTGGTCCTTGATTTTTTAGTACTAAAATTACCTTTGACTGACTGAACATCTTCTGGCATATATTTGTAACACATGTATTTGTAACACAAATACAATTTCTTAAAGACAATTTTTTTAAAAAAAAAATACTCTAATCTGTTTGCACAGTTGCAGAATTTAAAAAGGGTTTTGTTCAAAACTAAGCAACCAGTACTGTACTGCTAATTTTTCCAGCCATCAATTACTTTCCTAAAATTTAGGCCCTAAATCAAAGGCTGTCCCGCCACCTGTTGGCTGTGTTTGGAATCGCACCCTTTCTCTCAATCTCTGCAAGGCACCAAGCTGCGAAGACTACCATTTACTTCCTCCTAGCTCCACAATTCCAAAGACCAGCCAATTATTTTACTTTATTATTGTATTTTTTTGCATACTCTATAAGAAAGAATTGGAGAGATATATACATGTATGAATTAAGCCTGTCAACCCTAGCACCAATTATACGGAGGCAGTATGAATATTAATTTGCATTTCTGTTAACACAAATATGGGGCCAGGTAATTACTAGAACACAGGGATGAATAAAATGACATTTCATCTTTGAAAGAGCAATAATGAAAAGTGATTAGATAGTCCCATTTTTGCATCTTTAGGCCATGTACGCATTGTGTGTGACTCACCTGAATTTGTCCAGCCTGATTAGCTTTCTGCCTCGTATTATTAAAAAAAAGATAATCAAGCAACAAGAACCCAAAGATGATATATTTCTAAATCTCTGAAAGACAAGGAAGGATTTAGTTACTTTGATTATCAGCATCAATCTATATTATGGTCATCAACCAGCACAAAGCATATCAGGAAATTGTGGAAACCCCTGAGATATTGGAAGACATGATAGCAGTGTTCCAGTATCTCAGGGGTTGCCACAAAGAAGAGGGAGTCAAACTATTCTCCAAAGCACCCAAGGGTAGAACAAGAAGCAATGGGTGGAAACTAAACAAGGAGAGAAACAACTTAGAACTAAGGAGAAATTTCCTGACAGTTAGAACAATTAATCAGTGGAAAAGCTTGCCTCCAGAAGTTGTGAATGCTCCAACACTGGAAGTTTTTAAAGAAGATGTTGGATAACCATTTGTCTGAAGTGGTGTAGGGTTTCCTGCCTAAGCAGGGGGTTGGACTAGAAGACCTCCAACGTCCCTTCCAACTCTGTTGTTATTATTATTATTATAAATGAAGGTAACTGTATTGTTCTAGCGAGACTAGTAGAGTGAAAATGTTTTTTTAAGGCATATACAAATAATTTTAACTAAAAAGAATGCTGGGAATAAGAGACATTAAGATGAACAAATCAGAATGACCTATGTTATTTTGTTAATATCTTGCTCCAGTAGATTTCTGAAAATGAGAGATGGGAATTGGGGGAGGGAAGAATGTTAATGTTCTTCTTCCCAATTGAGAAAATGTATAAAATAAACAGTTCTGACCAAGAATTGTTTTGCACCCTTTCTTGGGAAGGCCTTGTTTTGATTTGTTCCCTTGCCCTGCTTTCACGTTTCTAAAGTAAAAGCAATTAAAAGCATCCCAACTTGTATTTGTCTGGTTAGATGTGTGAGAATCAGAATGATATCTACACGACAGGGTGGGATTCAGCTGGTTTGGACTGGTTCGGGTGAACCGGTTGTTACGATTTTGCGCAATTTGGAGAATCGGTAAAATTAACCACCGGCTGGACCCGCCCACCCTGCCCTGCCCCGCCCTATATATTATTTTTCCTTCACCACGCGGTCCAGCTAATCTCCCTGCCTCACCTTCGTGCCTCGCCCGCTCTGCTCACCAAACACAAGCATGCTGCTCCTCACCCTTCGCCTCGGGTCAGGGTCCAGGGACATGCCATTCCCTGACTCCGGCCTTGCCCCAGAGCCTCTGCCCGCTCACTGCCCACCTGGGCCTGGTCTGGGAATGTGCCATTCCCCAGCTCTGGACTTGCCCTGGGTCTCTGCCCGCATGCCGCTGCCCCCCTCTGGCCTCAAACTACCAGACAGTTCTTCTTACCTAAAGCACTGCAGCGGAGATCTTGCAGCCATCCCTTGCTCCGTGAGCTCAGTCGCTCACGGAGATGCACCATGTGGTCTCCGGGTCAGCAGCTGCTTCTCTCCACTGCTGCCATGTTGAATGCTGTTTCTCTGTGCCACAGCACTTTCCGGATGGGACTTAGAGGAAAGCAGTGGCTCACAGCTGCTAAATTGCACAAGAGACGCTCTCTCTCCCAGCAAGAGCAGCAGTGGAGAGAAGCAGCCGCTGCCCCGGAGAGCAAAGATGGAGTGGAGCAGGCCCCGAAAGGCTGCTCAGTCGACCCTCGCCGTGTGGCGTAGGCCACACATGCATGGAAGCTGTGTGTGCATGCATGTGTGCGCACTCACATTTTCGGCGAACTGGTTGTTAAATGGGTTGAATCCCACCACTGCCAACATTCAATAACTGTGCTTTTAATACAGGTAGTCCTTGATTTACAATCATTTGTTTAGCCACCATCCAGTACAATGGCACTGAAAAAAAAGTGAGTTACAATCAGTCCTTGCCCTTACAACTGTCACTGCATTCACACGTCCATGTGATCAAAATTGGGGTGCTTGGCAAATTCTGGTCTCAATTGTGGTTGTAATGCAAGGAAGACCCGTTACGGTGTTCCCCATTTTGGATTCTTTTACATATGCTGGAACTGCAACTTCTTGTTTTACCCCACAGAGGGGGTCAAAAAGCCCCACCCCTTTTCTTAGGTATGTCACATCCGCCACACAAATAAAATGAGGCAGGAGTTCTGTCACATGGTCATATGTCCCCTCTTGACTCTTTTGACCCACCCCCTTCAGATAGCCTTGTTCCTGGGAAACCTAAAAATTGTGGTTTCATTGCAACAGTTCTGGCAACTATTTTTTTAAATTTTGCTGTGGGATCAGCTCAGATGCACCTTCAAACAAGTTCTTGACTCATCTTCAGACGATTTCTCAGTTATTTGCATTGCTAGCCTGAAGACTTTGAAGGTGACCAGAAGCCCCCATCAATTTTTCATCCATGTTTTTTTGTTGAAATGCCAGCTGAAAATATAATAAGATACACTGCCTATTGGGTTTTATACTTCTCTTGCAGCCACCTGTCCTCTGCTTTGATTCCTTTAATATATCCATTTCTTCCTAGCTTTCCTTTTTCTATCAGTTTCTCACTGATACACACACACACACACACACACACACACACACACACACACACACACACACACACACACACACACGATTGTCCTGGATTTGTTCCTGTACTGAATGTGATGTGTTTCTGAGAAAACATCAGAAACAAAACTGGTAATTTTTACCAGCATATGACTAGTAGAATTACTAGAACACTCTTGATGGAGTGTAGTTTAGGGTGTTGATTGTCACATCAATGAAAAGGAAAATATGCATCATCTTAAAAAAACCAGTAATGAAAAATGGCATGTCCTAATTTATTCATCGTGCTACAAATGTGAAAATAATTATTATGGACAGTAATGATTTTCATTATTGTGAAGGAAACTGAGACCAGGTAAATTTTATGGTTTATTTTTTTTAAAAATATAGCAATAGCAATAGCAATAGCACTTAGACTTATATACCGCTTCATAGTGCTTTACAGCCCTCTCTAAGCGGTTTACAGAGTTCAGCATATTGCCCCCAACAATCTGGGTCCTCATTTTACCGACCTCAGAAGGATGGAAGGCTGAGTCAACCTTGAGCCTGTGAGATTTGAACAGCTGAAGAGCCGAGGTGGCGCAGTGGTTAAAAGCAGCACTGCAACCTATTTCAGCGACTGCTAGTTCAGCAGTTCAGCTGTTCAAATCTCACCGGCTCAAGTTTGACTCAGCCTTCCATCCTTCTGAGGTCGGTAAAATGAGGACCCAGATTGTTGGGGGCAATATGCTGAACTCTGTAAACCGCTTAGAGAGGGCTTAAAGCACTATGAAGCGGTATATAAGTCTAAGTGCTATTGCTATTGCTGAACTAGCAGTCAGCTGAAGTAGGTTGCAGTGCTGCTTTTAACCACTGCGCCACCTCAGCTCATGAGGGATGGGACATCTTTTCCATCCTAAACTTTTCAAAGCCTGGTGTGCTTTAGGCCATGTAATCCCTCAGCCGTTCCACAAGTTCTGGCAGAGAAGAAAGTTCTGGCCTGCAAAGAGTTGGGGGCTGTAATAAGAGTTGCAGAATACAGGTAGTCCTCGAGTTATGAATGTAATGGAAACTGCCCATTCCATTCATAACCTGAGGATTCGTGGGAGTGAATCTCGTACCTTGAACAGGATCACTCCCTTCTTTCGCCCACGCATTCGCTAATCGAATGTGCGGTTCGTTAAGTGCACATGAGATATTTCAGGGTGGGAAGGCCATGGAGGGGCCTAGTGATGGAACAGGCAACCTGCTTAAGACCACCCAGGGCCTCCCTGACCCACTGAAATACCTCATGCTCCCCACAATTGCTTTCCCCACCATCCAATCTGCCACGCCAGGTCACTTACCATGTGAAGATCTAGCAAGCTGTCTCCTCGCCAGCTTCTCAGCTGTGCACACCCCTCTGCAGGGTTTTGGCCTGTGCGGGTCTCGCCCAGCACTTTGCTGGCCAAAACGGAGCTCTGTTTAGGCCTGTGCAGGCCTCGCCTGGCTAAGGTGACCAGTTTTTAATATAATTGTAAAGCGGGACACCATTGACAGGGGGGTTTCTAGGGGAGCAAGACGGGAGGGGTCCGTCTCTCTTATCCCGCAGCCCATGCACGTGAATAAAGGTGGAGACACAAATCCAGGATTGCTTTGCTGCAGCTTTGTGCACCCTCCCAAACACCCCCCTCATCGCAGCCCTTACCTCTGCTCTCGCTCCCTGCCTGGCTGCAGACTCCGCCTGCCTTCCTGAAGCAGTTCACTTTTGTTTCGTGGCGGGAGAAGGAAGAAAGCGGGCAGTGAGAGCGGCAGCCTCTTCCAAGCGCAGGCCTGGCTCTATACCTGCCCGGGGGGCTGCCGCCCACCCGCCCATCAGCGGTTTCCGCGCCACACTTGCTTGGCGGGACTTTTTTGAAACGCCGCGGGACACGGGACAAATTATTAAAAAGCGGGACTGTCCCGCCAAAAGCGGGACGTCTGGTCACCTTACACCTGGCACTTTGCAGGCCTAAATGGAGCTCTATTTAGGCATTTGCAGGCCTCGCCTGGAACTTTGCTGGCAAAAATAGAGCGTCGGAGGGGAGGACTCGCCCCTTCCAAACCTTTATTTTGGCCTGCAAAGTGCCAGATGAGGTCTGTGCAGGCCTAAATGGAGCTCCATTTTGGCCTGCAAAGTGCAGGACGAATGTTGCAGAGCCTCTGCAGTTGTTCGTAAGGGCGAACAACTGCCATGGTGCTGCAAGATTCGTAGTTTCAAGACTTGTTCATAAACACTAGGGGACACTGATTGCATAACTTCGAATGTTCACTAAGGGAACGCTCATAATTCGGGGATTACCTGTATAAGAAACTTCTTAGAAAGTGAGTGCAATGCTCATTCATCCACTTCTGGATCTAGATTGGCAAATCTGTCTTACAGATGATGATGATGATGATGATGATGATGATGATGATGATGATGATGATGATGATGATATATCCATTCAGTCGTGTCCCACTCTTGATGATTCTATCAGCCAGATCTCTCCACATCTTCCAATCTTTCATTATTTCTTTGAGTTTTTCTATGCTCTGGTGTCAATTTTGATGGTGTTACAGCTTACACTTTTTACATTTTCCAATATTGCTAAGGAAAATGGCCAGCCATAAAAATCAATCCAACAGAGTCTCTGTGGAGTGGGCGGCATACAAATGCAACTAATAAATAAATAAATAATAAACAGGTAAACATGTAAAGTATACCACCTCTGTGCAAGTCTGTGCTCTGGGGAAGAAAAGGCGAGAACTTCTGACTCCCAACTCCTTTTGGTGCAGTAGAAGGCCAGGAGTATCTAGACCAGGGGTCTCCAACCTTGGCAACTTTAAGACCTGTGGACTTCAACTCCCAGAATTCCTCAGCCAGCTGGCTGAGGAATTCTGGGAGTTGAAGTCCACAAGTATTAAAGTTGCCAAGGTTGGAGACCCCTGCTCTAGAGAGAGAACTTGTAAAAGATTTAGGGGCAGCCACCTCCACTCAGCTGATACCATGCTTGAATCATATTCTCAGAAATAAAGTTCACCTCTACTTCAAGGGACTGCCTGTATCTTTCAAACCCAGTTTGGAAGAGCCCTAGTTTTCCTTCCAACATATTTTTAACTGAGATCATCTATGCTCATCACTTTCTAATATTGAGTTTGTAACACATGAAGCATTTCCAGTTGTCTTCTTTCATCCATTCTCTTTTCTCTCCTGTTCATCTTCAACATCTAACCTTTCCCCGCCAAAGAACACACAATGGATAAATCCCTTCTCATTGCATGTAACAATATTGCATGTTGGGCTAAGAGGCAGGGCACACAAGGTCGCAACAACCAAACATTTATAAATCAAAGCCGAGATGTGTTGTCAAAGGGCAAATTCTTGACATTATCCCTCGGCACAGCATAGACTTCTATGCTCCAAAGCTGATCTGAGTTAAAATATCCATAGCATTATGCAATATGCAATTGTCAATAACATAGGTTCATTCAGATTTGCAGGATTCTGTTACTGTAATCCTATAATAAAAGCAGGTTTAGGCATCCAAGTTTAGTCTATCTCAAAGAGTTGATAATGTTAATAATAATATTAATACCTTACCATGCATACAACTCACATTTCAACAAAAGTTAAGAGAAATTAAAAGCAGCACTGCGACCTTCAGCTGATTGCTAGTTCAGCAGTTCAGCTGTTCAAATCTCACTGGCTCAAGGTTGACTCAGCCTTCCATCCTTCCGAGGTGGGTAAAATGAGGACCCAGATTGTTGGGGGCAATATGCTGAACTCTGTAAACCGCTTAGAGAGGGCTGTAAAACACTATGAAGCGGTATATAAGTCTAAGTGCTATTGCTATTGCTATCAATACTGAAGGTAAACTTGGCTAATAGAGCCAGCAAAGGCCCCACAGCAACTGCTGCACACAGCTTTTCCTACAACTGATTGGGGCATGCCCCACGGATTATGCGTTTAACTCTCCAATTTCCAAACATATGGGAATAACTGGGGCTATTATGATTTCACCTCCAGGAAACCAGAGGAAGGTTGTCTTAATGAATATTCATCAGTCGGTTACAATATTTAACACTAAATCTGAACTTTAAATTTCATGTTTCCCTCTGGGAATGGTTGCACTAAGCCCATTAAATGTTTTACAAGTCTTAAGAAAATCTCTGGACACAAGGCAGCCACATAAAAAGCTAAACAGAAATTAAATATGAATGGTTTTAGCCGCCTCATTGAAGAGTAAGATATTGTAAGCTCTGTAGCTTAATGAGGTAAAGGTTTCTTTTCGGTATCTGGTAGAAGTAACCTGAGCATCTTGTTCTGCAAGTATTTCAACTGTTGAGGAGGTGTGAGACCAAGCATCTGTGAAGTGCTATTTAAAATATTGTTGTGACATAAAATGTTGGTTTTGTGGACTGTTGTCAGAAAACGAATTCATTAGGAACCTTGGTTATATATCCCTGCTCACAGAAAGCAATTTGAAAACCAAGGTTTAAGGCACACACAGAGAACAGCTCAAAATTAGCCTAAAATACTGACACCTTTGAGAAGATTCCTATAATTATTTTAAATGACTCCTTTAAAGCTTTTTACAGGTAGCTTCTAACTTAACAACCCTACATGAGTCCACAATTTCGGGTGAGGGTCATAATGCGATCACATAACTGTGCCGAATTTTTACAACCGTTTTTGCACTAGTCATTATGAAGCTAAAGGTAAAAGACCCCCTTCCCTAAAATGTCTGGGACAACAATTAAACAAATGCCTATGGTCATTAACCAAACAGCAATATTTGCTATGGGGCAGGTTTTGCCAGAAAGCAGAAGTAAATGCTGTTTTCCAGCAAAACCATCATAAATTCTGTGTCAACTCTGAAGCAAACCTGGCTGAAGCTATCTTTTGCTGCCTCATAGTTGCCACGAACTCTGAAAGAGGGAAGAGAGGAGGAAGTAGATAGACTGGCTAACAGTCAAAACAAAAAAGTTTTCTTGTGGGAACCAAGGTCATCCTAACAGGTGGCAGTTGGGGGAAAGAGAGGAGTGACCAAGCAGTCTGCCAGCTACTTACATTGGACAATGTGACCGTTGACATCTGGAGAGGGAACCATTTGTTCTTTTAATTAGGCAAAAACCTGCGGGAACTTTTAGAGTTTTCACTGGCTGTGCCAATATGATGTATCAGATAAACATATTCTTTGAAGTATCTACCTGCCTCAGAATTTTGGCAGATGCATTACTCGGAACGCTGACGTTCTTGTTCCCAAGCATCCCAAATACAGACATGTGAATGTAGGGAGTCCCAGTTATTGGGAATTCAAATCCAGGTCACAAATAGCCTTTTGGGGTCTATTATGCAACTAGTTGTAAGTTGAAGACTACCTGTATTTTGTCTGTGAGAGGCAAGGTATTTATATCATTGACGACTATTTTCCAAAAACACTTGCATTAGCCTTAGGACAAATTTCATTTTTAAAAGTTGTGGGTTTTTTCCCCCCATATTGTACTTGGCCCTAGTTTGCTTCATCCTTCTTTGGCAAGTTTATATCTCCTAGTAACTCATAAATCATTTTAAGGACTACAATAACTGGTTCCACACCGCAGGTTGTTTCAAAATGAAACATAACCTTATGGCTTAGGTTAGCATGAGGTTACAGTCTACTGTAAATGTGTTATAGCTCTACCCCAATTCTAACATTTTACCCAATGGATTTCAAATGCCATAAGGGGATATTAAAAGACTGACTACTCAGATATAACTCAGCTGTAGATGTAACTTATTAATGTACATAAATAATGCATTTTATAAATGGCTCCGTTTGTGGCTGGGATAAACATTTGCTGCATTTATCTACAATATTAAGCTTCTGCAACTGTATACACAGCAATGAGATATCTTTGTTTTATACACATTTACCAGCAATATTTAAAGTCAGAAGGATCTGTGCACTCAGCATGTTTGTTATCATACAACACGCTCGCTAGTTCCAATGCAGTGAGTTTAGATATCCTACAGCCAGACAAAACTCCATCAACCACTAGCAAATGAAAAAAACAATGTCACAACTGTATTACATAATGCTCTAAATTTGAAAACTAGGGCACGATTATTGTGAAATCATATTTATTAATGAGGCACATTAAGTTGGGGGAATCTGCATTAATGAGAAGTCTTTTAACAAATAACATGTAGAGGATGCAAGCAAGTGAAACCATATTTGGAACTCTCCCACATTCTATATAAAGAATCTGTATTTTGAAAGCTAGAATTATACCCAAAGCACAAAGCCTTCATTCAGTGCGCTCAACTTCCCACTTAATGAATATAAAGCTTCCTTGAAGCCCCTCTTCAGGAAATCTCTGTTCTGGGATGCATTTATACTCTTAATGTACTGAACGCGTACAGATATCCTATGTTTCGCAGTATTGGCTGGACAAATGACTGTCCTGATCTCTATAAGGCTATTATAATCTGAATCAGTAGGGAAGCCTTGTAGATTAAGACAGACAGACAGACAGACAGACAGACAGACAGACAGACAGACAGACAGACAGACAGACACACACACACACACACACACACACACACACACACACACACGCCTGGTATACAAGACATGCAGGGGCGGGTTCCTAATTTTTTTACTACCACTCTGTGGGTGTGGCTTATTTTGTGGGTGTGGCTTGCCAGCCATGTGACTGGGTGGGCATGGCTTGCTGGTCATATATTAGTTATTTCAGAGAGATGTTACTACTATTTTTGCTATTTTATACCTTACATGAAAAGCTTTGCATACAAAGTGTGTGTTACACCATGGCAACACAGCAACTTTTATATGCAGAAAATGCTATAGTTAAAAGACAATCAAGTCTCATACAGCATTTTTGGTTTCAGTCATGGATTCCTTAGACGAAAATATTGAGGACTGTTAAAAGAACAGCATCTTTTAACAGTCCTCACTGTTTTTGTCTAAAGAATAACAGTATAAAACTGTATAAAATTGACAGTATAAAAGGTTAAGCTTTCGGAAAATGCCCACTTTGGAAAGCTTTAGGCAAAAGCGAAGGAAAAGTGTCAAATGCGAGCTTCTTATTATTTTCAAGCGAAGGGACAGGGAAAGACTTAATTGTCATGTTTCTCGGCATGAGCAGAATAAATTTTTTTAAAAAAAAATTTAAAAAAATTTTTTTAATGGCGGCGCCCAGGCACCGGCAACCGACCGCACTGGTACTGTGATGTCACCAGCCGGCCGCTACCAGTGCTATAAAGTGGACCGTACCGGTAGGAACCCACCACTGAAGACATGCCTAAGAAAGAGTAAGTAATCAGAGACCAAATGATGGTACAGCATATATATTGATACATAACTTGTGTAGAATTATAGGAAGAAGTTCATGATGCCACCACATAGATCTAGAAAGATTTCCATGGGTTTTAAGAAGCCCATGTTCTTCAGGCATGCTGAGGGAATTCAAAGAGAAGTCTTTGAATAAGCATACAGGTAGTCCCAAAGATGCTTTTTTCAAGAGGCAACTGGACTTCCTTGTTTTTCTTTGAAGACGTTTTGCTTCTCATCCAAGAAGCTGCCTCAGAAGAACTGAAGAAGCTTCTTAGATGAGAAGCAAAACGTCTTCAAAGTTTTCAAGAGAGTCCAATTGCCTCTTGAAAAAGCACCATTGGGACAACAGGGGTAGGCAAAGTTGGCTCTTCTATGACCTGTGGACTTCAACTCCCACAACTCCTGAACTAGCATGATTGGCTCAGGAATTCTGGGAGTTGAAGTCCACAAGTCATAGAAGAGCCAACTTTGCCTACCCCTGACATAGATGACTGAGAAACTCCATAGACATTAAACATACAAGTAGTTCTCAACTTATGAGTACAATTGGAACTGCTGTTGTTAAGCAAGGCAGTGGAGTTCCTTAATGCTCCAACACTTAGAGTCAGCTGTCCACAGTCGACCTCACCCCATTCCTAAGAGGTCTGTATGGGGCGTGCATAAGCACACCATTGTGCCTACCATCCCTGTTTTACTGTCCTATTGTCCGCATTTATATGTACTTACTTTGCTTATGTTTATGTTTATACCTATACCTGCTATCTTGTACATGTTTGACAAACAAATAAATAAATAAAATAATAAAATAATAAATTTGTTTGTTTGTTTGTTTGTTTGTTTGTTTGTTTGTTTGTTTATTTATTTATTTATTTATTTATTTATTTATTTATTTATTTATTTATTTATTTATTTATTTATTTATTTATTTATTTATATACCACCTCATAGTGCAAGCACTCTCTAAGCGGTTTATACCATTAAGCAATGTATATATTTACATTGCCCCCAACAATCTGGGTCCTCATTTTACCTACCTCGGAAGGATGGAAGGCTGAGTCAACCCTGAGCCGGTGAGATTTGAACAGCTGAACTCAAATGATCACAGTCAGCTAAAGTAGCCTGCAGTACTGTTCTCTAACCGCTGCGCCACCTCGGCTCTTAAATAAAGCTTTTGTGATGAAAAACAGAAACTTTATTGATGTCATCTCCCTCTCCTTGCTCCAAAACATGACACAGATAGTCAACTTACGAACATTCATTTAGCAACCATTCATAGTAACAACAGTACTGAATAAAGTGACTTGTGATCCATCCTCATACTTACAACTGTCCTGGTGTTCCCTGGAATCACATGATAAAAATTAAGGCACTTGGCAACCAACAAGTATTTATATTGGTTGCAGTGTCCCTGAGTGACCCTTTCTTTCTCTTTATATGCATACAAACACAGACACAGGTATATACACATGGATATACATTTATCTATGTGTATAATTCTGTGTATGTGTATTATCTAAATATATAGTACCATACATAGCAAGCCAATATAGCATAGTGGCTAAGGCATCATGCTAGAAACTGGAAGATCATGAGTACTAGTCCTGCCTTAGGCACAAAACCAGCCTGCTAGCTGCCTTTGAGCCAGTCTCTCTCTCTCAGTCCTAGAAAGGAGACAAGGGCACACCACTTCCAAAAAATCTTGCCAAGAAAACTAGCAGGGACTAGTGTAGGCAGTGGCCAGAAGTCAACTATAACACAATGGCACAAATATTTATTATTTTACATTTTATGTATCATATAAATCTTGTTGTATTCTCTTCCTTTATTGCTTCTGGGAGGAATGATACCGACATTATATTATTAATTAAATGTATTAAATGCTTCCCAATTCCCAGCAATTGTGTGATGTATATACGAGATGTTGCATTTGGATATTCTTGGGCTGGATCATTATACAGGTAGTCCTCGAGTTATGACCACAATGGAACCCCAAATTTCCATTGCTAAGTAAAACGTCTGTTAAGTGAATTCAGCCCATTTTACAACTTTTCTTGCCACCGTTGTTAAGTGAATCACTGCAGTGTTAAGTTAGTGACATGGCTGTTAAGTGAATCTGGCTTCCCCATTGAGTTTGCTTGTAAGGTCGCAAAAGGTAATCACATGACCCAGGACACTGCAATCGTCCCCCAATTGCCTACCGGCATTCAGGCATCCCGCGGGTAAAGATAACACCACCCGAAAAGATTCCTTCCACAGAGGCAGCCAGCCACCTCGGTGATCCCTGGCTAACACATGCCATACGCTAAATAAATAATAAACTGCAATCGTCATAAATATGAGTCAGTTGCCAAGTGTTGATCCTGTGACCATGGGGATACTGCAATGGTCCTAAGTGTGAAAAATGATCGTAAGTCACTTTTTCAGTGTCATCGTAACTTGGAACGGTCACTAAATTAACTGCTGTAAGTCAAGGACTACTTGCATGGGCCATTTCCATCCTTTGAGTAGAATGGCAAAATAGAAAAGTCTGAAACAAAAAATGTTAAGAGTCAGATCCCAAACTAAAGTTGATTAGCTAAACATAGTTAGGATTATTACTAATGCAATTAATATTTTCCCCTTCTGTCACATTAAAAATCTGAAGGCAGGGGACTTGAGAAGATTGGGGTGTCAACCATACTCTAGAACAGGGGTCTGCAACCTGCAGCTCTGGAGCCGCATGTGGCTCTTTCATCCCTCTGTTGTGGCTCTCTGTCACTCAAAATATGCTTCACCACCACCAATGTGCTACACCCACAGGCACGTGGTTTATTGAGCTTTTCGACCCATCTTTTTTTTTCCGGAGTTCAAAATGTTTTTGTTGCATGCAGAAATAAAAATGTGTTTTCTCTGTAGCAGGTCATTGATTTCATAAATGCAATACACTGTAGTTTTTTTATACATAGCGTAAAGTTAAAAAATGATATATGCAGTGTTGTCTTCATTTTATATGTCAAAAGGGTTTTGTGCCTCCCGGTGTTTTCTTTTCTGTGGGAAACGGGTCCAAATGGCTCTTTGAGTGTTTAAAGTTGCAGATCCCTGCTCTAGAATCCAGGAGGGATCTACCTTCCACCCCAGATTGCCCTAGAGTTGGGACTGCCCATAGGAATACAATCCAATCTACAATTACTTATGCTTCTAATATATAGGGCTAGGAGTGGGGAAGCTTCATTATTATGTTATCTGCACCTGGCTAAGAAACTTTCTTTGGCTGCCAGCATTCAAATTTATAGTTACCATTTTAATTTCCTTTATTGACCCCAAACAATCCAAATGTGACCAGATATTAAAAGGATAGCCACAGGATGGAGTGAGGGCAAGGAAGAAAGGAAGGAAGGAAGGAAGGGCCTCGAAATAAAGGGAACTCTCTCAACTCTTTCCAACTGGTCAGTTGTGGTCAGCATTATCAGATGTCAGATATCTGGTAAAAAATGAAACACTATTTCTTGTCAACTAGTGATTAACTTCTTGGGAATATTTATGGTTTGTGTGTTCATGAAAACAGATGAATAGATAGTAAGGTGTAATTAGCAGTAAACTTGTCAATTGCTCCCAGGTTGTGTTGACCCTGGAATTTCTCAGGGTCCCCCAATTTTTATTTATTTATTTTATTTTATTATTTATTTTTGTCAAGTAGGTGTTGGTAATATACATAGATATAACATTGTTTATATACATAAGATGGGTACTCCTGAACTGGGACAGGATTCACGAAGGGCCGTTTCATTGGGGAGGGGGGACAGGAACACGTTTGTCCACTTATTATGATTAGCCAGGACTTGCTTAATAGAGTTCGTAATAAATACCGAAGGAGGATGGGCTGGGATAGCAAAACGCAGAAGCTTCAACCATTAGCTGCGTTCACCCAGTTCGCCAAGGCAAAAGCCAGCCGACCCCTTTCGGGTAAAGAAAGAGCCCCAGGTGTGAACGCAGCCGGCAAGCAGCGGAGAAAAGAGCAAGAACCAAGGCAGAAAGCCGGCGTCTCCTCGGTGGATTGCTTTGGAAGACGAAATGCGGCCGGGAAGCCGCTGGCCCTTTAAGGAGGGAGGGCCGTGGGTGACTGTTTCCCTTCTCTCTCGGGGCCGAGGTGCCGCCTTCCTCGCTCCAGAAGCGCCGGGCAGGGAGGGCTCCGCCGGGTCAGCACCTCCGGCTGCCATGCGGTGGCTAGGCCAGCCTTGCGCCCTGGCTCCGTTTTTGCCCAGGGGAGCTTTCCAGGCGATCGGCGGCCGCCTTGCTTTGGACCAAGCGGCTGGCACGGGCGGCAGCCTCCGATCGGGGGCAGTTGAGGCCGGCGGCGCTGCGCCGGGGTTCCTGCCGGGCCAGGGCCAGCTCAGCTGGGCAGACGAGAGTTCGCTTCCCGGCCGAGGGCACCAGCGAAGCGGTCTCCGGCTCCTGCGCCGCCTCTTGCGGGAATCGGGGCTGCTGCTGCTGGTGCACCCCGCTCGCTTTGCGCTCCCGCCGGCGGCCGGTGGTCCCTTCCGCAGCGGAACTGAGCCGCTGCGCCGCCTGTACAGTCAGCTGGAAACGCCGGCGGTGGATCCCAACCGGCTGCGCCCCGAGATAGCCTGGCATGCAGCGAAGAGCGACTTCCCTGCGGGCGGAGAGGAGAGCCCAGGCGGCGGACCCCGCGGCAACCGGCTCGCACCTCCCAAAGTGGGTGAAGGACAGGCCGCGCGTGTGTGCGTGGGAATGCGCGCTTGCGGCGGCTTGGATTGGCATAAAAGGGGACCCGGGGGTGCGTTAGGGCTGGGAATCCGGGTGGGTGACCCACAATGCTGCCTTCGCCCGGGACGAGTGAAGCGGCCACTTTTTAAAACCAGAGAGTGGCGGGTCCCTTGGGGACTTGGATTGGCTTAACGCGGAAGTATCAACAATTGGTTGGCGTGTCTTGTGAGTTCACTCACAATAATAAGGGATAATAATATATCAATAATATTAATAATAATTTATGTACCTTCCATTGAAAATTGCCCAGAAGGTGAAACAGGAAGATTTTTCTGAGCAATTTCAGAAAGCATTGGGGAGCAGGTTTCTAAACAACTTTTTTTTTAATGTTAGAAGATTTGGACGCACATAAAATGTGATTTAGCACTTAACTCCCCTTCTCTTTAATAATATTTAGCAGGTTTGAACTGGAGAATTCTGCTGTATCTCCCTAGTCTGCTCAGCTATCCTTTGGGAGAGGTTTGTCTTGTGTGCATGCTACAGATAAAAGGGTGAGACTAGAGGTGGGGGGGAAAGGGGGCAGTTGTTACTTATCTGCCTTGAACTCACAGTTTACACCAGTTTTCTATTATCTTGTGCCTGCCAGAAAGAGGTAGAATTACAATTCCATCATTATTTTATGTAATTAGGTTTATAGGCCACAATTATCAGTGTGGGGCAAGGTTGTCAAAACTGCTGCACTATAAGACTTTTGTAGTTTGTTTGCTTATTTTTTACTGTCATCTTACAATATGTACCATAGTTTTGGCGTATAAGACACACCTTAGTTTTGGGGGAGGAAAATAGGGGTAAAAAATCTGCCTACCAGGTATTCATCTGGCTAGCGTCCTTAGTCTGTTCAGCTTCAGCACATTATTTTATCCCCTGGTTAGAGCTTAAAAAAATATTCTTTGAAGGGAGTAGGAATGGAAACAAGCTGGCAAAGACTTAGGGCTGAAAAAAACTTTTCCAGAGGGAGTAGTAATGAAAAAATCCTGCAAGCTGGGAAGATCGTTAGCACCTCGTTAGGACTGGGGAAAAAGCTTCGAAAAAGCTACATTGGGGTATAAGACGCACCCAAATTTTCAGCCTCTTTTAGGGAGGCAAAAGGTGCGTCTTATACTCTGAAAAATACGGTATGTTCCAGAAAGAACAACAAATTCCTTCTGTCTTACTTTACATGCAACATGTTTAAGCAATCGGATAAAGACTTAGGAGAGTAACTTGAAGTAACATGATAAGCTAGCTTGGTGGTAACTTTGATTTGCATTTTTGGAAACATGCTGTACATACCAATCATTTTACCAACCAATTTACAATTCATTGGATCGTGTAAACACAGATGATGGAGTAATTCAAAAACCAGGTTAAGAATACTGTGGGATGCAACCACTGTTTTTTTTAAAGCACCTGCTTTTCTGTTGAAATTATATCCAAGGTGACTTACAGTAGACAATAAAGCAATCTAGCATCGCAAAAATAATAAGAAAGCAGCACCAAAACTTGGAGGAAAATGTTTTTATTCAGATAGGCTTTTGGCTTTTTCAGCTAATGCTGAAATCTAAATGGATTTGACAGCATAAAAGTTCAATAAAGTAATATTAGAAGACTGGATTAACTCCTGGACATTAATTATAATTTACTATTTTTAGTGCAACTTAATGTCAGCCTTTCTGAGCACTATTTGTTATGAAAAAGGTCAGATTCAATTTAATTAATTGAAATTTGTTTGTACATAAGAAGGAGCAGTGGAAGAAACAGGGCTTGTATTTACCTTCTGGAGATATCCAGGGATTAGTTTGATAAAGTTGGTCAGAGATCTATTTTACATGAGGGAAGTTTTTTTTAGCTGTTTGGCTTCTCTTGTAAAAAATGTTGGCTGTAAGTGTGAACTTATAGAAAGGAACTCGCTTCGCTGAGCCTTTTCCCTTTTGCAGAATCTTGGGCCAAGGTTACCCTCAGCACCATTTTCTTATCCTTTCAGCTCTAGAAACCACCTCTTGAACCCAAGACCTTGTGTATCCCAATAGAGAGGCAGTACAGTATGCTGTAGTAGCTCAGGCCTAGGATGGAAGAGACTTACTGTAGTTCAAAACAACTCTCAGCC
Organism: Diadophis punctatus similis; assembly: GCA_023053685.1. NCBI lineage: Eukaryota > Metazoa > Chordata > Lepidosauria > Squamata > Dipsadidae > Diadophis > Diadophis punctatus. The sequence goes on along the minus strand of JALIGW010000003.1, from coordinate 7,649,498 downwards.
ATTGAAGCTCACTGAGCCCAGTCACTGGCTAAATTGGAGGAGGAATTGCTGTGCAAGCTACCTTAGGTTTTGGCTCTATTATCAGTGGTGGCAAACCTTTTGGCTTGACGTATCAAAAATTCAGAAAGTGCCCTAACTTGACTCTGCTAGCATGATACATACACACAAAAAACCTAAACAAAAGAGAAACAATCATCCACACCACACACCCCATCTAAGCCACCCTGAACAGCAGATTTCGGCAGCGGCACTGAGGCTGGGCCTATAGTAGAGGCCCAGAACTCGACCTCGGCTCTAGCACCACCACTGCCCTTCAAAAATGGCTGCCTCACACCATTCCCCAAGACATGTGAGTCTTGTGGAATGGGGTGATTTCCCCTGCAGCTCGGCACTCCCCAGGATCTGCCACACGCTGCTTACTTTCAGATAATGTTCTCTCTGTTGACAGGCCCCTGCAGCCTACTTGAGGCTGCTCTGGGACACACAAGGTCTTGGGGGAATGCTCTCCCGTGTCCTCTGTAGCCTCCAAAAACCAGACGAAATCATGCCCCATTCTTGTGCGACTTCCAGAAGCCGCAGGAGAGCACATCCATTTTCACACGGCCTCCAGAGACTCTGAAAATTGTGCAAGAACAATGTCTACGGAGATTCTCAGCCATCCAGGTCATCGTTGTCCCAAAGGTGCTTTTTCATTTCCCCCACCATCCAGCCAGAGCTGGATGAGAAGCAAAACGTCTTCAAAGAAAAATCAGAACGTCCAGTTGCTTCTTGAAAAAGCACCTTTGGGACAGATGTGCAAGAACAAGGCACGCTTTTGAGAATTGTTGGGTATTGATAAACACCGGCTTGTCATCCAAAATGTCATATATAGGTTCGCCACCACTGCTGTAGAAAGTCTAGATATTCTCTGCCACTGAATTACCACCTCTTCCCCAAAGCACAGAACTGCTTGGTGGCTAGCAATGTCACAGGCTCTTTGCCTTGCTCTGACCTTTCCTCTCCTGGGCTTGTGTTAGGGAAGTGACTGGTTTCGGACCTTCGAATACCTAAAGGATGGCCTTGTCTGGAGAACCCTCAGGATCTAATCTGGAGGCAAACAGTAAAAATAGGTTTCTGCAGAGTTGTTACAATGAGGAATATCTGCTTTTGAAAACCATTCACCCCAAAGTAGCAAGCATATCTCCAACTGGGGCAATTGTCTTTCCACTGCCTGATGATAATGCAGAAAATTGGAGTCATCTAAGACCTTGAGAAAATTCAAGGAGACTAACTCTACCATTGCTCTGTCCCAGTTCTCACCACTCTGGGACACGGAGAGAATCTATGTAGCTGCTAACAGTTTACAGCAACTTGGTGGCAAATAATAATCACTCGATGCATGTGAAAGTTTGACAATAAAGAAATATGACAGGAAGATAATGGATACCTTTGAATTGTGATACTGACAAAAGCTATTGTGGGTACCCTAGATTGCCTGATGAACAAATCAATCAATTTTGGAAGAAATCAAGCCTGAGCTTTTATTAGAATTTTAAAATCACAACTTTTGTATTGGGATTATGTCATGCAAAAAATAAAATAAAATCAAATATATTGAAGAAAGGATTAAAGAGGAAAAGAGTCAATGCAATGGAAGAACAGTATCTATGGATGCCACTCTAGCCACCATTACCCACCCAACTGAAGATGGGACACGGTTCAGGGCAATCATCCACAGTGTTACCATGAGTCAACATCAACTTGACAGCAACAAACAATAAAGCTAAATTAGTTAATTATATCCTTTAATATTTTTATTTCAGTGTATTGAAGGGAGAATGATTGGAGAAAAATCATATCCTGCTAAGGCATTAGTAGTCAAGCCTTTCTTGGTCTTTCTGTCTCACAGAGTTTTCAATTCTACTGAATGTAGACTAGAGCATTGCAGGGCAACCTTTTTGAGAAAACTCTTGTTTTGTCAAGATCAAGCCCAATGCTCTCCGTTGCCTTAAATCTAGTCAGCAAATCCATAAGTCCCTGGTGACTAAACTTAACATCTTCAGTAGAGTGATAAAAATGCAGTTTTGTTCCCATCAGTTGTGCTATTTTACAAATTAGATTACAGTAGATGGGGAGAGAATTTAGGAGACCAGAAATGCCTCTCAGCATGTAGTCAATTGACAGATGATTTAGAGGATAATATTGTTCCCTATCAAAATCTACAGCTTTTTTTAAAATGAATTTGCAGCTCTGCCACGGAAAGCCATTCTATAGGTGTGCAAGCCATAGCTTCTGAACATTTTAAATATGCTCTTCCCACAAACTTGCTTCTCTCTCCTGTGTGTGGATTAATTTCTGGTTCTTGATGGCTTCCATCCTAAAAACTTTCAGAAGCTATTAAAGACCTGTCTATTTTCCCAGTGTGGGGTAGAGTGATGTTTGAACCCCTGTTGAATGGGTTTTCCTTGTTTATATGTTTTCTTTGGGGGGGATGTTATATTATTTATTTGTAATTGCAAGGTGCCCAGAGTCATTGGGAATCTGGCAGCCTATGCACTGAATAAAGGAATAAAAAGTGATGTTCAGAGGCCTATGACACTGTGCCTGAACATGGGACAATAGCAAAATAAGAGCTAGTTTGGTGTAGTGGTTAAGGTGCTAGTCTAGAAACCGGGAGACCGTGAGTTCTTAGGCATAAAAGCCAGCTGGGTGACTTTGGGCCAGTCACTGTCTCTCAGTTCAACCCACCCCACAGGGTTGTTATTATGGGAAAATAAGAGGAGGAAGGAGTATTAGGTACCATATTTTTCGGAGTATAAGACGCACCGGAGTATAAGACGCACCTTAGTTTTGGGGGAGGAAAACAAGGAAAAAAGGCCTCTGCCTCCCAGCAATTTGCCAAACAGCAAACAGCAAACAGTACAGATGATATACACTGTTTGCTGTATATTTCTGTGCATGTGTGCCTGACCCATAGAAATAGCAAAGAATTGGAGAAATGTACATTATGGCAGTATATTAATGCCAGAAAGTTTTCTTAAATGTAATCACACTAACTCCTCCCAATTATTTAAATAGATCTACTCCAAACATGACTAAGTCAGGGTTTAACTCAGCTGCCTTATCTTAATACTAAACAGGACACTGTTACATTTCAGATTATACTTTTACAGATCTTTAAATTTAATGTGGCTTTCTGGAAGTATACATTCTCTGCTATTTAAAAGAAGTTACAAAGGCACTGGGCCTCTTCAGAGCAAGCATTTATTTTAAAAAGCTTCTTAATTTTGTTAAGTTGTCTAGAACAATAATAAAGCAGTCTTTCAAAAATAAGTCTAAGAATTTGAACACACTACAAACATTTATAGTTATTTACTTACCTCCTTGCAGTTTCAGCAGTCCAACATTGCCAGCAGTCTACCTCCCAGCAATTTGTCTCCTTGCAGCTACCGTCGTTAGTTTCATTTTAGCACGTGGCTTGCAAGCCTCAGTCAGCTGTGGGTCGGGAGGCAGATAATCAGTTGCTTGTGCTAATCAGGCTCTGCCCTGTTTGCTGCAAGAAGGTAAATTGCTGGAAGGCAGAGGCCAAAGGGTGGGGGTGGCTGGGTGGGGCTACATTCGGTGTATAAGACGCACCCAAGTTTTATCCTCTTTTTGGGGGTAAAAAGGTGCATCTTATACTCCAAAAAATACAGTATGTTCACCGCCTTGAGTTACAAATAAAGTAATAAAGGCAGGATAAAAATCTAACAAATAAAATAAAATGCACTGAAGTTACACTTAAAATCTATTGCGAAATTGAAAATAAGTTAGAGATCTGGGCTGATCTTAATTAGAGACATACTAGTGTAATTGTTTATGTTACCATTTCCTGCAGCACAACAGTGAATTTTCTTGTCAAACAAAAGTCCACATTCAATTGCTTTCCGTATACCAAAGCTTAGGGATGATCTCAGGTTATCCGTGTCTACAGCCACTTACCTAGCACAGAGGGGGACCTGTCTTTATGCATCATTAAAAGAGAATTATGCCTATCACTTCTTCTGCTTAGCTGACTTATTTTATGGATTATAAGTTGTGCCAATCAGGCAGGTCTAACAGCTTTTTCCAATTCACTGCCCTCCATACGTGTGAGAGTTTTCATTTTCACGTTTCCAGCCAGCATGATGCTTGGCTGCTATAGCTGGGAAATTTGTGAAGCTTCAATTGTGATGGAAGATAAGAAAGGCTGAGGTGTATATTACTGTGCAACCATTTTTTTAAAAAATAAATTATTATAATTTTAAAAGGTCCATGCAACCCCTGAACATTAAGTTTTATAGCATATGAATATCAGGATTTAAAACGTAATTAAAAATACAGCATTAACATAAGTAATGCAAAACAAGTGTTTTCAAACGATTTATATTGTGTAAGCCTTCTTGAGTCGCCGTGGCCGAGTAGGTGGCAATATAAATTTTCTAAAATAAAAATAAACCTGCTATGTAACACATTTAAAATATTTCTTAAAAACATCTTTCCTTACTATCCATGATCATGGCTCAAATCTCTCTCCTAAGCTTTTTTAAAAAAGAAATTGAAATCTGTGGAAGAACTACTGGGGAACAATATGCACCAGGTTCTGCTAGATTTCCTGTTTTCCCAGATTCCTCTTTGCTCTTCAAAGCCTCTCCTGTTTCTTAACACACACCACACACACACTTTACTATTGAGATAATTTAATTGATTTTGCAATGTAGGCGTGATGGAGAAATTTGGAGAAATTTATTCAAATTTGTAGGCTCCCAGAGTACTTGACTCAGTGTTAATGTTAAAACAGCAGCTTGGGTGATTTGCGAACTTTTCATTAAAAAGCTAGGATGAGAATGCTATCGTTGCTGCCTCTCTGAACCCAACGAGCTGTTGTGAAATCCATGTAACGTTTTATTTCTTCAGCTGCCTAGCGAAGAGTGTTGTCCGCGAGCAATCGCCAGCCAATTTCCTTTCCGCAATCTGCCATGTTTTGTTACGAGCATGCATATTGCATTACGCAGCGGGAGCAGGAAAGCCAAAGCTTTGTTCCCGGAGGAGTTATTTTACATCAGCAGCCTCTAAGCGGTGACAAGCATTACTGTGCACATTGCCTGCAACAGTACAGAAGTCCTTTTCTTCTCCTAGGATTTGCAGAATCTTTGGGGGGGGGGGGAGACATTGTTTTATCTAGACCTAGACTCAGAGTCTTACTGTAGCTGTCTACTTGCAATCAGCTCTTGAATAATCAGGAAAGAAGATTCGAACCATGCATTCTAATATTCCACTTATTTGGTGCTTTATATGTTGTACATGCATTTACAAAGGTACATACTGTCACGATGTGAATATTGTCAGTTTGTGCATCTCTATGTTTTTCTACTGTTTCTTGTATTTATGGTCAAGCAGACATATGATATATTCTATTACGCATGTCTGCATTCCTGAAGTCAACTCCTTTTTCTTTCTCTTCCGCCATTTCTGCCGAAGGTAGAAGTGATTTATTCATTAGCCGATACAATGTAGCTTAATAAGGATTCTTTTTATTATTTGCTACTGAAATAAATATTTTGTTAATTAGATTTGAATCTCGGTTTTATTTTCTAAGTAAGTATGATTTCAAAAAGGGAAGCAAAGATCCATCGGCCTCCAGAGGATTCATTCCTCCGCCTAACACATACAGTACACCTATATAGAGGTAGTCCTCAACTTAACAACAGTTCGCTTAGTGACCATTCAAAGTTACAACAGCGCTGAAAAAAGTGACATGATAGTTTTTCACACTTATGACTGTTGCAGCATTCCCATGGTCATGTGATCAAAATTCAGATACTTGGCAACTGACTCATATTTATGACATTTGCAGCAGTCCCAAGGTCATGTAATCAACTTTTGCAACATTCCGACAAGCAAAGTCATTGGGGCAGCCAGATTCAATTAACAACCGGGTTTCTAATTTAATAACTGCAGTGATTCACTTAACACCTGTGGTGAGAAAAGTCGTAAAATGGGGCCAAACTCACTTAACAAATGGGTTGGAATATTCATGAGCTGGAAGAGTCATGTGGTAACTCAATCAGCCAATGTGAGTAAAGTGCTACTGAGCATGTGCAAAGAATTAAGCTAGAAGCTGGACATGTTCTCCAGTCTCGGTCTGTCTCTGTATCTCTCTGTGTAAAGTCTTCATTGTGCTATGATGTCTGAAAGAAGTATGCTTTCTACTTGCTGTAAAGAATGTATGGTACTGTAAATATTTTGATATGATTATAAAGAAGTTATTTAATTCAGCTAGTCAGTCAACTGTGTGAGCTTCTGATTTATTCTTCAACAGAGAATTAAAATTCTCTGATAAAATGTTTCACTTAGCAACATAAATTTTGGGCTTAATTGTGATGGTAAGTCGAGGACTACCTGTAGAGGCCAACATTTGTAAAATAAAATTCTTACAGGTGAGTTACAAAACTGTACAAATAGAATAAAGCAAATGAACTTCAAATCAACACAAAAATGAGTTAAACTGGCGATCAATGAGTTTGGGAAGTGAGGAACACAAACAACTCCTTCAAGACCTCAATTGGAGTAGGCACAAAATACTGCTTTCTATGACCTTAAATATCTATTTGTATCCTTTCACAGCAATCTTTCTGAAGGTCATCGTCCCCCAATTGCTGGAATTTTTCCATCCTTTTGAAGTATTAGCTCTCAAATAGATTTTGCACAAAAATGAAAGAAAAAACCCAAAGAGAAAACAGCATCCTTAACCAAGGGGAAGAAATAGTAGAAACATATCCCCACCCTGCAACCATAGCTGCTCCTACTTTCAGCCACTGATTCCAAATACAGGTAGATTTCATTTAGCGACCATAATGGGGACTGGCAACTCAATCAGTAACCAAAATAGTTGCTAAGTAATCCACAGCTGTGCTTGTGATCTTCCTTCAGCTTTCCTTTGCTTTATAGACCTGCAAATGTTGTAAGTGCAAGGACTGGTTGTCAAGTTACTCTTTCATAACCATTGTAACTGCAAACAGTTGCTAAACAAGGCAGTCACTATAAATGAGGACCATTTATAATGCTAGTTGATATTTGGGGATAGGTGCTAATAATGACCATTTATGTCAACTCAGTTTTAACAGCCGGTATTTGATAATCAGGAATACTATAGACAGAGTAAAGGGGCCAACTGTTACGTACCAGCAGTTTGTAATATAATGTTTGAATAAACTGCACCATAAATTACAGGATCCAAATGATGAAATAAACATGCTCTGAAATAAAAGTGTTACTCTAGAAACAAAATGGCTTATTTGTATGGTAATAACAATCAGTCTTCTCTCTCTCTTACTTACCTCCAATATTCAGACTACAGGTACATCTCCAGAAAATCTCACAGATCCCAGCCAGGAAAATGGGAAGAAACCAAATAAATCACATCAGTTGAAGAAAATTTTTAAGGAATACGGAGCTGTTGGAGTAACATTTCATATTGGGATTTCTTTGGTATCTCTGGGAATGTTTTATCTCATTGTGTCAAGGTAAGCATTGTTGTTGCTGCTTTTGGTGCATTTAGAAGTTTGATCACTATACTATAAATCAGGTTTGTGTGTTCCCCCTTTCTGATCTCCCCACATTTACAAAGAGAATATGAGAGTTATTTTTTCATTTAAAAACTTTTAAGCTGAATTTATCTTCAGGATATTAAGGTGCTACACACACACTGATTTTTCTCCATACCATCTCTTAAAAGTTGGGCCATCCCAAAACATCCAGTGAGCTTCTATGGCTGAAGATGGACTTGAACTTGTTTCCCAATACTCTTAAACATTGAACTTAGGCCTGCTGGAATTCGGGCAGCTCCAAATTACGCGGGTGAGTCAAAACGTAATGCCATTTTCTTTAGGACAGGTATAATTACCAACACAGGAACATGTAGCATACATCAAAATGAAGCTGGTCTCTGTGGATCACATCCCTACTTCTCAACATAGTCACCGTTTCTCTCAATAGCAATGTTCCACCTTCAAATGAGAGCATGTATCCCTGCCTTGTAAAATTTTGTTGACTGTTCTTTGAGCCACTTCTTCACTGCAGTTTTCACTTCCTCGTCACTGGAATAATAATCCTCCATACTCACCAGATTTAGCGGCTTCAGACTATCATCTCTTCAGCCCCATGAAAGAGGGTTTGAGAGGCAAACATTATTCCAGTGACGAGGAAGTGAAAACTGCAATGAAGAAGTGGCTCAGAGAACAGTCAACAAAATTTTATGACAGGGATACATGCTCTCATTCAAAGGTGGAACATTGCTATTGAAAGAAACGGTGACTATGTTGAGAAGTAGGGATGTGATCCACAGAGACCAGCTTCATTTTGATGTATGCTACATGTTCCTGTGTTAGTAATTATACCTGTCCTAAAGAAAATGGCATTACGTTTTGACTCACCCTCGTACTTCAGGCTATTGAGAAACCTCAATTTTCACCCCCGACTGAAGTGCTACCAGATTGGACAGCCTGTGTGTTGCCTGTAGCACAGGCTAGAACCACCCAATTTGGAGGTCTTTTATCCCAAGTCAGTTTTGTCCACCCAGGAACCCCCTTAGAGTACTGTAAGTAGCTCATACCAAAATCATCCAACTTCTGCCTTTGGCAAAGACCATTGGGGTTGGGTAGCTAATTTCAAATTAGTAAAGATAGTACGAACTATACTAACACAATGTTTATCTCTGCAGCCCTTGCCTTGCTCTAGTAGGTGACTCACAGGAAGCTCTAGGGGAGTATTTTCCAATCTCAAACTTTAAGATGTGTGGACAACTCCCAGAATGTCCCAGTTGGTAAGATTGAGAAACACTTCTAGCTAGACCACGGGTGTCACACTTGCTGCGTCACGTTGCCGTCATGTGATATATCGCGACATTTTTTCCCTTCGCGGAGCTGGGTTGGGCGTGGCCTGCACATGACACATCTGGCCCATGGGCTGCCAGTTTGACACCCCTGAGCTAGGCTAAGTGGTTAGCTCAGCTCTTTACTCCATAGCACCAGTTTTTTTTCTTCATTCAAGTTATTTAACAAACCAGGGCACCAAATCCCACAATTCAATCGGAGATAGAGCAGACTTATTTCCCCAAGTTCATAGGTACATGAAAATAAAGAAGAGGCTCACTCTGGCTTATCTGTAGTCATCTCAGGTGATGACTCATCTGAACCATGGACTAGGCTCGGGTGGGTTCTAACTTACCTCGCTGCTGGTTTGCTTCCAGCCATGCCGCATTGCTGCGCCTCGTGGCCACATGCATGCACAGTGCTGAATTTTTTTAAAAAAAATCCCCCCCAAAAAAAGCTGAAAACAAGATGGCGATGCATGCGCAGTGCTGGAAACTCAGCTTCTGCGCATGCGCAGAAAAACCCCAGGGGAAAAATTTCCCCCCAAAAAAAACATGCAAAAAAAAATCCAAAAAAAATTCCCCAAAAAAGATGGCGGCATCCACGGACCAGCACCAACAGAACCGGTTCCGCGACATCATCATGATGTCACTAGCGGGTTGCTACCGGTTCGGGCGAACCGGTCTGAACCGACCTCTGACTAGGCTTTTCCAGACCCAAGGGATACACTGAAGACTGTTTTGTCCCATACCTACAAAGTGTTCAGATTGGATGAATTTGAACAGGAACAGAGCCAAGATTTCCTTTACAGGTAGTCCTCAACTTACAACCGGAACTGGGATTTTTGTTGCTAAGCAAAGTGGTTGTACAGTGAGTCATGCATGCCTGACTTTATTATCTTTTTGCCATGGTTGTTAGGTGAATTACTGCAGTTTTGAACAGTAAAATCAGTGGAAGCCAGATAGGAAGGTTGTAAATGTTGATCACATGATCCCCCGAATGCTGCAACCATCATAAATATTTATCAGTTGCCAAGTGCCCTGTAATTTTGATTAAAGGACCCTGGGTTGCAGTTATGTAAGTGCAAATACCACCTGTAAGTCACTTTTTTCAAATTTCATTGTAAACTTTGAACAATCACTAAACAAATGGTTGTTGAGGAGTACCTGTATAAAGTTCTTTTGAGAAAAAAAAAACACCCTAACACCAAAATCACTCCCGCTATTAATGTCTCGTCTGTTTCTCCCTCCTCTTCTCCCTTTTAGTGGAGTGGACATGACCACTATTCTCTTCAAGCTGGGATTTGATGAAGCCCTTGTGCGATCCAAGCTAGCTGCTGGGACAAGCACTTTTGTATTGGCCTACGCTATTCACAAACTGTTTGCTCCTGTCCGGATCAGCATCACTGTAGTTTCGGTGCCCTTTCTTGTTCGCTATTTTCGGAAGATAGGATTTTTTAAGCCCCCGGCTCCAAACCCGTGAAATTATTCCCTGGAATTAAAAAGGATGCTCCATCATTTCTTCCTAGCAACATTTGATAACTAATGCACTCTGGCTTGTCTGTTTGCAATCCCCCCCCAAATCTCTTTCTTCGAAAGGGTGGGAATGTACTTTGTCTGAAATCGGTGACTACTTCGAAAAGACTGCTCTCTATGTTGCTCAGCTACATTGTTTGCTTACTGAGGCCCTGAAGAATTATGGATTGGGTACGCCGATAAACATGTCAGATCACACCACTAGAGCCTGTTATCTGTATGGCGCAGGAAGACTTTTGAAACAATGGGCCTATTCAGGATTGTCCCATGGTGGAAGATGTTGAAGAACAGGCATCAATGACCAGAAGGCAAGTTCAAGTTCAGGACGAGAAACACTTCCTACGAACAATTCGACAATGAAACCAAATTTCGGATTTTTTTTTCTGGGATGCTTTCAAGCATATTTTGATTTTTGAACTGAATAAAGCTGTAAACTCTGTGGACTAAGTGGTTTTTTCAGTTCTGATTCTAAGCCAGGGGTCTCCAAACTTGGGAACTTTAAGACTTGTGGACTTCAACTCCCAGAATTCCCCAGCCAGCCATGCTGGCTGGGGAATTCTGGGAGTTGAAGTCCACAAGTCTTAAAGTTCCCAAGTTTGGAGACCCCTGTTCTAAGCCTTCCACATTCTCTGCACACTCATCTTTTAAATAAGCTGATTGAATTTAGGATGCAGATTAGGCGTTATACCACTGTATTTTGTTTCCTTTCACGTACAGGGATTTTGCAAATAAAAGTTAAAGCAATCTAACGAGTTATATTTCTTGTATTTCAAAAGATAACATTGTAGCAACTAGTTTTTAGTTGATGAGCTGCATGTAATGCTTGTCCTACCACACCATTGCAATTTGGTTGTAAGTCATGATTATAAAGCAGGTCACGTAAACCAACTGGATTTTTCAACCTTTTTGAACAGCCGCCATTAAGTAAATGCTGCAGTTGTTAATGAACCCAGTTTGTTTTGGGGTTTTTTTTCCTTGAAAACTGGAAATGCCAGTTTTCAGGGGGGGGAAACATAGTAAATCATGGTTACATAACTGCAAGAACTTTGAATCTGAATCTTAAGTCCTGGAGTGACTTCACACACTGACCAGCCATTAAGTCAAGGAGTACCTGTATTGGATACTTGATGCCCATAATAGTTTACAGGCATGGTGCGATTTCCAAACAGTGAAATGGTTGAGTAATTTAATGACAGTGGATAATAGTATTAGCATACATAATAGGGCAGGTGGCAATTTGAGAATATGGGAGTGGGCAATTAGAAGCCAGAATTCACCATTTTTCTTGAGTTTGATATGGAATGTTTGTTTGGTGGTTTAAATGGTATTGTGCCTATTTATAGCATTTATATATTTCCTACTGCAAAATGGCTGCTCTTGATTTGTAACCGTCATAGTCCGAAGCAGCTTCCAGAGGCTACAAAAACCACACATTCCCACATCTCCCTGCTTAATAACCCACACAGTCCTGGGATTATATCAACAGGGTGTGCTGGGATTGCCATCACAAAACGCTGCTGTCACACAAAATTACACTTTTATGACCGCTTTAGTTAGCTTCAGCAATCCTGCTGCCAATTTTCATCATAACCCCAGGATAACTCTTGAGAATTGCCTGGGATCACTACATGCCAAAAGAGGGCTTGCATTTTCAGGATCAACTATCATTCAGTTTATTTGAATTGTACAGGTTGTCAGAAGTAATACACCCTTCAGGGTTGACACAGGTAGCTTGAAGTGAAACGTGTTGCGGTGTACGTTTGGATAAATGTAAATTCTAAAAGTGAAGTACCATTAGATGCAAGTATAAGTGCTGCAGAGCCATCATGATTTTGTAATAAAGTTTTACTAGTGCTTAAACAAATACATTATTTAAAAAATTGATCAAAAGTAGTTTATGTAATTTTTCTTGCAAGAACTTACATTGAACAATCGCTCACTATCAAGGATATCCTAGGAAGCAGGATATCTGACCACTGAATAAAGCAGTTAGGTATCCAAAAACAAGCTGTCTGACAGCACTGGGTTATTGTTTATAAAGTCTTTAGACTTCAAAGAATTTCCTAACTGAAGACAGGACAATGACTGCACAAGTAGGTCATATTTAACAGAAGCAGACGCCATCCGCGTCACATCACTGCACAGGTTAACCTTAGGGTGGTTATTGCACCGTTCCAACAACTTCATGTGGCTATCAAGCAAGGAGGATCAACATGGGAATAGGAGCTATGCATCTGAGAAAGTCCTGAACAAGATGTGCCCCAGCAGCTTTGAATCACATGCACGAAGAGTTCAAGTATGTGTTCCAGATATTCACAAACTGCTTTGAATGGAACTACAAGCATTGCAACATGCCTGTGAAAACTGCAGACTTCATCGTGTTCATAAGAGGTTCGTTGTGCAGGAAACCTTGACTTCTTTTTGAGACCAATTCTATGCTTCCTATATCAGCTGTCTTACAATTGGTTGCCATCTGTTACTTGGGAAATGCAGTCAGCAATGCTTATTATGCTATGACTGAGTTTTATTAGCAACAGTGGTTTCCACCATGTTATGCCTGGGAGATTTAGTAGAGTTTGATGTGACCCATGGATGTTTAAGCACACCTTCCAGTAGTAATCTCTGCTTTGGGTCATGTTTCAAGAGCTTTGAAATCAGATCCCGAGCTCCCTCTGTTACAAAAGGAGGAAACCTGTACAGCACCTTTAAACCAAAGAAAATTACAGTTACACACAAAACACTGCATTCACTTCTTCCCATTGTAGAGTCCAGGTGGAAAATAGCATTTAGTTTGGCAGTAGCATATCAATGTAAAACATCATCCAAATAATCGTTACTAGTGCAGGAACTGAACCCGAATTTGCCAGCTGACAAAAAGGTACTAATATGCTTGGTAAATTAAAAAAAATTCTAATCCCTGAATAACATCAGGGGATAGTTAAGGCAGTTTTAGGCTTCTCAAAATCTGAAAAGTTACTCTTACAGAGCGGGTTATGGATTGCAAGAAAACAAAAATATAGGATACATCAAGCCAGATAAATTAAACTTACCATTGAAATGGCTTTATACGTATCCTGATACATTTCTGCTTCAAAGGGAGGCTTTCCTACTAAAAATTCATAACATAAGACCCCAAGACTCCACAGGTCCACTGTTTCATCATGTGTCCTCCCTTCAATCATTTCAGGTGGTAAGTAATCAAGGGTGCCACATACTGTTGACCTCCTAGGATAACAAAGTATAGAGCAGTCAGCAAACCATGTTATTTATCTAAAAACCACAATAGATGCTATTAATACTCATAAGCTTCTCTGCTTATTATTACTATGTTTTAAGACATTTTGTTTATGGATGTTACCTAACCCTAAATCTTTCTACCATCTCTATCCCAAAGTACTTGACATTTTTGGATGTCACAAGAAACAATCCTTTCTCAAACTCAAATCCAAAGTTGCTTTGTAGAACATGAAGTCCTCCACTGTTCATGCTTCTCTATATATCATCATCCTTACTTCTTTATTAGACCTCGTTTCCCATCTACCTTCTTGGTTTCTAGGATACTATCAGTGTTCTCTTGTTTATTGCATTCATAATTAACTTGCTGTTGGTTTATCATTCATAAAATAACTAGGATTGTTGGTGTGTTATTTTGATTTGAATTGAGTTAAAGTGTTCCACTTTTTTATATATTCAATTATTAAATGATTTTCTTTACATGGTTATATATTATAGTACAAACTGTACCACTTTAACCGTATTTTCAAATTAATAGTTATATCTTCAACTGAAAGAATCAGAAAGTTATTTAGCTTATTTTTGTAAATTTTACTACTTCTAGAAAAGTACATTGTATATTCAAATAATTCTAAGCCAATTCTACTCTCAAACTTGAGTATTAAAGAGTACCCTACCTAGAAGATGGGGCATGCACAGACCATCCAAAGTCAGCAATCTTGAGCTCTCCATTTGATCCCAGCAACAAATTTTCAGGTTTGATGTCCCTATGAATTACTCTTTTTGAATGACAATATAACAATGCATCTGCGAGTTCAGTCACATACTGTAGAAGGAACCAAATTTTGCAAATAAGGCTCAACAATTTCAAATAATGCAATTGACACTGATATGGCCAATGAGTATTTATTCATCTTATACTATATGACAATAATAAAAATAACTACCAAAAAGAACAGGAAAACTATGACATTATTAAGCTAAACAGCAAGTCTCTACAATGAAATGTAAAGTTTGCCTTAACTGTTATGGATCTCACCATCCTCTTAGTAGTCAGATACCTGAAGTGTTACCAAAATTTTAGGAAGGCTCTGCTTGCATTAGTTTAATTACAGAAGTTTGCTTTAATACAAAAATGACTGTGGTTTACCATGGGCCTTCATCACGTAAAATGTTTGTAACTTTGTCCCAAAAGATTAAAAATAAATTAGTGTACTTATTTTGTACTTTTCTGGCAAACAGGTGTTAGCACATTAAACAAAATTTGATGAGACCATAGAAGGTACATCGAAGACGTCTCCAATATTGAATGTTCTATATCAATGACTAGGATGTGTGTACTTGTGGAATGCACTTCTGGAATCTTTGACAGACAAGCAATTTCTAAAAGTGTAGTATCTGTTCTTCCTTAAACTACTGAAAATGAGTCAACAGTCCTTCTCAAGTTGGCATTATTCCACTCCCCCACTCATTGCCACTTTCACATGATGGGTGGGAACAGCCCATTAACTCAAGTTCTTGTAGACAGGTTGCCTCACTTTTTCCGTTGCTAATTTTTTAAGAGAACTTTTAAAAAATGCCTACTTTCCAAAGCTGTATTTCTATTTTCAATGTTCCAAAGCCTAAAGAGCATTTTAAAAACAAATGCATTTTTTAGAAACCCTATGTCAAATGTCTTTCTCAAAGAAAAAATACCTAATCATGCCATACAGGACAAGAAAACCAGTACTTCCTTTGCATATATACAAATCAGATGACCAATTGAAAAATTTGCAACAGAATCATATTATTCCCATCATTACATGAAAATAATGAGATTAATTGAATTGCCAATTAATTGGAAAGGCAGAGAGGGAAAATTAATATAGAGAGGGATATATGAGGTAGGATGCTTTGGGACCGCATCCTACCTCATATATCCCTACGACCAGTTAGGTCCCACAGAGTTGGTCTCCTCCAGGTCCCTTCAACCAAACAATGTCGGTTGGCGGGACAAGGGGGAGAGCCTTCTCTGTGGGGGCTCTCTGGAACCAACTACCCCCAGAGATCCGAACTATTCCCACCTTGCTGGCCTTCCGGAAAGCCATTAAGACATGGCTCTTCCTGCAGGCGGGGTGATTCAGAGACCGTTGAACATCTTGGTCTCCCCCGTGTATGTATTGCTTGTGTTGTTTTTTATTCTTTTAAATTGCTATTTTATTATTGTATTTTTATTGTATTATAGCTGTTCTTGCACATATTGTACACCGCCCTGAGTCCCCAGGGAGTAGGGCGGCATATAAGAATCGCTAAATAAATAAATAAAATAAATAAATCAGCTCAAGAATGAGCCTGTAAAGTTGCCCACATATCTTGAATCCACAGCCATTGGCAATTGACTTCTATCCCAAAACACACACAGGGTACCAGATAGATACACCATAACTTAAATACAATGAATATCCATTTTATCTTAAACTTCCATTCTCTTCTATAAAAGCTGAGCACCTTTAAATGTTTTCCCTGTTAATTTCAGAAGTTTTAAACAAAAGAGGCACACATTCCAGTGAGATGAAGTTCTCGCATGTGTCCAAAAGCTTGGAAGAATAAATCCTGGTCCCAGTGACCAATTCAGATTGGATCCTGTAACATTATCCTGAGAAATATATATTTCCCTTCATTTGAAAACAGCTTCAGTGAAGTAGTCTGAATCTGCGGGGGAAGATGAGCTGGAACAAGAGCTGACAGAGACCGTGAGGGCAGCTCCATTGGCCTTGGAGGAAACTGGGGAAGAAGTCAGTCCAGCAAGGCTTTTCTCAATTAGTAAGGCCTACAGACAGGGAGAGCTCAGGAGAAGAGCAAGGACTATATCCCCTCCTGATCAGAGAGAAGGAGGGAAGAGAGAAGACAAGATCAACACAGATTGAGCCGGCTACGAGGGAGGAGAGTGCCCCGCACCCCCTTTCACAAGGTACACCTGGGGACTGAGATGTAAGGAGGTGCCGGTGGGAGGGGCATTTGTTGGGAACAAGTGTTGAATCTGTGGAGCCTTGTGTGTACTTGCCAAAGCCTGAAGATTGCTGTACTCTGTCTTGTGGGACTTGCCAGTTTGGCTGCTTCGCTGAACTTCTTGCTCTGGTTATTGTTTAGCTAACCTGGCTTATTGGATTGCTGGCCCTGGTTGCTGTTTGGTTAACCTGGCTTACTGGACTACTTGCAGCCAGAGGCTTCTGCAGGTGCGTGTGAAAGCTTTGCTCCAGGACTTGTAGTGAATGTGGGAACGTTTGGGGGCACAGTTGGAGCAATAAAGGGGAGTTAGAACTGTTCTCTGGTTGTGGTGCTTTCGTGCCACGCCCTGGGTCATCACAATCTGCTTCAGAGAGAGAAGCTATGAACTTTTCTACCTATGTGAAAATTTTAAAAAAACCTATTGTGAAGTTTCCGAAAGACGTTTGCCACCTCTCTCTTAAACCAAAGCTATTCAGTATACTCAGATTCAAATCGCTAGAGGAATAACCATAGCAGAGCACCCATTTCCAAAGGAGGGAAAAACAGCCTTAGTATTTCATACATAAAGCATGCATTGCCATTTGCAAACCGTACAGTAGCTGTTCGTTGCTCATCAAACTTTGTAAGCTTCTGAAGTTCTTTGTACACTTCTCCACGAGGTGCGTATTCCAAAATTAAGTACACTCTTGTTGCATCGTGGAAGTAACCATACAGCCGGAGAATATTAGGATGCCTACAAAAGAGGCATATGGATTTTTAAACAAGACCGTTGCTATTAATAAGCTAAACACATCTATAACTCCCTCCTTGTTATATACAAGCGATAAACAACATTGAGAGGGTGAAGCCAAGCAAGCTGTTTAATAGGTTACCAAAAAAAGTTGGGTCACATTTTTTCAGCTATTTCAAAGGGTTTTGACAAGACTATAAACCTCTGGAAAGCCTCTGCAATACTAGCTATTCTCATCACCTTCTCCACTGGCCAAAAATGGCCGCTTTTCATGGTAACTTAAAGCCTTTGAGACGATCTAGGAATGAGAGCAGTTGGCCTCCTAAAGGCTTTACTTTTTATTCCTACTTTCAAAACCTTCCAAGTCCTTCCTCCAAAGCCATCTCTGTCTGGGTCAGAGAAAGCGGAGAATTAGAATCCCTTCCCAGAGGTCTCCTCCACTTCTCACTTTTACCTATAATTCTGAACAATAATTGCACTACTGAATGTTGACTCTTTTAGTCCTATTTTGGCAGTGTAAGCCTTGTATATGGCTTCCAGGCTACCCGTCTGTATTTTTATTTAACCTTACCGAAGATGCGACTGTATTTCTACTTCTCGCCGCAGCTGATGTTCTACACCTGCTTTTTCCAACTGTGTTTTAAACAAGACCTTCAGTGCCAAAATGAATTTGCTCCGTTTCTCTCGAGCCAGGTACACATTTCCAAATTTTCCTTTTCCCAAAGGACGGCCAATGTCAAAGTCTTCAAGGAACCACTGTTTTCTATTTTTTTTTAAAAAAAATTAAGCATTAGACTATGAAATAAGAACACTTTGTTCTCGCCTCAAAACTTGCAATTTGTATAGGAAATCTTTATAAAGAACAAACTTTTTCTGGGGATAGCTTAGAGGCACTGTGGGTTAGCTAAAAGCACTTTGTTTCCTGAGGAATGTAAAATAAAATGCTTTCTTTGAAAGCCATTTTCAGTAAGACTGAATTTACATAAATGTCTATAGGTGTGCAAATGTTTTGACTTGAAAAATAACACAATAAAACCCACCATATACAATCACAGGTACCCAAGGATAACAACCCCATTGACAAGAAAAAAAACTTATACATACACATTAGTAAGAGTAGAGCTCATCTAACCAGCTGACTCAAATGTCTAGAGCAGTGATGGCGAACCTTTTTTCCCTTGGGTGCCGAAATAGTGCACGTGCATGCTATCACGCGTGCATGCGTGCCCACACCCATAATTTAAAGTCCCCCACTCGCCCCACCCCCCTGCGCATGCATGCATGACCCCCCCCCCCACTCCCCCATTTCCCAACTTCCAGTGGGCCCGGTAGGCCCGTTTTTTGCCCTCCCCAGGCTCCAGAGGTTTTCTTGGAGCTTGGAGAGGGTGAAAACGCTCCCCCTCGCCACCCCAGAGGCCCTCCAGAGGCCAAAATTGCCCTCCCAGAGCCTCCGTGTGAGTCAAAAATCAGCTGGTGGGCACACACATGTGCGCTGGAGCTGAGCTAGGGCAACGGCTCGCGTGCCGGCAGATATGACTCCGCGTTCCACCTGTGGCACCCGTGCCATAGGTTCGCCATCACTGGTCTAGAGAAACAGCCAGGTCTCCAATCCTTTACATAAGGCTAACAGGCTTGGTTCCATCTGAATTTCCCAATAAGCAGCGTACATACCTTTGTATATATCCACCCACAAAAACAAAATAAGAACTTACCTTTTAGTTTCACTTTTTGATGCCCCTTTGCTCTCACTTTTTGAATCGGAAGCTCCTTCTGCCTCAGTTGTTACAGCTGATGCATCTTCAGTTTCAGGCTTTTTTCCTGGGCATAGGAAAGTTAAATTTTCTAAAGCAAGCTCTGAAGTTAAAAAATTGAGCAGATTGTTTTAAATTGTTCCTCTCCGTGGCAGGTTTGGAGTGCATACTTTATAGATGTAGAAATTAAAAATATACGATCACTTTGTGTTTAGCCACAGCAATCCATTCTAGAAATATACTGTAGTTGCTAAGCAAATCTTGTGACTGAGAAGACACTGAAAATTGCTGGTTGTTGCTATCTTGCACGCATGCACACACACTTTATGTAAGGATGAACACTTTTAAATTAACTCTCTTGCCTGGCAATTTTATCTCTATTCTACTTATCTTTAGAAATTATGTAGTATCATAATCAAAATAGCTCTGGGTGAATAGCTAGAGCAGATGGAATATCTTAAATATGACTGGTGGGCTCCCAAGAAACCCTTAATTCTAAGTAATTAAGGGTTTCTTGCTAGCCCGCCAGTCACATGTAAGATATTCCATCTGCTCTAGATATATAAAGGAAGTATTCTATATTTAGACGATAGCATCCTGCATTAAATCAAGTATGGATCATCTATGTGTGTCCAAGGGCTACCATTGGATGAAAAAGAATGGACAGAATTTTATTACATATGGATCGGGGTGGGTCCCTACCGGTGCGGTCTTCTCTATGGCACCGGTAGTGGCCGGCAGATTGCGAAACGGCTCTGGTGCCGGTCCTTGCGGTCCGTCGCGCAGCGCCACCTTTTTTCGGGAATTTTTGGGCTTTTTTTGCTTCCTGCGCAGAAGCAAAATCTTGCGAGGGGGCGCGCACAAGAGATTTCGGCAATTTTTTTGCTTCCACGCATGTGAATTCCAAACGTGCTCACAGCCAAAATTTTGTGACTCTGGAAGAGATTTTCAGCACCAACTGGAGGAATATAGATTCCCTACTACTGGTAAGTAATCCAAGAAGCCATCTCTAACCTTCCATTCACCACTTTTTCAAAGATCTTACATGGATTCAGTTTTCACGATCCAAGCAGTTTTAAGACTCTTTTAACTAATGATTTTGCAGACAGATAAATGTCCACATTTAGAAACGAATCAATATTGGAACATGAGTAGATACATTACCGAGATAGCACTATTTACTATATACATATTTCTGTATTCACAAATGTTTACTAAAGAGAACACAGCTTGTTTTAAGACTTAACTTCATGGTTAAACATTTAAGTACAGGTAGTCCTCAACTTACGACCACAATGGAGCCCAACATTTATGTTGCTAAGTGAGAAATTTGTTAAGTGAGTTTTGCCTCACTTTACGACTTTTCTTGCCACAGTTGTTAAGTGAATCACTGCAGTTGTTAAATTAGTAACACACAGTTGTTAAGGGAATCTGGCTTCACCATTGACTTTGCTTCTCAGAAGGTGGCAAAAGGTGATCACATTTCCTGGTACACTGCAAATTGTCATAAATCTGAGTCAGTTGTCAGGCATCCGAATGTAAATCACAGGACCATAGGGATGCTGCAAGAGTCATAAGTCTGAAAAATGGTCACGTCACTTTTTTCGGTGCCGTTGTAACTTCGAACGGTCACTAAGTGAACTGTTGAAAGTCGAGGACTATCTGCATTGTGTTTGTTAAGTGAATCGCATGGTCATCAAGCAACTACAACTTTCCCCCATTGACTTTGTTGGAAGCCAGTTGGAAAAGTTGCAAATGTTGATCAGATGAAGATGAACCCTGGATATTGCAACCATTGCAAATACAGGCTGCTTATCAAGTCCCCGAATTTTGATTACATGATTCCAGGGCAGGGGTGGGTTCCTCCCGGTTCGGACCGGGGCGCCCGAACCGGTAGAGACCCGCTCGTGACATCACTGTCGGTGCCGTTCCGTGTGCGCCATCTTTTTTTTGGATTTTTTGCAAATTTCCCCCTTCCGCGGCTTGAAAAAGGGCACTCCTGCCTGCCCACGAATACTGACCTTTATTTCTTCGCCTGAAGTCCAGCTGATGAGCTCCTCAGCTGTGTTTTGGGCTAATTCCTGCTTCTGAGCATGCGCGGAAGCCAAATCGCGTGAGCGGATTGTGCGCACGCGAAACGTCATGATGTGAAGTGGTGGCAAAGGTAAGTGGAACCCACCCCTGCTACAGGGGCACTGCAACAGTTTTGTCACGCAGTGAATATTGTCAGTTGTATGTCTATGCAGGGTGATGCATCCCTATCCTAATATTATGGTACATTCCAATACAAGCAGGACACGTGATGTGGTCTTCTGTGCACGTGTGCATTCCTGATTCTCCATTATTCTCTTCTGCCTTGACTCTGGCCGGAACAGTCACGATTTATTAGAAAGATGTTAACTATCTTGCTGAGGTGGCACAGTGGTTAAAAGCAGCACTGCAAGCTATTTCAGCTGACTGCTAGTTCAGCAGTTCAAATCTCACCGGCTCAAGGTTGACTCAGCCTTCCATCCTTCTGAGGTCGGTAAAATGAGGACCCAGATTGTTGGGGGCAATATGCTGAACTCTGTAAACCGCTTAGAGAGGGCTGTAAAGCACTATGAAGCGATATATAAGTCTAAGTGCTAAGTGCTATTCATGATTTATTGTTTTTGTACAGAAATAAACATTTTCTATTAGACTTTTAATCTCGGCTTTATTTCTAAATGTTTGAATTCCAAGAAAAGATCCACATCGCCTCTATGAGATTTATTCTCACCTTAACAAGTTTTAAGTAGAAGGACCAGACATTTTTCAGCAACACTGTAACTTGAAAAGATTGCTAAACAAAATGATAAATTGAGGACTACCTGTACCAACCCATACTAACCAGTCAAATTTTTGATTTTCATTTGAATTTCAATTCACTATATTTTCCAATACTGTTTTAAAGCTTCTCTTTTTGCTCCTTACCATAGATACATGTTTCCCTGAAAATAAGACCCAACCAGAAAATAAGCCCTAGCATGATTTTTCTGGATGCTTGTAATATAAGCCCTACCCCAAAAATAAGCCCGAGTTAAGATCGTCAGGCAGACGAATGTATTTTACAACATTTCCCCAAAAATAAGACCTAACCGGAAAATAAACCCTAATGCGTCTTTTGAAGCAAAAATTAATATTAGACCCAGTCTTATTTTGGGGAAACACGGTAGTCTTCAACTTAGGATAATTGGGACTGGAATTTTCATTGCTAAATGATATAGTTTATATCATTTAGCAATGATATAAACTATATAACTATATAAACTATATATAAAAGAGGACCGTGAAAATATTTACAGACCCCTCGCATCCTGGACATAAATTATTTCAACTCCTACCCTCAAAACGACACTATAGAGCACTGCACACCAAGACAACTAGACACAAGAACAGTTTTTTTTTCACTCTACTAAACAAATCATTCCCTCACCACTGTCAAACTATTCACTAAGGCTGCATTATTATTACTATTAGTCTTCTCATCATTCCTATCACCCATCTCCTCCCACTTATGACTGTAACTTGTTGCTTGTATCCTTACAATTTATATTAATATTGTTTCCTGATTGCTTATTTGTACCCTATGACAATCATTAAGTGTTGTACTTCATGATTATTGACAAATGTATCTTTTCTTTTATGTACACTGAGAGCATATACATCAAAGACAAATTCCTTGTATGTCCAATCACACTTGGCCAATAAAGAATTATATTCCATTCTTCCAGTTGTAAAGCACAATCTCATTATTTAGCAAAGCAAATCCTTGAAGACTCAGTTGCTGTCACTGAATGAGTGCCAGAGTCTTTAGGTGAGATAACTTCCTACCTGCTTCCTTGAATCAGTCACTGGGAAAGCCAGGAGGAAGTTACAAGTCCCAGACTGACTGGCAGGCAAGTGGCTGCTGTCAGGGGATAGAGAATGGGGAAGTCAAAGGAGATGCAAGGTGTCTAGAGGCACCGTGCAGTTCAGGAAGGGTGTCAATGGCCAGTATGGCACAAGTGCAGAAGAGCTGGGCACAGCCTTATCCCACTGAGTTGTGATCTTTCGTGTTGGCTTCCCCATTGGCTTTCTAAGGAAGCCATCAGGAAAGGTTCCCAAAGAGATCTCATGATTGTAGAGTGCTTGGAAACCAGTTGTAAGTTGAAATATGTCACCAAGTGCATAGATAGCGATCATGTGACCATGAAGGCATTGCAATGTCAATAATTTCAGTGACCAATTGCAAGTCCCTTCATTCAGCTACCATGTTTCTCCAAAAAGACGACCCACCTTGAAAAGAAGCCCTATCACGTTTTTGAGTGCATGCAATCAAAGCCCCACCCACAAAATTAACCCTAATTAAGATCCCGCCCACCCCGGGACGCAGGGGGTGGGGCGAGGCACACAGGTAAAAAATAAGCTAGGATGGGGATGGGGGGGTGGAGCTGCCCTACTTACCTGGCCTCGCACACCCTGACACCTGCCTCGCCTTCTTCTGCGGCCACTTGCCGCCACTAGCATGCATGGCCCTGGCCTCTGTTTTGTCTTTAGACGCCTGCCAGAAGGCATCTGCAGCCGATCTATTATCGGCTGCAGAGGGCTGCAGCTGATAACAGAGCTCTGGATCGATCTGGAGCTCTATTATCAGCTGCAAGATGCCTTCTGGCAAGCATCAGAAGACAAAACGGTGGCCGGAGCGATGTATGCGGGTGGCGGCAAGCGGCAGCAGAAGTGGGCCAGCAGGAGGCTCCTGCTGGGTGGGGCTGTCAGTGCCACGGCCGTGAGGTGAGTCCATAATTAGAACCCTCCAAAAAGAAGGCCTAGCCATTTTTTCGGGGGTGAAAATAAAATAAGACCTAATCCTAACCCTTCTTTTGGGAGAAACACGGTACTAACAGTCACCGAATTAGTGGTCTTAACTCAAGGACTACCTGTATCATAACCAAAAATAGATTTTTCTACGATGATTAGAAATAGCTGAAAAAGGAATACTTACTGTCATAAAGTTAGAAATAACTGAAATAGTAGTACTTACCAGATACAGAAGGCTGCTGAGAGATTATACCAGGTTTATTTGGACCTGAGTTCCTATATGTTGGTTGAACTGCAGATGTTGGTCGCTGCTGACTTGTGTAGTTGGAACATTTTGGATGGGTAACAGCAGGTTTCTGTGCCTGAGGCTGAATAGGCACTCTCTGAGGTATATTTGAAGCACAAAGAACACGCTGTGATTGAATTCCAGTCCTCAGTGCTCGATTCTGAGTCATAGGAATCCGCTTTGGACCATCTACCTGATTTAAAAATAAAAAATAAACACATACTTTGAACAGTTTCAAGCACCTAAGGAAAAACAGAAGTTGCAAAATTTCTTAGGATTGTTTATTTCAACATAAAACCATTATAGGGCACTGGTGCCCTATAGTTTTGGAAGTTCACAGTTCAAAATAGAAAAAGTTTACTAGTAGTAGTCTTCAACTCACAACTACAATTATGAACAGAATTTCGGTCATAAATCATTGGGGTCGGACCATGTCACCAGACCAGATTTTACAACCATTTTTATAAAGGTCGTAAGTCTAGCTTCTGTGGTAATTAAGCAAATGATGTGGTAAGTGAATAACATGGTCATAAGTGCGAATTCAACTTAACCAATGGCAATCACGTGAGCACAGGATGCTGCAATGGATTGTAAATACAAGCCCATTGACAAATTGTGATCACATGACTGCGAGGGGCAGTGCAAGGTTGAAATCTAAGAAGGCAAGAATTACACTACCCAATAAACACGAGGGATCGCTTTACCTTGCTGTTATGTGGGTGTCCATTCTGGTTTTCCTTACTCGCTTTGTCCATTACTATATTGAGGAACAAAAAAAATCCAAGCATTCGTCATGTTAACATAAAATAATTAAAACTTTTGTCTCCCGTATTCCATCATGCTATTTGAGACTATCATCTCAATATCTTCAACCTATTCGTATTAGTAAACCCTTGGAAAAATTAAGTCATCATACTGCATGAATTCTGACCTCAAGAAAGTACACATCAATTTATCTATGTAATGCACAGTACAATATACATCACACAGGCAAAGAAACGCAGTTTCTTTCTTAGAGTTATGAAAGCATTTCAATAGCATAAACTGGCTAAAAAGGCTTAATAATTGTGCTCTCTGAAGTTACGAAGGCAGATGCTTATTCATGGTAATGCAAGTTAATTTTTAGGTTTTCATCTGGAACAAGGAAGAAGAGATGAAGAGACATCAAAGTACCAGAGATTTGGAAAACACAATAGTAATAGCACTTAGACCTATATACCGCTTCATAGTGCTTTACAGCCCTCTCTAAGCAGTTTACAGAGTCGGCATATTGCCCCCAACAATCTGGGTGCTCATTTTACCCACCTCGGAAGGATGGAAGGCTGAGTCAACCTTGAGCCGGTGAGATTTGAACCACCGAAATGCAGCTAGCAGTCAGCTGAAGTACCTTGCAGTGCTGCACTCTAACCACTGCGCCACCTCGGCTCTATACAAGCCTAAGGTCGTGTTGGTTTGTCTGGATGAATAGTTACATAACTCTTATTAAATATACTTTTCAGAATAGACATCATGTTTAATCTCACAGATATTTTACATCATGGAACCACAATATGGTACAATTGGACTGATTATCTCTCAGTTGGAACTCAGCATTTTTTAAAAAGAACACTTGCTGCAAAATAAAACCCCATTTTCTCTCAAGAATGCCTCTGGGTTCCACTGAGACTTCAGAGGCATTCTTAGAAAATTAACATGGTGGACAACCGCAGTCATTTTTTGTTTTGATGGAAGTATGCCCATTTGCTCAGAAACAAAGGTGTTGGGAAACTATTGTAGTACATAACACAATAAGGAATGTTCTTTCTGGCAAATGAGAATCCTCCATGAGAACCATTTTGTGAAAGCATGTGTGACAAGACTACTCTACTCCTAGCTGTCTTCTAAATATTAGCAATTACACAAGATGATCAGAGGTCAGTTTTCCTCCTTGTAGCAAGTATCTAAAGCCATCTAGAAGCCAAACAGTCTTAATGCAGTTTTCTCCCAGTCTTAATGCAACTTTTATCCACAATCACTTAAGCTGTTTGCTGTATCCTTTATTGTTGGTATCTCCCACTTGCTAAATAGACACACCTATTTATATGGAAGAATGAACGAGGAATATCTCACTCCATTTCACCTTGTTCTCTAATGCTTTGATAAAACATAGTTTGTCTGAAGAGCCTGTTGCACTAAATGCAGTACTCATCAAAGAAACAGGCATTAGAATCCATTGTTTTTCCAAAGAGTTTTTCTATTTTTATTTATATAAAAACATGCATTCGCAGCTTATATCATTATTCCGTCCTTTATAGTGCCTGTTCTTTTTTTAAAAAAAATAACCAACTTCCAAGGAAGTTTAAATAAGGATTAGAGCCCTTGCCTTTAGGGTTAAAAGCAGGTTAGACAGCAAAAAAGGCTAAAGGGCAGGCAAAAAAGGAAAAAAAAACATGTCTCATGTAGCATTTTAAAGGAATTGAAAAGAGACGTATTCCAACGGAAGCGACTTTTTATCATTGGCAAGTCATTTAGAGGGCAGATTTAGAACATCACCCAGCCCTCGCCATACTTTTCACCTTGTGATGGTTTAATAACGAAACGGCTACAGTCCCACGATGTTCCAAAATACTAGTCCCTATACCGGTTCGAATACAACTCCCATCTTCCCCGGCCATCACACCTATTCTATGATAACGCTTAAGGAAGCCACCAAACGGAAAAAGCTTCTCCCCGCCAGCACTTACAAGGCAATCCCGACAGCCCCGCCATCCACCAACCGCCCTTCTTTGAAGGCCCACTCACCTCCGCAGTCCGTCTGGCAGGCTCCACCGCCGTTTGAATTCAAATGCCCTCCCGCCTACCTTCCACGCCCTTTAAACCGCCTGCCCGTTCTGATTGGCGAGTCATTCCCCTTCACTCCAAGATCCTCGACCGCTCATTGGCTAACTCCTGACAACACCCGCCCCTTCCTAACCGTTTCGACTGTGTGAGGGCGCCGGTTCCCATTCCAAGCAAGCTCGCCGTCGCTTTAGCTGCTTAGAAAGGCGGGGCGAGAAGGAGCGTAAACGTATCGGGCATTTTTACGTTAGAGGCGTACACTGCGCTAATTACCGAAACAGTCGCATGAGTTAGTCTGTCATCAATGCCCGGGTGCATTCGGCCTCGCTTTTCCTCAACGCAAATTGCGTAGTTTCTCAAGCAACAGCAGCCGGCTTCTAACGGCGGCGCGTCTGCAGCAGCTGTCAGGCCGGCCCTGAAGGGGGCTGAAGGCTGCTTATCTTCCCACTCTCGGACATACTTTTAGACGAAAGCCCCTGCCTCAAAGTTTGAATGAGGCAGTTCCTTTACATGAGTGGACACTCTTGAGAGCTGCTGCGGGTTACATATCAGCCACTGACACAGCCATGATTAGGACAGGTTGGATGTATATGATGGATCGATATCATTAATCTGGTGCAGAGATTTAACTATAGGCAGTAAAGCCGCAGCTTCTTATTTCTTACTACTTAATAAAAATGAGCTACCTTTGAGCACAAGGAGAGCCAAGCAAACCATGGATGGATTAGATCAGGCATGAGTGAAGGTCTATTTTGGAATTTGTCACCAGTTTTGCAATTGTCAGAGTCCATTTGTGCTCACTGTGCGATATCCACAAAATGCAGCAAGAATAAAGGCAGAAGGGTGCAGTGTGACACTTTATAACACACTGCAATTTTTTTTTAAAAAAAGATGCTTGTGATTGTACTGCATTTTAAAATTCTAATGTGTTTTTCCTCTATATGCCTCAACAGGAACAATACAAAGAGATGGTGGGCTTAAAGACTGCAATTTTATGCTTTGCCACTAATATTAAGGCCAGCCTTACAAGTTAAGGAATAAGAAGGGTATGCATGAAGAATTTTTCCTGTTGAACAGTAACACACAATGGGATTGTATAGTTTCTGAGTCAAGCAAGAGACACTTTGCTGCCAAGGAACTTTTCCCCTGAAAGCAAAAAGAGGAGGGAAAATTGAACTACGTTGGATTTTCCAAAACAAGTATCTCCAGTACAGTGGACAAGCCATTGTCTTGTCATATCAAGTTAGCACTTTTTCACTGTACTCTAAAACAATTTTTAAAAGTAGTATCCATAAATTTAGCCAAAAAAAAATATTCTCCGGTCCTTATGCTCTGTAAAGGCAACATATTGAAAGTGTAAATTGATGTGCTCCTTTATGAGGACAGTAAGGAACATATTTCAGAAGTGTGAATATTGTGTGATATATTATTCTCTCAGAAAGAATGTCAAGTCGTCGTATCACTCCGCCATGTGACAGGCGGCAGCTTCCATGGGGCATGACTGGCATGGGCTCACCCACTGGTGAACTGCGGCCAATGCGATTACCATTTCTTGAAGCCGATGTAAGTAGCATTGTTCTTTCGGATTAGTGTAATGGGGCATGCAGATGTGTAAATACCATAAATATAAAATAAGATACTGAAGGTTGAATGTAAGAAAAAGCCTGCTAGATTTATTTCTAAAACATTTATATAGCTACCCAATTCAAACATAGGCAGCTCCAGGAAGCTTACACAATTCTAAAAATCCATCATATAATAAATGCCCATTTAAAAAAAATCCCACTCCCATGGCAGCAACACAATCAAATCAGGCACTTGATCTACTCTGTCTCCATTTGTGATCCCCAAATCTGCTGAAAAACCATGGTTTTTATGACTTTTCATAAAACCAACAGGGTGGAGTCCAACTGTACCTCAGGAGAAATAATGATGCATAAAAAAGGGCCACCACAGAGAAGGTCAATAGTCAAACCAAAAGCTCATATATACCATTATTGTTATTCTAGAGATATCTCTGAAATGCTTGCAGCAAGTCATATTTCTAATAGGATCTTCTCTTTTTCAGCAACTTATACTGAAAGGTGTGCTGTTTAACAGAGGCCGCATAATGAATATAAAGCCGAACCCATGCACATACCTGAAATTTTCCAAGATTGCAAACCTCTGGAGTGACTTGCTTCAATTTATCTACATTTAAATAGGTAGAGAATTGGGGATTTGCAACTAGACCTAAGTTTTCATTTTTCTCTCAAATTCAGATTAAATTGATTGGATTCTGCCGCTGAGTAAGAATTTCTAGAAGGAATTCTTCCTTAAATTAGTGCCTTATTTAAGAGGATGGAATTTATTCCTCACCCTTTACCTTTGTTGTACATTATAAATATTACACAGAAGCATAGCATTTCATAAAGTACAGTAAGTCCAAAGCTGGTGCCTATCAGATATATTGGACAGACAATTCCCAGCATTCCTGCCGGAAATAAAACTCCAGTGCATACAATACATATAGAATTCTTTATTCTTTATTGGCCAAGTTACTAATAAACAATAAAATCATACTAGGAAACAAATAAAACAATATACATTGTACAAGCTATAGTCATAAGTGGGAAGAGATAGGTACTAGGAAGGATGAGAAGAAGAATAGTAATACAGTCTTAGTAAATAATTTGACTGTATTGTGGGAATTAGTTGTTTAGCAGAGTGATGGCATTCGGGGAAAAACTGTCCTTGTGTCTAGTTGCCTTGCTGTGCAGTGTCCTATAGGGTCGCCTTGAGGGTAGAAGTTGAAACAGTTTATGTCCAGGATGTGAGGGGTCTGTAGATATTTTCAGAGCCCTCTTTTTTACTTGTGCAGTATATAGGTCCTCAATAGAAAGCAGGTTGGTAGCAATTGTTTTTTCTGCAGTTCTAATTATCCATTGAAGTCTGTGTCTGTCTGGTTGCAGAACCAAACCAAATAGTTATAGAGGTGCAGATGACAGACTCAATAATTCCTCTGGAGAACTGAATCACTAACTCTTTGGGCAGTTTGAACTTTCTGAGTTGGCGCAGAAGTAACATTCTTTGTTGTGCTTTTTTGATGATATTTTTGATATCATTGGGTTGAGGACCTTTACAATGATATTTATATAATTTATGTAGCTGCCCAGTTCAAGCAACATGACTGGTTTTTGGCATACAAACTCACTTAGCAAAATACAGAACAGTGCATGTCATATTTTATTGTATTATGATCTATTTCAAGCTTATATCCTGAATTAAAAATCTTGAAAAGGAAATAATTGTTTGACGTAACCTTTTGCTAGTGAACAAGTTGTCCATGCACATACCATGATTTTTTAAATAAGAAATCCACCTCAAACCTTGACAATTTGGACTCGGTGGTGCCTAAAGTTTTGAACTTGTTTGTGTTGTGCAGACATGTGCACTGAACTGAATCCAGGTAAAAATCCTGGATCCAACTTCTTCTTCTTTTGGATGCTGTTCCTCAATATTTTTTTATTTTTTATTTTTATCAAATCTTGTCGGTAGAACAGAAATTTAAAGTTTTTTTCCCAGGCGCAAGGAAGCGATGCGGAAATGTTAAATTTCTGCCAGGTAAAACACTTCTCACGGGCCCAGTTGCCCTTTAAAAAAAAAAAGCCCAGAGCAAAGGGGAAGGTATCGTTTTCGACAGGACACTAGGATCCTTTGCTCCCTTGCCTTGGATCCCGGGCTCCGTTTCAGCTAAGAAAATCCCAAGTTCTGCCGGGCTCTTTTTATTTCAAGAATCGGAACTTTGCGTATTTTACGTAAAGCGATCTCTGGCTCTTGTTGGGGGATTGATTATTTTTGCCTTCTTCCAGCCGCGGCTTCAATCGATGTGCGGAGGCTCGATGCAGCAGCCTGTTCGACGGAGCGGTCCTCGGGCCAGACTGCTGCTACCGCCGCCGCCGCCGCCACCACCACAACCGCCGCCGCCCGCCCTGCCGCCGCCGCCCGCTTCGCTTCACCTGCCCGCCCAGTCGCCCCTTGACGCCGTGGGGGCCCCGGCAGCCGTTCTGAGCGGAGATCGATCGCGGACGAAGGACGGGCTCGTAAGTGTCGGATCCGGTAGTTCCCGCGTCAGCCATTCGCTTTCTCGCACATGGAAGGCGGGAGAAGGTGGCGCCGCCTTTTCTACGACAGATAAGCCTCTTGCCCTATCCCCGTGTGTATTAAAGCCGTCGCTCGGGAAGGAGGTGGAGCGCGATGGGCCCGAGAAGGAGTGGGTGGATTTGTAGTTTGCTACCATAAGGGGAGATCCTAAAATAACAAAAAGACGAAAAAAAGATTTCGATCGAAAGATCTCCGATCCTGCCTAAAGTGAACTCCATCCACCCTTAACTTATCTGGGCCAGGATTTAATTACTAAGCAGTTGTATAGATTTGCAACAGTTCATTCATTCAGTGACCCTTCAAAGTTACAACGGCATTGAAAAAAGTGACTTATGGCCGTTTTTCACACTTAAGATCTTTGTAACAGCCCCGTGATCAAAATTCAGATTCTTGGCAACTAACTCGTACTTATGACGGTTGCTGTGTCCTGAGGTCATGTGAACATCTTTTGCAACCTTTAGACAAGCAAAATAGCAATAGCACTTAGACTTATATACCGCTTCATAGTGCTTTACAGCCCTCTCTAAATGGTTTACCGAGTCAGCTATTGCCCCCAACAATCTGGGTCAGGGGTGAAATCCTCCCGGTTCGCTCTTACCTGTCGGTCGCCGCAGAGCCGAAGAAGCTGGTGGCGTTCGCGGCGCGGGGCTGCCCCTGGCCGCTTCCCCCACCCGCCTGGACGCCGCCATTGGCGTTCTTTTGCCCTCTCCGACAGGTAAGAGCGAACCGGGAGGATTTCACCCCTGATTTCTGGGTCCTCATTTTACCGACCTCAGAAGGATGGAAAGCTGAGTCAACCTTGAGCTGGTGAGAATCGAACTGCCAAACTGCTGACAATCAGGAGTCAGCAGGATTAGCTTGCAATGCTGCATTCTAATCACTGCGCCACTATGACTTAATCAATGGGGAAGCCAGATTCACTTTAACAACCATGTTACTAACTTATCAAGTTAGTGGTTGATAAGCCATTCGCTTAATCACTGTGGCAAGAAAGGTTGTAAAATGCGGCAAAACTCACTTAATAAATGCCTCAACAACAGAATTTTTGGGTTCGTTTGTGGTCGTAAGTCGAGGACTTGTACCTGTACAGTTCACGAGAACTGTGTGCAGCCTTTGCTGCGTGGATATGTGCAACCAGTATTATTCAGGCACTAGCACAGCACACCAAGCCAGTTCTAATCTTAACTTTCTGAAATAATTGAATTCCTCAGATTTACAAAACACGCTAAATTATAAAGTAATGATAGTGGCTTGTTTTTGCGGGTTGTACAAAGTGTGACAGAAAAATAATAAAGTTGCAAGGTCTTTTCCAGGCTTTCCCTGCCACATTTTTTTTCCTTTCTGTCCCCCCTCTGCCTCTCCTGTTGCAAACTCTTTTCTCTCTGCTATTCCTGTTTCCCTCACTTGCATTTGAAAAGAAAGCTCTCATTTGTCCAGAAAGGTTCACCAATAATCATAATAATCTCACAATCAAGCATGAGCACCTGACTATCTCAGAATTCCACTTGTCACAGAAGTGTGACTTTTGTTTTACAATAGAAAAAGTTTTCCCCTAACACCTGTTGTATCTCACTCCCTCAAAAACATTCCTCTCAATAAAATCTCATGGATTTCTCGCCTTTGAATCCCAAAATGTATAACAATCTGTGTCGTTCTATTCTTCGGTGTCCCTCTTTCTTGCAAATCAGGCACCCAGTGATCGATTGTTGAATAAAGTTTGGCAATTTCTCCTCCGCATTGTGCTCCTTTCTTTGGCAAAAATTCCACAACAAAATTTAAGATTGTGTGAGTGCTGTCATAAAATGTATTTGCACAACATGCTAGTGCCATAGTTTATTAAACACTGATTATAGACTTAACCCTGTTGACTGTTCACACAGCACACTGAATCAGAAATTAACAACAATCCACTTTCTGGATTATCATTTATTTATTATTTATTTTATTTTATTTATTAAAATTTCTATGCCGCCCAACTCCCGAGGGACTCTGGGCGGCTCACAGCATGTATAGAAACATATAAAAGTAAAAACAATTTTATAAAAAACCATATTAAAATACTATGTATAATTTAAAAAAAATTATGTAGTATAAAATCATAGTATAGTAACCCTCCAAAAGCTAACCAAATTTAGCTTGCTTATTTATTTATTTATTTATTTATTTATTTATTTATTTATTTATTTATTTATTTATTTATTTATTTATTTATTTATTTGGTCGTTTTTATATGCCACCCAACTCCCGTAGGACTCCGGGTGGTGTATAATAATACAGTAACCAAATCACAAATTCAGTAACTATAGTTTAGCCCAGGGGTCAGCAACCTGTGGCTCTGGAGCCGCATGTGGCTCTTCCATCTCTCTGCTGCGGCTCCCTGTCGCTCAAAATATGTGTCACAACTGCCAATGTGCGACACCCGCCGGCACACAATTTATTGAGCTTTTCGACCCCCAGTAGGCCAACCATGGATAAATCCAAGAAAAGAAAAGTTTCAGAAGAAGACAGAATCTTTAATTCAACTATATATGCTAGTTCTGTGGCCGCTCAGGAAATAGTCAGACACGGGAAGGGTTTTGGCTCCCAGTGTTTTCTTTTCTGTGGGAAATGGGTCCAAATGGCTCTCTTGAGTGTTTAAGGTTGCCGACCCCTGGTTTAGCCTAACAAGTCGTAAACTAAGACATTCCATCTCTGAACTTTCCATATAGTTGCTGTGGTTCTTTTGTTCAATTGTTAGAATCTATTTTATGAAATGACTAGTATTGCATCTTGGAACAAGGAATTATACAAATATATTGCCTTGTTTTTAGACAATAAGTAGTATCTCCTTCCTGCTGTTACATTAGTGGTATATGTCTATGGAGATTCTCAATCATCCAAGTCATGGTTGTCCCAAAGGTGCTTTTTTTTCAAGAGGCAACTGGACTTTCTGGTTTTTCTTTGAAGGCGTTTCGCTTCTCATCCAAGAAGCTTCTTCAGCTCTGACGGGATGGTGGGGAATGGAAGGATTCATACTCCTTGCAGACAGCTTTGGATTCTTTTAGCACAGGGGTCGGCAATATTAAAAACTCAAAGAGCCATTTGGACCAGTTTCCCAGAGAAAACAAACCACCCGGAGTCACAAAATCTCGGTGGGCGTGGCCAACTCGATGTCACTCACTCCCACCGAGTCACATGACACCCCCCAGCCATGCCTACCCAGGGTTTGTGGCTCTCTATGGTTTCTTTTCTATGGGAAACAGATATCTCTCTCTTTTCCCTCTCTCCCTCTCCCATCTCTCTCCCTCCCTCATCTTTTTCCCTCTCCCCATCTCTCTCTATCTCTCTCCCTCCCCACCCATCTCTCTTTCTCTCTCCCATCCCTCTCATTGCTCTCTTTCTCTCTCCCTCCCTCCCTCTCCCTCCCTCATCTCTCTTTTTCTCCCATCTCTCTCTCTCTGCTGAGGAACGATTGCCACCCCCGGCGGAGACTTCCCTTCGGGCGACCCTCCTCCCCCCCTCGCGACTCCCTGGCTGGCTGTGGCGCGTGCGGGGAGACCCTCCTCAAGCTAATGCAGCAAAGGTGTGTGCAGGGTGGACAGCCACTCGCTTAAGGAGGGTCTTAACAGGACGCAAAAGGATGCGGCTTCTCTCCTGCCCTAAGGATCCAGCCATCGCCTTGCCGTGCCCCCCCCCGGATGAGGGGAGGGGGAGGAGGGTCGCTGGAGCCTTAGTGCAGAAGCGAAGCGGCATAAGGCAGCCTTTGCTTCCTGCAGCTTTGGACTGGAGCTTACGCCCTCCCCTCTCGGCTGAAGAGCTTGGGGGGGGGGGTGGTTGGACACAGCAAGGCAATGGCCAGATCCTTAGGACAGGAGAGAAGCCGCATCCTTTTGCGTCCTGTTAAGACCCTCCTTAAGCGAGTGGCTGTCCAAAGACCCTCAAGCAAGCGGCCGGCCGCCCTCCGCGCGCACCCTTGCTGCGCTTTGCCGCGCACTTGAGGAGGGTCTCCCCGTGAGTGAGCACCCTCCTGGCCCCGCCACAGCCAGCCAAGCGAGAGGGGGAGGAGGGTCGCCCAAAGGGAAGCCTCTACTGGGGGTGGTGATCGTTCCTCAACCAGCTGCGGAGAATCAGCCCCGGCCGCTTCTCCATTCCCACTGTCGCCCTTACCTTCTCAGGCCAGGTGAGGGAGGGGAGGATGAGGCCAACCAGTGATGGGACAGGGAGCCACAGCAGGGGCCCCTGTTTTAGCGGGTCGTTAAGGTCACTTTGAGGTTTATCTGTGTCATCAGGGTCACTTGAGTGGTGCAAATTGGTATGGAGCCTTCTTGGAACTGTTGAAAGGACAGTGTTGTAGATTGGAGATAAATGGTGTCGTATCCCTCCCCCTCTGTTGAGAGAGGGCTGTTCAATTTTGACATTGATGGCCTCTTTAACCTCTCTTCCAAACCAGTGATCCTCTGTCCAAAATATGGACTTTGTTGCAGGGGTGAAATCCTCCCGGTTCGCCCGGGCCAGTCCTTCGGCGTATAGCCGATGGAACTGGCGGCGGTTGCGGCGCGGAGCTTCTCCTGCCCGCTTTCCCGGCCCAGCTGAACACAATCACCGCTTTCCCGGCCCGGCTGACCACAATCATTTGGGTTATTTTTCCCTCTGTGCATGTGCGCGCATGCACAGAGGGAAAAATAACCCAAATGGCGGCGTTCAGCCGGGCCGGGAAAGCGGGCGGGAGAAGCTCCGCGCCGCAACCGCCGCCAGTTCCATCGGCTATACGCCGAAGGACGGGCCAGGGCGAACCGGGAGGATTTCACCCCTGCTTTGTTGTCTTCAAAAGAGTGTCCTGTGTCTTTTAAATGCAGATGGACTGCTGAATCTAGTCCTGATGGGTTTGTTCTCCATGTTGTGCCAAATCTCAAAAAAGACCCTACAGGAACTCCTCTGTAACAGACAATGAAGAGAACGATAAATGAAGCAACGTTGTCATTCCGTACATTGCAGGCATACCGGAAAAGCTCAGGAGGATCTTCAGCTAACATAACATACGTGCACACTGCAAACCCAAGAATACACTAAGGCAGAAGCTTGCCCACACCAAGGATAAAACACCCAGACAGAAACTGAGCAGTGTGGTATATGCAGTACAATGCAGTGTGCCATGTGCAGACCTGTACATTGGGGAAAGGAAACAACCACTTCATAAATGCATAGTACAACATGGAGAACAAACCCATCAGGACTAGATTCAGCAGTCCATCTGCATTTAAAAGACACAGGACACTCTTGAAGACAACAAAGTCCATATTTTGGACAGAGAGGGTTGGTGGTTTGAAAGGGGGTTAAAGAGGCCATCTATGTCAAAATTGAACAGCCCTCTCTCTCAACAGAGTGGGAGGGATATGACATCATCTATCTCCAATCTACCACACTGTCCTTTCAACAGTTCCAAGAAGGCTCCCCACCAATTTGCACCACTCAGGTGACTCTGATGACACAGATAAACCTCAAAGTGACCTTAAGGGACCCGCTAAAAGAATGCAGATGACCAGCTGTTTGCAAGGAATATAAATCCTTCCATTCCCCACCATCCAGTCAGAGCTGAAGTAATTTCTTAGATGAGAAGCGAAATGTCTTCAAAGAAAAACCAGGAAGACCAGTTGCCTCTTGTAGAAAAAAAAGCACCTTTGGGACATTAATGATATGTTTGACAAATAATTCCTTCTCTATCCTTTTTCTTTATTTAATTGTCAAAGAGGTTTCTAAATATTCTAAACCAGCTGCTGGTAGATAGTTTTTACTATGTAAATTCTTTTTAAAGAATTCTTATTAATATAATTCTTATATCCAAGCATCTTTTTCCTGCCTGCAACCAAATATCAGTTTATTATTAGACTTGAGTACAAATAGCTTGCAGGTAAGGTTATATAAAGGCCTACTGCATTTCCTACAGTAGGTAAGATCCCCTGCTTGACTCATTTATGGAAATCTGTCTTGTCTTCAGTACCTGATGTGGGGGGGGGGAAGGGGAGGAGGGGTTTCTCCGTGGTTGTAGTCTTGACTTCTCTCTGATTAGAAAAATCAATCTTTCCTATTCCTTTCTAATGTTCTATCACAACCCATATATTTTATACTTGTTCATATAACAATATTTTTTTCTGACATTATGGTTCTTTTTGTCACCTAGTTCATTTTTACCAGTACTGTATCATTCTGTTTGGGGATTCCCCCCCCCCCCGAAAAACAGAAAAATAGATACATGTGTTTTTGTTGTTTTTCCCATTTTGTCATACATGTAAATCATTTTATTTTTGTTCTAGACACCTGGAAGGCAACCCTTGTTCACAATGTATAGACCGAAAGTAAGCCTTAAAGACCGGCAACAACTTTACAGACTTATTATTAGTCAGCTGTTATATGACGGATATATCAATATTGCTAATGGTCTGATAAATGAAGTAAAGCCGCAGTCTGTCTGTGCACCCTCTGAACAACTGTTGCATCTTATTAAACTAGGTAAGTTGAAACATCAGCAAACAAAAATGTTACAGTAATATCATTTTATGTGATCCTAAATTTGGTTATAGTTATTTTCACACTGAAAGCCATTATTTTAATATATCTTCCACATACTATTAAATATGGCTGTGCAGAGATTCGGAGTCAAAGAGCAAAATGTAATTCAGCCGTAGGTGACAGAAAAAAATGCAGCTGCTTAAGATACTTCCCAATGGTTCTATATATATACACTTTGAATTCATATGAATCTAGATCTCTGCACAGCTAGCTTGCTTATTTGATTGATTGATTAATTGATTGACTGAACCGCCATCTCATGTGATTCTGGGCAGCTTACAATAAAATAGACAAAACAAAAGCAATGCAAAAAGTTAAAACTCGCAGCAGCCAGGAATCCTAAAACCCACCATTAATTTAAGCAAGAGATTGGCACACTCAGAAACCCAGAGCACCAGACTGAAGCAAGTCTTTGGTTCTGCCTTCTAAAATAATGTTGAGCAATATTCCAGCCAATTGTCCAGTAACGGTGTAATTCTAGTTGATTTTTAGAACTTTTGCTGAGGTGTTTCTAGCCTTCTGACTTTAAATGGTTGCCAGTCTAGCTGTACTATCAAACTATACATTGATCTCACTGTAAAGTTTTCTCCTTTACCTTCCTTTTTCCTACTGCTTTGCACATTCCCAGACTTTCTCTTTTATAGGTTTAAAATTTTGATTTGCATGGAAATGAATGACGTGATTTGCACAATAAAGAGAAGAAAGTAATTGACTAGTGGGAAAGAAAGAAAAGAGCACACAAAGCACATTGTGCTCATATAGTCTAAAGCAAGACTTAGCAATAGCACTTAGACTTATATACCGCTTCATAGTGCTTTACAGCCCTCTCTAAGCGGTTTACAGAGTTCAGCATATTGCCCCCAACAATCTGGGTCCTCATTTTATCCACCTCGGAAGGATGGAAGGCTGAGTCAACCTTGAGCCTGGTGAGATTTGAACAGCTGAAGTGCTGAACTAGAAGTAGGTTGCAGTGCTGCTTTTAACCACTGTGCCACCTCGGCTCTTAGCTTTATGTTTGAATCAAATCAATGCTAGGAGACAAATCATTTTTATTTCATAAGCATTCTCTATTCAGCTTGTCTATAGATATTAAAATTCTATGCATTAACTTTATACTTACAATATATTTCATAAGCTTCTTGTCATTTGTAATCTACAGTTATTTTGATGCATTTGCTTCTTGTACAGCCACATGGTACATTATTGAATCAACTTCGGTTTATATTTTAAAAAAATAAAGTTTGGTGCGTTCTCTCCTCCAGGAATGGAAAATGACGATAGTGCAGTTCAGTATGCAATTGGACGCTCTGATACAGTAGCTCCTGGAACAGGAATTGACTTGGAGTTTGATGCAGATGTCCAGACTATGTCCCCAGAAGCGTCTGAATATGAGACATGTTATGTCACATCTCACAAAGGACCATGTCGTGTAGCTACATACAGCAGAGATGGACAGTTAATTGCTACAGGATCAGCTGATGCATCAATAAAAATACTCGATACCGAAAGAATGTTAGCAAAAAGTGCTATGCCCATTGAGGTAAATATTGAGAGTATGAATCCATATTGTTGCTTCAGGTCCTTTTTTGATTATCTGCTGTTTTCATAAAGAGATACTGAAATCTACATGGAGAGACTGTTCGGCGACCTTCAGAATTCAGGCTCTAGTTATTTAATTTAAAAATACACATTTGCCTTAGATTTCATTGAAAGTCTATAAGTTTATATAAAAAACTATCGCAGGAGATACAAATAATTGCGGATGTGGTTGTGGATTGTCTTTGGAGATTCACTTTTGCTGGGCACGTGGGAAGGATTGAGCTCACCTCTGTTGTTCACTTTCTGAATATTAATCCTTTTGGTAATGTCTAAACAGAGCTTTATTTCTTATCCATTCCCTTGTTCCTTTCACCTTATTGCTATCCAGTTTTATTCTTCACAGAAAATTCTTTGTACAAATTTTTGGGGAGAATTTTGATTTACAAAGCTTGTTTTCAAATTAGTTAAAATATGCTCTGAACTTACCCAATTGGTAGCATATAATAGCTTTTGGCTGATTTCAGAATCTAGGCAGAATTGGCCACAATGGTATTTAGATCTGGGAATTCCGGGACTATTGGCTTGACTGGAAAATTGAAAGATACTCTGAAAGAAGGCAATAGTAAAATGCCAAAAACACTGAATGGATGTGTTAATTAATTAATTAATTGATAAATATTATAGCTTATGCTCTGGGAATAACCGAGAAAATTTCCCCAAAAATAATTTCTTTAGGAAAAAAAATCCATGTGTATTATTGAAATGCATTTTAGACAAAGTACATTTCTGAATATGTGAATCATATTTTATATTATTTAGCATATAAACCAGTGATGGCAAACCTATGGCACGTGTGCCGGAAGTGGCACACAGAGCCATCTCTCTGGGCACGCCAGCCGTCGCCCATTGCTCTTCCGGGTTCCGGCGCACATGTGCCAGCTGGAAGTGGGTTCCGGCACACACGGGAGTGCCAGAAACAGGAAGAGCAGCTCCCTGGCGCATATGCACGGTGGCCGGCTGGTCTTCGTGTGCACCAGAAACCGGTCTTCCGGTTTCTGGTGCATGCACGCCGGGGAGCCTTCTCTTCCGGTTTCCGGCATTCCCCCGCACACTCGCGCGTGCTCCCGTTTTGGCACTTGGTGCCGAAAAGGTTCACCAACACTGCTATAAAGCATTTGTGCATGGTAGTAGGTGGGCTGCGAAGATTTTGAAAAATGCTCACATGGCCACAATCTGCCATGTGAGAGTTTAAATGTGTGTTTCAATGTCTTTTCCTATAGTAGGTTTGCATTAGCTTACTTTAAATAATTGTTAGGCTCTATATGAAAGAGAATTAACAGTTGTGAAAATGTGCTGTTTGTTCTTTAAACTCTCTGCAAAGCAAACTAGTCGTGTATTTACAGGTATTTTATTTTACATATTTAAATGCTGTACTTTTAATTTTTACAGGTTATGATGAATGAAACAGCTCAGCAGAACATGGAGAACCACCCAGTTATTAGGACCCTTTACGATCATGTAGATGAGGTCACCTGTTTAGCTTTTCATCCAAATGAACAAATCCTTGCATCTGGATCAAGAGACTACACTCTTAAATTGTTTGACTACTCAAAACCATCTGCCAAGAGAGCTTTCAAATATATTCAGGTCAGGTTCTCTAATCATACATTTCTAAGAAATCTCATCATAAGAAACTTAGAAAAGATTTGTCTTGCTGGTGTTACTGAATATAATTTTTAGGTATAAGGACATACCGTATTTTTTGGAGTATAAGACGCACCTAGATTTTAGAGGTGGAAAACAAGGAAAAAAGTATTCTGAACCAAATGGTGCAGTAATATATTATTTAATAAAATACCAGTGTAGCAGAATACTTTTTACAGCCATGTACACTTTTTACAAACTTCAAACTTGACAGCTTTAAGACTTGTGGACTTCAACTCCCAGAATTCCTCCTCCAGTCATGCTAGCTCAGGAATGGGAGTTGAAGTCCACAAGTCTTAAACTTGCCAAGTTTGAAGACCCTTGCACTCCTAACCCAGGGGTCTTCAAACTTGACAGCTTTAAGATTAGTGGACTTCAACTCTCAGAATTCCTCCTCCAGTCATGCTTGATGGGGTAATTAGAAGGCAAAAACACCCCTGTTTTTGCAAAAAATGGCCCATTTTTCACTCGGTTTTTGCAAAAACAGGGCATGCAGAGGGTTTGGGAAGCCTGCAGAGTGCTCCTAGGGGGTGGGGGGAGGCAAAAACACCCCCATTTTTGCAAAAAACCCATTTTTCGCTAATTTCTTTGCAAAAATGGGGGTGTTTTTGCCTTCCCCCAGCCCCCAGGAGCACTCTGCAGGCCTCCCAAACCCTCTGCACACCCCGTTTTTACGAAAAACTGACCCATTTTTCGCAAAAGTGGGATGCAGGGGCGGGGCTTCAGGAGGCCAAAAATGGCTGTATTCAGTTTATAAGATGCACCGACATTTCCACCCTCTTTGGGGGCAAAAAGGTGCA
This sequence comes from Diadophis punctatus similis, assembly GCA_023053685.1. Classification (NCBI taxonomy): domain Eukaryota; kingdom Metazoa; phylum Chordata; class Lepidosauria; order Squamata; family Dipsadidae; genus Diadophis; species Diadophis punctatus. The sequence continues at coordinate 7,607,737 of JALIGW010000003.1, read as the reverse complement.
TCTTATACTCCGAAAAATACGGTAAGTTATACTTGATGATGTAGCTTTTCAGACAGTTTTTTAGTTCTTAAGTTATGGGTCAAGCATGATAACAAGTTTTTTTTCCCCGTAGTTTATTTTAATACTTGGAACATTGAAAATTATTGAGAACAAAACAATGATATAGTTGGCAAAGACGATGTTCATGTTTTTCTCTCAAACTTTTTTTTTATTGAAAGGTCATAATTACTATTCCAAATTGCTTGGTGGGAAATGTCTGTATTCTATAATGAATATCCTTTTTAAAAAAAACTTTAAAATATTTTTTTAATAATAGTTATGCATTTTTAAGGAGAAAAATAAGATTCTTACCCCCTCTTTTTTTCCTCCAAATCTCTATCAAATGCATACTTGTACTTGTTCACAATCTATACTGTACTTGTTCACAGTCTTATATTCTTATATTGTTCAGATAGCAATGTCCTTCTCTGGATAGCAATTCATTTTATATTTGATATATTTATTAGCATAGTGGTTGATATTTAGATATGTTACAGTTATAGGATACTCTAATGTTAATTGTTGACTTTCCAATTAAACAGGAAGCAGAAATGCTGCGCTCTATATCTTTCCATCCTTCTGGGGATTTCATACTTGTTGGGACACAGCATCCTACCCTGCGGCTCTATGATGTGAATACTTTCCAATGCTTTGTATCTTGCAATCCTCAAGATCAACATACAGATGCTATATGCTCAGTTAATTACAATGCAAGTGCGAACATGTATGTAACAGGCAGCAAAGATGGATGCATCAAATTGTGGGATGGAGTTTCAAATCGTTGTATCACCACTTTTGAGAAGGCACATGATGGTGCTGAAGTCTGTTCCGCCATTTTCTCTAAGAACTCCAAGTACATACTTTCAAGTGGAAAGGATTCTGTGGCTAAACTATGGGAGATATCAACAGGAAGAACACTAGTCAAATATACAGGTAGGTGAAAACCAATCTGAACAATATAATCTGACTTTCTCTGGTTTGGCTTTTGTAGTGAATCCTGTAAGTAGTTGTATTAAGCAATGTGTATTCATGGACATACCTGGATTTTAGCAATGAACAATACAAACCTTGTTAGGTAATCACAATTTTTCACTTGCCCAATAAGTGTAAAATTAAGTTACTTTGTGAATCTGGAACATTTTGTTTTACCTCAGAAGAAAAATTCAGTACTGCACTGAATTTTTCTTTGTTTATCCTAAGTAACTGAACGATCGAAAATCTGTAGAAAGTATTTTGTAAATGACTTCAAATATTTTTTTCCTGTTCTATAATTGTATGAGTTAATGCATGTGACTATATATATAGTCCTGGCAGGTTTGCAAATTATACTCTGAATTTCTCCTAAAGAGATTAGGAGAAATTCAGAGTATAATTTGCAAACCTGCCAGAAGCATACTTTGTACTTCTGAATTGCTATTTCCTAGAGAGCAATTTTTTAAAGAAAAAATCCCAGGTAGGTTCATGCATTAACACATATGCTTCAAATTATACTTGGTATTATTAGACTTCTTCATAGAGTTTGTCATCAAATGCAACAAAATGTAAGCTTGGCATTTCTCTGCTCAATGCTTTTTTCACCTTCACCTTCAGTGTGAAATGTTTTTAAACAGTGTAAAAGTCCTAAAAGAATAATCATAAGTTATTTAAACAGATCCATCTTCTGAGATTATTTTACTATTTCAAATTTCACTTTATAATACATTAAGCCAGCAGGGTGCAGCCAAGGCTTGACATGTTGAAGTGTTGGGTGTTACTATACTTCTTTTAAGAAATAAAACTGGAGAAATTTCTTTACTACATATGTTGTAATTACAGCAGATCCAGACAAACCAGCTGCCTAACACAAGATGAATAACAAACACTATACTACACCATTCTAAACCTACTCTCACTAGGGCTAAACTGAGCCTAAGGCCACCCCAGTACACCTTGGCATGAACTGAGTGGAAACCACTGCCCCTCAACCAGGGGTGAAATCCAGCAGGTTCTAACAGGTTCTGGAGAACTGGTAGCGGAAATCTTGAGTAGTTGGGAGAACTGGTAAATACCACCTCTGGCTGGCCCCAGAGTGGGGTGGGAATGGAGATTTTGCAATATCCTTCCCCTGGAGTGGGGTGGGAATGGAGATTTTGCAGTATCCTTCCCCTGCCACGCCCACCAAGCAACACCATGCCCACCAAGCCACGCCCACAGAACCAGTAGTGAAAAAAATTGGATTTCACCACTGCTCTCAACCCAGAAAATTTATTTGTAGGCTAAGAAATTAGAATATATATTTAATGTATTATAATCTAAAAATCTATAGGTTATATATATAGTGATTATTTTTATTTAGACTTGTAAAGCGGCTTACCATTGCTTTTTGGCTTATTATGTCAATCTCCCAGTCTGGCCTACAGCTTTAGTGTTTAGTAAAGTCTTCTAATCAGGTACCATCCAGACCTGATCCTGTTTAGCTTCTGAATTCATCGATGGTCATGTAAGAAATGAAGTCCTATTTCCAAGTACTATGAATTTGGAGGAACATATACAGTAGAACCTCTGGTCACGAACACTTCTGACCACGACCAAATCGGGTTCTGACCAAAAAAACCCACAACATTTTTGAATCCGGTCACGAACATATACTTGGGTGGCGATCAAACATGGCCGCAGCAGATTTCCCCTTCCACGCCGTTTTTTCCCCCTGTAAGCGCCAAATTTCCTGTTCTTTGTTTAAAAACAACAGCGCCCCTGTGTGGCTGCTGCATTAAGTTCAGGTCATGACCAAATCGGTTGCAACCAAAGTTATGGAACAAATTATGGTCATGACCAGAGGTTCTACTGTACACTTCATCAAACAATATGAACTAGTCTGGATTTTGGGAAGCACTGAGGATTTTCTTTTCTGTGAACATGCTTGCTGACCTTACTAATGAATATGTTGTTGCCCATTGTAGGAGATTTGACATTCTTATTGTTGGGCTTTAATATTTAAAAATATTGAATCCATCCGGCAAAGGATGGCATATGTGAATACCATATAATCAATTGTATACAATATGCTGTTAAACCTGCAGGAGCTGGCCTGAGTGGACGCCAGGTTCATAGGACACAGGCTGTTTTTAATCACACCGAAGACTATGTGCTCCTTCCAGATGAAAGGACCATTAGCCTTTGCTGCTGGGATTCACGAACGGCAGAGCGAAGAAATCTTCTTTCCTTGGGGCATAATAGCATTGTTCGCTGCATTGTCCATTCGCCTACAAATCCTGGGTTCATGACTTGCAGTGATGACTATAGAGCTCGATTTTGGTACCGAAGATCAACCACAGATTAAAACAGCACTTCTGAAATGCTTGCTCAGATTTTATTCCATTTTCTTTTACAGATAAGTCTGTTTTTATTATGATTTATTTCGGAAGTTGGAAAATGAATCATCTGTAAGAAAGAAACAAGCCTTACCTTAAGGGTATTTTTTAAAGTTGTGGTCTTATTTTATTTTTTTTAAAGAACCCATAAGCTTAATTTTTTTCTTATGTGTACAAGTCTGCCCATTTTTATTACTTAAAGTTGGTCTTTTGTTTTTGTGTTTTTAACAGAACTTTTAATAATCTTTATTTCCTTGGATATACATTTAATTGCCTAGTCCTGACTTGTAATTTTGTACTATACTTTAATGTTTTGTTATTCTTTAGATGATTTACATCTGCTAGCCTACAGTTCTCTTATTAAAACTGATTCTTACAACAGTGGGCCTTTGTTTTCTCAGAATTAACCATTTCCTGTTTCTACATCATAATTCCAAATAAGGAACACATGTTATGACTACAAAATACATCTAGGAAGTTCTGGTTAATCACGTGCCTTCTCTGAGCTAAGATTGGTTTGAAGGTGAAATTTCATCACTAAACTATACATAATGGACAAACTGCAAATTGGAATTTAATCTCTTCTAAGACTTGAAATGAATGATATGCTAGGAAAAACAGTATAGGTAATTTAAAATTATTAAAACAAGTCCATCTTCATCTCCATTTACAGATAAGCTGTTCAGACATACTCTTAAATATTCAGCCAACATAAATAGTTTATTTTCCAGATAGTGAATTTTCACACAGGAACATTTAGAGTCAAGGCATTTTCCTTGTATCCATTGAGAAATAATGTTGGTTTGTATGGGATGAAATTTTGCTCAATAGTACGCTAGGACATAGTTTAGTAAGCTGCAGGTAGTTAGATTTCAACAATAAACACATTTTATAAACCACAATGACTTAAGTTCCCACAAGGTGCTAAATTATACCGTTGGCTTAGTGCAAAATAGCAAATTTGAAAATGGGCAGTGAAACTGCGCCAATACTCATCTCAACTTCCCAAAGTCTTGCTTTTAAAACTCTCTTGACAAAAGTAATTTTATTCCTGAGAAGCACTAAAATAGACTAATTTCTAACAGGAAGTAAACCCGTTGAATGTTGTGTAAACAATTCAAAAAGAGGAAGGGATTGTCAGACCTATGGATACTTGGGGTTACAATTCTCACATTTAGAACTGTCACATCTTAATGACTGCTGGCTAGTCTAAGGGGACTTGAAGGACCTGGTGGTCTAGCCTCAAATGGTTGTGTTTGCTTGACATCTGAACCACAAACCAGCCATATTTTAGCTTAGTGGACTGTTCAAACGTGTGGTTAATTTGTATTTCATCATTTCAGGAAAACGAGGGAAAGTGTTGAGTAAACCAGGATTAAATGAATGTATGAACCTTGGATCAAGAAGAAGCAATACCCTCTAGATCAGTGGTTCTCGACCTTCCTAATGCCGCGACCCTTTAAAACAGTTCCTCATGTTGTGGTGACCCCCAACCATAAAATAATAAAATTATTAGGAAACTCAGGGGTGGGTTCTAACTTACCTCGCTGCCGGTTTGCTTCCTCCTGCACTGCATGGCTGCGCCTTGTGGGCGCACGTGCACTTTGCCTGTGCATGCATGCGCAGCGCCGAATTTTTTTTTAATTGCAAAAAAAAAGCCAAAACCAAGATGGCGACGCATGCGCAGTGCCGGAAATTCGGCTTCTGCGCATGCTCAGAAGTTCCCGTGTAATGGGGTTGGCACGATGATGTCATCACACCGGGTACTCATGTGGGCGTATCTGCATGTGGGTGGACCCGCCTGAAGACGGATAGAGGAGCGGTGTCTCGGTTCCTAAGACCATCGGAAATATGTGTTTTCAGATGGTCTTAGGTGACCCCTGTGAAAGGGTCGTTCGACCCCCAAAGGGGTCGCGACCCACAGGTTGAGAACCGCTGCTCTAGATGCTTTCCCACCCCCACCCCTGTTGGAGAGTATTCTAAATTGGACATAGTGGAAACAAGGGATTGAGCAATGGCAATAGTGTGCAAACAAGCCCTTTTAAGGGTACCTTATTCAAGGGCCATGGGGCCTGGAACTGGCTAGCCCCAGAAATCTGACTAAGCAACTCAGTGAGTAACAATCAGGAAATAATATTTAAATCATTTAATACCAGGAAAGTGAGTAAAGCAGAAGAGAGAAATGCATGGATCGGAAGTCATTTCTAAAAACCCCTTTGTTCCAGAAACAGCCCTAGATGACAGCTCTAAGTGCCCCTGTCGGGTATAAATTAAAGATGAGGAGGGGACCATCTGCAGCTGATTTGCTTTCCCTTTACCTGCTCACTCTTTATTTTCAGCGTGTACCCAGCAGATGTGGAGGCAGAGAGAGGGAAAAATAAGCCACAGATTGAGCTAAAGAGGTGGAGGAAAGTTAAAAATGCGATTAATAATTAAACAAATGTGATACACAATCACACCCTCCATTTCCACCGTTCAAGCCCAAGTGTATGAGAGAGAGAGAGGGATCAGCTGCCCTGGGAGAACTGTGAGCTTTACAGAATATTTGGAGGGGAACTGGCCAGAAGGGGAAAGATTGGATGGAGCCTGTGGGAATTGGCTTGAAGCTCTTCTTGATTGATCACCCACTCTTGGCCTTGCCTCGATGAGAATGGCTTGGTGGTAAGAGGAGGACTTTGTAGTCTGGGGTGGGTAATGCAAAAACGATCCCCAAGTGCTGCAGTCCTTCGCACATTTGGATGGGATTAGATCTACTGACAATGTCTGTTGAGAAAACTGCATAGAGGTGGACTGCTACAATATGGCTGAGTTCCTACGTCATAGAATTGAAGCACAGTTCAGAAAAAAAAATAAAGGAGGTATTAAGAGATGGTTTATCAGATCAGATAAGGTATCATTCTGCACTTGGAAAAGGTTGCACTCAATCTAAAGGGTCAAATTAATACTCTAGTACTGCTTTAGACTGCACTAATAAGACCACACTTAGAATACTGTGTCCAGTTCCGCTCATCACAATGCAAAAAAGATGTAGACACTTTAGAAAGAGTGCAGAGAAGAACAACAAAGATGATCAGGGGACTGGAGGCTAAACCATATGAAGAACGTTTGCGGGAACTAGGTATGTCTAGTATAGCGAAGAGAAGGACTGATAACAGTCTTCCAATACTTGAGGGGCTGTCATAGAGAAGAGGAGGTCGATCTATTCTCCAAAGCATCTGAGGGCAGGACAAGAAGTAATGGGTGGAAGATTATTACAGAGAGATCCAACCTAGAATTAAGGAGAAATTGCTTGTTAGTGGAACAGCTTGCCTCTGCAAGTTGTGGGTGCTCTATTACTGGAGGTTTTTAAAAAGAAATTGGACAATCATTTGTCTGGAATGGTCCAGGGTCTCCTGCTAAAGCAATGAGTTGGAGTAGAAGACTTTCAAGTTGCCTTCCATCTCTGTTACTCTATGATTTTATCTCTGTTATTAAAACACATGGGTCTTTTCTGATACAAAAAGCTTTTTACAAGCAGTCCTACTTAAAAATACCCTCACCAGGGCCTGGTAATTTACCATTCAGATTACTGCAATGCATTCTGCATGGGGTTGCCCTTAATGACAATTCAACAGCTTCAGTTAGTATAAAATACAGAAGGAAACATACATTTTTATTTGCTAGATTTCTATCTGCATTTCTGTCCAGGTAGAGTAGAGCAAGAAATCAACTCCACAGGAAGACTAAAGCTACTTTTATTGAGATGGCCTATAGCAGTGATGGCGAACCTTTTTTGGTTTGCGTGCCAAAAGGGGGAGAGCGGGGGGGGAAGGTTCAGGCACATGTGTGCCCACCCATAATTCCATGTGGCTCCCCCACACATGCACATGTGACACACACACACCTGGCACGCAATGGCACGCCTGTTTTTTTCTCTTCCCAGGCTTCAGAGCCTTTCTAGGAGCCTGGGAAGGGCAAAAATGGCCTTCCCCAACCCCCTGGACGTCCTCCAGAGGCAGAAAATGGCCCATTTGCCAACTTCTGGTTGAACTGGAACGCCCATTTTTTTGTTCTCCCCAAGCTCCAGAGCCTTTCTAGAAGCCTGGGGAAGGCGAAAATGGCCTCCCCTCCTGGAGGTCCTCCAGAGGCCGAAAACGTTCTGTTTGCTGACTTCTGGTTGAACCGGAAGTTCTGTTTTTTTTGCTCTCCACAAGCTTCAGAGCCTTTCTAGGAGCCTGGGGAGTGCGAAAACAGCCTTCCCCACACACACCCAGAGGCCCTCCGGAGGCCAGAAATGGTCCATTTCAAGTTGGGAAACAGACCATTTCTGGCCTCTGGAGGGCCTCTGGTGGGGGGGAGGACATTTTCACCCTCCCCAAGCTCTTAGAAAGGCTCTGAAGCCTGGGGAGAGCAAAAAAACCGGAACTTCTGGTTCAACCGGAAGTCGGCAAACGGAATGTTTCCGGCCTCTGGAGGACTTCCAGGGGGGTGGGGAAGGCCGTTTTCACCCTCCCCAGGCTCCTAGAAAGGCTCTGGAGCTTGGGGGAAAGCAAAAAATGTGCCTTCCCCACTCCCTCCGGAGGCTGGAAACACCTTGTTTCCCGACTCCCAGTGGGCCCAGAAGGCCTGAAAATCAGCCAGCCGGCGCGTGCATGCGCACCAGACCTGAGCTCACGTGCCCACCGATATGGCTCTGTGTGCCACTTGTGGCACGCATGCCATAGGTTCATCATCACGGGCCTATAGTAACAGAATCTTTTAAGTCTGTGTCCTACTTATACCAGTACGTAATTTCATAAATTAGCTTCTTATAATATTGTACGTCTTCTGGTTCAGTAAATTAGTGAGCTATCTGTCTGATCCATTTCCGAATATTATCCATCTTTATGTACTTAAAGTAAGCTTTACCCCTTGATGCTCGATCTTACATATCTCTATCAAGATCATTTTCCTTATGCTCTACATTTTCATTCAACAACATTAAGATGTGTCAACTTCAGCTTCCAGAATTCCCCAGCCAGCTCCCCATTCAATTCAGGAAGCTGAGGTCCAAACATCTTCAAGTTACTGAGGTCGAGAAACTCTGTTCTAGAAGCTTATTACATGGGACCTTCACTTCATCCCTATAACAAACCTGCAGAGTAGCTTGGACTGAGTCAAAGTCACCCAATGAGTTACCATGGCTGAGCAGGGACTTGAACCTATGCCTCTCCCATCCTTGCCCAACTCCTTAAGCATTACACCACACAGGCTCTTTAACTGGAACTAGGTCTTCAGTGAACTTTTTGCCTTTACAGTTTCAGTCTTAATATCTGAAGCTTTTGCCAAACAGGACAACTTTTAATACCTGTGGACTTTACCTCTGAATTCCCCACACAGCATGGGGAAGTTGAAGTCCACACACCTTCAAGTTGACAAGTGTGGAAAAATTCTGTCTAAAGGATCTGAAGGAATGTCTCTTTCAATACGGTACATTCTTACATATTTCTAAAAGATTTCGGAGGCATGCTCCAAACCACTGCTGAGGTTTCCTGAATGGTTATCCCCACATCTGAAGTGAGGTATGTCTGACACGGACTTTATTGTCTTTCCAGAACAAAACAAGACCATTCTGGGTCTTTACATATGTTAATATTTTACATGCATGTTTTGGGGAAAAGACTTCCTTTTATTGGTTTATATGTTATGTTTTTAATTTTTTACTTTATTTTAGGCACTCGGTGAAAGTTTTGAAGGGTATATAGCAGTGGTGGGTTGCTACAGGTTCGCCCCGGTTCAGGTGAACCCAGGGGTGGGTTCCTATTGGTGCTGTCCACTCTGCCGTTCCGGTAGGGAGCCGCCGATTGTAAAACGGCTCCGGTGCCGTCCTCGCTGGTCCGTCGCGCACCACCATCTTTTTAAAGGAATTTTTTGGCTTTTTTTGCTTCCTGCGCATGCATGGAAGCAAAACCTCGCCGAAATCTTGTGAGGGGACGCGCGTGCGTGCGAGATTTCGGCGAGATTTTGCTTCTGCACATGCACGGAAGCAAAAAATCACTGAAATTGCGCACACGTGCACGTCCCCTCACAAGAATTTGCTTCCGCACGTAGCGAGGGGGTGCAAATGTGCACAACATGGCGTTGCACGTGCAGCGCACCGGTAGCAAGGTAGGAGCAACCCGCCCCTGGACGAACCGGTAGCGGCGGTGGCAGGAGGCTCTGCCCACCCACCTGGACGATTTGCACATGCGCGTGCGCATCTCCAAACCGGTAGCAAAGGTAAGTGAAACCCATTACTAGTACATAGGCATTTTTGAAATAAAAACAAGTTTGGTAAGATAGATGCCTTTTTTCCTAGAAAATCGATTCCACTGAATTGCACTAGGATTTCCCTGTGCGTCGACATAATCACAATGGTGGTGTTACATTTTACACACACCCTAATCCGCTGCCTCTAACAGCCCTCTTTAAATCCAAAGCATGAAATCTTACACTCCATCTTTTAACTCTTAATGCAGCTTTGGATAATTTCAGAGCTGGATCGGAACTATCAATGACATTTCATCCCGTTGGTTCTTAAAAGCATTATTCCCACTAGGAAAGCAAACATACCACTTCTTGAAATATGTTTACAGCTTAGCAAGCCTTACAGTTCTTCCTACTTGTCTAAAATAGGAACTACAGGAAGATGAAGCAAAGCCAAAAAGTTTTTTTTCCTGTGTGCGGTTATTTGAAATAAAGCTGCAATCAGTCATGAGAATTCAACTCATTTTAAAATTAGACTCCCGCCTCTCTTCTGATCATTTTGCATTGATGGTGTTCAACTTACCATAGCTGAAAGAGATAGAAATTCCCCCCGACCGGGACGCCTTTAGAGGGATATGATTTCAGATCCTTTTTCTCAAAACACTTCTGACCTCAGCCTTCTTGCAAAACTCAGCTGTCCTGCTTTGATGATTGATGATGATTCAGGAAGTGGTACCTCTTACAACTATGGATCGAAACATTGGATTCGGCACACTTGCAAAGGTAAATTCAGGAGGATTTTGATAGCAGAAATCTTTGAAACTTGAGTTAAGAGAGGTGTGTTCCAGTCTTCTACAGATATTCAAAAGATCATAGAGATCACTGGGACTTAATTCTAGAGAAGCATGTCTATACGACAGCAGTTTAAGGGAACTTAAACTTTCAATAAGTTTTGTTGGACATAATTAAAGTGGTTTCTATAGAAATCCGCAGAGACTAACATTCTTCTATAGCACTCCTATACTTATTTATAGGTTTGCATTATAAACATTATAAGATCATTTTGGAGAAATCTAAAATATTATTGAAGAACCAATGGAAAACTAAAAACATAATAATGATAAAATTCAGACCTGAACTCGGCACAGGATCTAACTATCTGTACTTCTGAATGGTTAGGAAAAGGCTGATAGAGGGTTTTATTTTGTTTTGCTTGGTATGGATGTTTCTAAATGGATGACATAGATGCTTCTAAGCGGATGATAAGTTTTTATTGTGGAGGTTGTCCTCAGAAGATAATTTGAGTCTCACCATCCTACTGTATGTTGACTTGGATGTTTTAGGAGAACAGTTGGCTTCATCCATTTTTAAACTGGAGGTAAATGTTTCCCTGTCCAGTCATGCCCGATTCTAGGGCATGGTGCCCTTCTCTGTTTTTTAGGTGAGGGAGCCAGTGTTGTTCAAAGACTACATCTGTGGTCATGTGGCAGGTATGGCTATATGCCAAAGGCACACGGAACACTGTTATCTTCCCACCAAAGTGGTTTATCTATCTATCTACTCGCATTTGCATGCTTTCAAACCAGGGGTGAAATTCAACAGGTTCTGACAGGTTCTGGAGAACCAGTCATGGAAATTTTGAGTAATTCGGAGAACTGGCAAATACCACCTCTGGCTGGCCCCAGAGTGGGGTGAGAATGGAGATTTTGCAGTATCCTTCCCCTGGAGTGGGGTGGGAATGGAAATTTTGCAGTATCCTTCCCCTGCCACACCCACCAAACTACGCTCACAGAACTGGTAGGGAAAATTTTTGAATTTCACCCCTGTTTCAAACTACTAGGTGGGCAGGAGCTGGGACAAGGAAAGGGAACTCACCCCCTCGTGCAGCACCCGGATCTCAAACTTGGTCTGTCAGTTGTCCAGCTGACAAGCTCAGCGTCTTTAACCACTGAGCCATCGCTAGAAATGCACTCTCCAAAATCACATTTCATGGTTCCAGTGTTCACTTGACCAAAGGAGGCATGCATGATGAAACCAGAGTGTGGCAAAACACTTTGGGGCATACCCAGCAGAAGAATGGGACTTTTGAGGAGTTGGCAATTATGGTCACACAAATGACCAGAATTGCCTATTGCTAGAATCCAAAGGTTTACACTGGACTAATTTCTAAATCAGCTTTTTGTTTTGTTAGAACTTGGTGTTGGATCTCTTGTCTAACTATAGAACTCCTGCATCCAGTTGGATTTCCTGAAACTGAGGCTAGTTTTTTGCATGATTTCTAACCGTGGTTTTATATTATGATGACTGGGGTAGATATGACTAGGTGTTATTACATGGTATAAAACCCAATCTGTCAACCAATCAATAGCTCAACCAATCAATAGGGAGTTAATGGTAACTCCCTAACAGCTTCTTCACCCACCCAGTATCCCAGATAACAAACACAACAAGATCAACTAATTCTACTTTATTGTAAAGCTATGTTAAAAGAATTTTGCAAGTCTGAAAGCACAAACGTCCCACCTCCATTTTTAACTGCTTGATCCATTAGGACGGGTCCTTCCTAAGTTTCTTTCTCTGATGGTTAAGCAACTGCAGGCTCTTCCCTCTCTTGCCTGATTGTTTCCTAGACAGCATCTCTTTCCCCTTTTCCCCAAGGTCAGTCATATCTTCCATTACATAGCTTTCCGCAAGTAAAGTCATTGGGGAACCCAGCAGGAAATTGGACTTTTCTCCCATTCTCCCTGTTTTTTTGCCTGCTCATGGTCATTCTGTTTATTTGTTTAGGTAGGTAGATATTGATTTATTATTGAAGTTCATTTGCCACTACATGTCATGATCCTGACTAACGAACCCAAGCAAATCAGAAATCTGAGGCTGAGGTCTTCCTCTAAGAACTTCTTTATGGGGTACATTATATCGGCATAATCAAATGGAAAACCAACTCTAAATGTATAATTAAAATAGGAAATAACTCCCTCCCCAAAAGTCACAGGTCATGTTGACCAATTAGGTTAATTTACGGGCTCTCTGGGCACTCATTCCCATCTCTAGCCACCACCTGTAGAAATGACCTTGGTTCCCATGAGAAAGTTCTGTGTTTTGTCTAGCAATGTATTTCATCCTCCTTCCCCCTCCCCACTCTGTGCGGCAACTGAGGGATTAAAAAATGGCTTTTGCCAGGTTCAATACAAAGTTGACACTACAATTGTCTTTCGATGTATGATTTAATTGATCATAAGACTGTCCAGGATTGGAGTAAAAAAATATGGCCAACTTAAAACATTTTAATGTTCATTTTGGTCATATCAGACTAAATATATCTTTCCACCGAAGTGGAACCTATTTATCTACTTACATTTGCATGCTTTCGAACCACTAGATTGGCAGGAACTGGAGTGAGGACAGGAGCTCACCCTGTTACGTGGTGCTTGGATTTCAAATTTGGTCTGCTGGCTCAGTGTCTTAACCGCTGATCTACCATGCCACCCATATCAGACTACACCACTTTTTTTTTCAAAGGGTGATCTAACTAGTAAACTGTAAAAATATCAGTAGCTCCTATTTGCGATGCCTATATATTATGTCCAGTATAAGAGACAGAACACCTCTTAGTAACAATAAGGTGCTTGTTTTATACCTCTTCTACTTTTGTGACCTGTCCAATATTTTTCTGGTCAGCTACTGTGGGAAAAGAATAGGAACAATGTCTTAGGTGCTTAAGACTGCAGTCCTGTGACCACTTACCCAACAGTAAGCCTTATTACAATATGTATCAAATAAGCCATGATATGATATGATGATTTGATATATGATATACTTGATTGATTAGTAAATTGAACATATGAAACATGAAACATCAGCCACAGTGAAATATATAAAATGAGATAAAATCCAATGAAGTGAGATACAATAGCTGCAGAATAAAATATAATAAAAGTAAGATAAAATAGTATAAGGTAAAATATGGTAGAAGAAGAAAACTTTACTAATTAAGTCAACTGACTGTATTAAATATATAAAACTGATACAAAAATGCAGACAGGTAAAACAAAACTTCATAACAGATTGTCACCCCTATCTAGAGGTGGGTTCCTCCCGGTTCCTCCCGGTTCGCCTGAACTGGTAGCAACCTGCTGGTGACATCACGATGATGTCACGGAACCGGTTCTGTTGGTGCCGGTCCGTGGACGCTGCCATCTTTTTTTAATATTTTTTTTTAATGCTGGTGTTTTTTTTCTTCTGCGCATGTGCAGAAGCCAAGTTTCCGGCACTGCGCATGCGTTGCCATCTTGTTTTTGGGGTTTTTTGGGGGGGTTAATTTTTTCGGTACTGCGCATGCGTGCGCGTGCAAAACATGTGCATGCCCACAAAGTGTGGCCATGCGGCGCAGGAGGAAGCTAGAAGTTAGAACCTAACCCTGCCCCTATCCTATGGTTAGCTCCAATCTGATCAAGGTATTCTGTCCTCTTTGAGATGGCCTTGGAAATGCAAAAACACTTTGCAATGAACAGTGCAGTCTTATTGATGATGGACAGGTTTGTTCCCTTGCAATAAGTAAGACTATTTCTCCCAGATATCTCCCAATATTTTTTAGTTTTTAAATTAAGGGTCTAAATAAGTGGCCCTTTCTGCAAAGTGCAATTTGCAATCAGCAAGAATGTGTCCAGTGTCTTCAGTGGTTAGAGCTCCACAGATGGACAATCTTCCTCCAATTGGGACTTCATGAAACCTCCCTTGTCTTACCATGGAGTTCAAATCTAGCTCTAGAAAATGCTCTTCTGAGATGCTGAGGCATGTAAGTTGTTAAAATATTTTTTCTAACTTTGTGATTTGTGATAAGTAAACCTTATTAAATATGATGGATGGAGCGGTGTGGTGGATTAATGATGAAGACACTCGCCTCCCACTTGGAAGGTTGAGAGTTCAATCCTAGGTAGCAGCAGATGTTTCTCTATCAGGATGCAAAGAGAAAATATCTGCTGTGAACTCCACATAGGCATCAGGAAGGGCACCCGGTCAATAAACGCTCAGCTCCATTCAATCACCCCGACTCTACCCCAAATTAAAGGATTATACGATCGTAAAAAGGAAAGAGAATATGATGGATCTTACAGCTGAATAATGACAGGTAGTCTTGGACTTATGACTGGTTACAACAGACCCCACAAAAGTTACTTTACTACCCATTTCTGAAGTTCCAATGGTTGCCCCCCACAGTCACATAACCGCATTTTGGCTGCTCAGCAACTGGTCCACATTTACAGTCATTTGCATATAAATCATATCACTGTGATTTACGTTTTTTCTGGAAACCAGTTCATCCTATAGCAAACAATGGGTTTGCTTAACAATCACGAATTCACTTAACAACCATGGTGATTCACTTAACAACCACTGCAAAAAAAGGTCATAAAATTGGATCAGTCGTGTGATTACCTTCTTTTACGACCATCATGACTTACAATCATAAAAGGCAGGCTCCCTTATGGTTTTAAGTCAAGGACTATCTGTATGCACACCACCAATCTGTACAACTGTAACCTAAACCTTACCTGGCTTTAGTCCTTCATGTCTATTAAGCAGTGGTGGGTCTCAAAAAAAATTTTGCTACTGTTTCGGTGGGCATGGCTAGGTGGGGGGCATGTGGCTGAGTGGCCGTGGCCAACCTGACATCACTCATGCCACACCCACTCAGTCACATGACCCCCACCTAGCCACGCCCACAGGAAAAGGCAGGAAAATTTTTGGAATTTCCACCTATCTACCCCCGTCCTCCCTTCGCCAGTTAACCCCTGTTTCCCCTCCTTTAGCGGCCCTGGCCCTAGCCCTGCTTCCTCCCCCACCACCGCCTCTTTGTTCGAGCTGCTTACCTTCTGCAGCGGCTGGTCCAGAGTCCAGAAGGCAAGCTGACCGGAGTTTTCAGCGGCCCCCAGCCAGCCTCTGCTACTGGAAAGCAGCTGGCAATGAAGCCGCAGGCTGCCAAAAAGTACCAGAGTTGCAGAAAAAACTGCTGCCATGCCATCGCCGCCATGTTCTTCGCGCATGCGCATCCCATTGGACTTGCAAGGCAATGGTATGCACATGTGCAAAGAACATGGTGGCGACGAACATGGTGGGCTCCGTTTTCACTGGCAGAGGCACCATGGGTGAGCGGTGACTGGGGGACCAGTTCGGGGACCAGTTCGGGAGCGTGGCCAGCTGGCCAATGCTACCGGTTTGGTGATCTTGGTCAAATTTCCGCCAACAATTCGTGCAAACCAGCTGAATACCACCTCTGCTATTAAGTCACTAAACTGCAAAACCTATATTTGTTTGCATATCAGACACAATAGGATTCTCTTTATTTCCATTCAACATTAGTTCCTGCTACATCTACTCTGAAGGTTTCCTTGAAGACTGTAAAATGTTCATTTTTCTTTGTTTCCTATTTTCTTTTGGGAATCAGCCATAGAAAATATATGCAATAATTGTGTAGCACTTTCAATAGGCTACGTGCTTTTACAATGTTTCCTCTTTTGTCGCCTTTTTCCACTGTGAGAACTCAGTATGGTTTCCTCATTTATAGCACCAGGAACTTAACTCATTCAAAGTTGGCCTGAATGTCCTCTTCTAGCCCTGGGTTTCTATCTGTTCTTATTTGTGATTTTCCAGAAAACTGATTATGTTGGCACTCCAATATTTTTTTTTAGATTTTTTTTTAACCTTGCCTTTATTATTTTCAAAGCAGTTAACATACCTCATAGTCCTTCCTTCTCCTAGTTTCCCCACAACAACAACCCTGTGAGGTAAGTTGGGCTAAGAGAGAGAGAGCCCAAAGTCACCCAAGTGGGATTTCATGGCTAAGGCAGGACTAGAACTCACTGTCTCCTAGCCTAGTGCCTTAACCACTAGACCAGGGGTGTCAAACTCGATTTCATTGAGAGCTGCATCAGGGTTGTGTTTGACCTTGGGGAGCTGGGGTGGGCGTGGCCAGGGTGGGCATGGCCAGCTTGACGTTACTTGTGTCAGGGGCGCCTGTGGAGGCCCAAGCGCTCTGCCAGTGAAAACGGGCTCCCGAGCTCCGTTTTCAGCTGCGACTGCCTCCTGCAACCTTCTGCCAGCTAAAACGGAGCTCGGCCTCCTGAGCTACGTTTTCACTGGCAGAGGCTCCACGGGGCAGTCCTTCGCTGTTTCCAGGGCGGCCCTGCGGGCCAGATCTAAGCATCCTGCAGGCTAGATCCGTCCCCTAGGCCTTGAGTTTAACATAAAGTGACCAGATTTTTTTTTTAAGCGGGACATGGGGGGGCGGGGGGCGGGGCCGCAATTTGAGTTTTGCCCTCTGCGCATGCGCAGAACGCTACGCATGCGCAGAGGGCAAAAGACGGCTAATGACGGCATCCAGGTGGGGGGGGAGGCGGGAGGCCTTTCCTCGCCTCCCGCCTCCCCTTCGGAAGCCGGCAGTGGCTTGGGCTGGCTTGCGAAGGGGAGCTCTCCTCCTCCCTCCCCCCCCGCCCGCCCGGGGGTCCCGCGCCGCCCGCTGACCTCGCAAACGTCCTTGAAGGCTGCGAGAAGCGGAGCACGGCCCAGCCGGACATCGGCCTCACCTTCCCTCACGGCCCTGGCACCGCGGCCGCTGCTTTAACGCGACCCACTCGCCGGAGGACGGAGCGCCCGGAAGCTGGCCGTCGGGCCTGCGCTTCACATCCGGCGCGGGGTGATGACGTCGCGCGAGGGACTTTTTCCCGCCCTCGCCTTCAGCAGCATCTCAATTTAAGCTCGTAGGTGACCAGACGTCCCGTTTTGAGAGGGCCTGCTGCTGCTGCCCAACCTGGCTGTCCTCGAGTGCCTGCAGGCCCGATTTTTTGAAAGAATGCCCTAGTCGGGCATTGTTTTAAAAAATCGGGACTTTTTAAGAGGGCGGGCGGGACGCGGGACAAATGGCAAAAAAGCGGGTGTGTCCCGCCAAAATCGGGACGTCTGGTCACCTTAGTTTAACACCCCTGCACTAGACCAAACTGAAAGACGAAGCTCCCTATGTTATTTTGAGCTGCAACTCTCACTCTTACTTCTGCTGCATTTTTACTTTGGTAGTTCAAGATGGTACACATGGACATTTTACTTGTTCTCGTCACCACAATAGTCCTCTAGAGTAGATTTGTAAGACACAAAATACAGAATCACATTTCTTGACCTTCTTGAAAGGATAGGAATTAAGCATTGCAAACATTTTAATCTCAGTTGAGATCTTGCTCTTTCTTGGAAAAAGTGTGTGTGTGTGGGGGTTCTTTTGTAGTGGGAATCGGGTTCTTTGAAAATTTGAACAGAGGGGAGGGAATGGTTCCACACAAGCGGCAGGCAAGTGCACGCACGCATGCAGCTCCATTTGCGCAAGCAACGGGCACGTGCCCGCCACTTCTGCAGTGTGGTTTTGTACGGCTTGTGAGCCATGGCCCTGGGGTTCGGGACCCCTGTTTTAAAGAAGTCTAGAAGACACAAGGGTGATCTATAACTATCCTGCTGTCAGCCATTCCCTGTTCTGGAACCATTTTGTTCCTGGAATGGGAAACTTTCACCTGTAAATCTAACCTAGTCCAAAGAGTCAAGGGATCCAGCATGAAAGGCTTCAACATTTTTTCTGTTGTTCCTAAAGCTTTCTCTTGTCCATGGGCAAGAATGCTCCACTTTGTCCACACTCTGCCTTTCTTCCAAAAGAAAGAAGGATATGGCAAGGGCCTACTCCCACTGAAAATAGATTCCTGCTCATTTGGTCCTCATGCATGTGTCTCGATGGAAAATGCCAGAAACCATAACAGGAGACAGATTTGAGATTGGGCAATGCATCCAAAATAGATCTTCTTAACCTCTGGGTGGCCTTCCATTCCATCTATCATGATATCTGTCAGTGTATAAGAATTTATGAACCAGAATAGTCTTAGCAACGTCAGCCAATGGGAACTGTTTGGTGACTGAGACACAGGATTTGTTGTGTGAGCCATGTAAGATGGCTTGGAGCCTGGGCATGGCTTAGCTTAACTGTTCTGTGCTGTGAGAATTCATTTGACTTTGCTTGAGAGTACTTGCTGCTGCTTCTTCTCTCTACCACGTTGCAAGAGCTGCATGGGTATTGTATACATGCATCATGTTTTATATTTTTGTATATAAAGAAGTTTCTTCTATATAATGAGTGCTGGATCGCTACAAACTGCAACAGTATCTTTGTGGACTGAGTGAGTCCAGAAAGTGGACTCATGAGTTTGGGAGAGGAAGACATAGTGCTAGTTCTGGTGGTTCTCCTCCTTCCTCTAGACCAGGGGTGTCAAACTCAAGGCCCGCGGGCTGGATATGGCCTGCAAGGTGCTTAGATCTGGCCCACGGGGCCACTCTGGAAACAGCGAAGGACCGGCCGGCGGTGCCTCTGCCAGCAAAAATGGAGCTGCGCATGCCCCCCCGAGCTCCATTTTTGCTGGCAGAGGGCCGTCATGGCCGAAAATGAGGCCAAGGGGAGCCACATGCACCCCCGTGAGCTCCATTTTCGCTGGCAGAGGGCTGCAGGAGTGATGTCGAGCTGCAGGATGACCCGAGTGATGTTGAGCTGGCCACACCCACCCTGGTCCCCCAAGGTCAAACACAACTCTGATGTGGCCTTCAATGAAATTGAGTTTGACACCCCTGCTCTAGACCAGTTCCAGTCAGTTTTGGTGGGGGGAAGCTATCCAACCATAGACCCCTTCTTTACTGTCTCTTAGCTTCTTTTTAATATCTATATGAAGCTGCTGAGGTAGGGTATGCTGATGATACTCAATTATATCTCTCTGGATCTTGTGATCAAGTGAGGCTGTCATGATTCTGTCCAATGTCTGGAAGCTGTGGAGGACTAGATGGGGAAGAATAAGCCATGGCTCAACTCTACCAAGACCAAATGGTTGTAGGTTTTGGGTCCCCTCAGCCAAGAAACCAAAGAGATTATATGCCAACAAGAGTCACACTATTCTAGTTAGGGAGTTGTACAAATGTTTTAAAATGTAAAATCAGGATTAAGAAAATATTACATCAGTTAATAAAAGAGAAAGAGGGGTGGTTTTGGAATTTTCCCGAATAGCAGGAGAAGGGAGCCCCAAATGCACACCTTTGAAGGTTCATTCCATAGCTCCAAAGAAGTGGTACAAGATCGGAAAATGTGTAGAGACCTGGCCCATAAAATCACCAAGAGTCAGACACGACTGAATGGATATCATCCTCATCATCCTCATCCTCATCAATCATCCTCCTCCTCATCATCATCATCCATAGCATGGAACCTACATAGGAGAAAGCTTTTTCCAGTGGTGAAATCCAAATTTTTTGACTACCGGTTCTATGGGTGTGGCATGGTGGGCGTGGTGTGGCTTGGGGTGTGTGGCTTGGTGGGCATGGCAGGGAAAGGATACTGCAAAATCTCCATTCCCACCCCACTCCAGGGGAAGGATACTGCAAAATCCCCATTCCCTCCCCATTCCAGGGGAAGGATACTGCAAAATTCCCATTCTTTTCCCACTCCAGGGGAAGGATATTGCAAAATCTCATTCCCACCCCACTCTGGGGCCAGCCAGAGGTGGTATTTGCCGGTTCTCTGAACTACTCAAAATTTCCACTACCGGTTCTCCAGAACCTGTCAGAACCTGCTGGATTTCACCCCTACGCTTTTTCCCTTGCTCAGATAGTCCCGTTTTTGAAAGTGGGTGTTATCTTGAAAGGACTTTCCAGATCTATGAAAGTCCCTCCAACCCACACTATGTGACTGAGCTCTTTTTTTTTAAAGTGATTTACATTGCAGATGCCAGTCCAGGACAGATGGCCCATTTGAATAGGCAGGCCTCAGTGAAAGTATTTTTTTTTATGGCTCTGTCATGGCTTTGTTCCTTTTGATATATATTCTCTCTCCGCCCCTCCTCCCTGCCCTGTTTAAAGATGTTCTTATTCAGCCTCTGCTTGGAACTTGAAAGGGAACTCCTGAGGCAGCAGTGCTGGACAGGGGGGAAGAGAGAAGTGAAAACACCCATCAGAAAACCGGCAACTTTGGCTGCAGTGTTAGAAAGGCAGCTCTGAAGTACGCCTCAAAGACCCGTATTCCTTAGCCACGTTCACCCTTTTCTGCGTGGCTTTTAGAATCCCCCATTTATGGATCCTTAGAGTGGGAGCCTCGTACATCGGAGACACCAAGCATCTCCTGAGGAGACCTTCATCTGCCTGAGGGAAAACTGCAAGCCAGTTGCAATCCTGAGGGAAAATTTCAGTGGGTGATGTGATTTGGACAAGCCAGACACATCCCCACACAATCCTTTCCTTCCTCCGCCCACCCCAAGGAAGGCTGTTCATTTCACTCAGGGGAAAGAAAAAAAAAATGACTTATCGGTGGTGCAAAAGGAGGGCAGAATTAGACAGCTGAGGTTCAACAGCAGACTTTTAAACGCGTGCCTGACTGCAGAAATGAAAAGCAGGGTATTAATATGGACTCTGAAGTGATGGGAGACAGGGATGCCAAGTGATACAAGCAAGATGAGAGTCAACGTGAGTATTGGGCATTTCTTGCAGCTCTGGCTGTGTTTTATTAAAATACATTTTTTTATTAAATGGTTAAAAAAATAAATAAAAAATAAAAATAAAATACATTTATTTTATTTATTCATTAGAGATGATCAGTAGGTTTATGGTAATTGCGTTTGGGTGTACACACATTTATTTTGAGCATGGGTTAAAATAACCCCCCCCCCTTTTAGGTTGCGGGTTGTTGTTGTTGTTTTTTAAAAAAATTTTTAGCGTTTTTCCTTATGGCATTTTATACTTTTCACCTTTTGCTTTGCTTGATTGAATCGATAAGCCTTCCCCAAAAATATTCACTGACAGTCATATAACTGTAATCAACTGCCTCAAAATTTATACCACTAGAAGAATTCTTCCACGTGTAACTTACCTGGAGGTCTGGTCTGTTGGATGGGTTTACTTCTGAGTAAGCAGTATAGGGGAAAGGGGGCTCTCATTTGTAGGTAATGCAGTTGTCTTAAATGCATGCTCTTATTAGCGGATGTGAATATTGTTGAAGTATAAATGTTTTCCATTGTTCTCTACCTTTCTTCTTTGAAGTCAGCGTAAAGGCAACAAGCTTATATATCAGGAAGTGGAGCAGGAGAAGGTTGCTATCTCATTTTGTTTGCCCTCTTGTAAAAATAACATAGATTCTATGCAGAATGCACCAATCCCAGCTGTCATTTTTAATTGGTGAAGTACAGCTACATAACAGGGATAAATGATACTACCGTGATTATGCCATCAGTAAAGAAATACCTAACAGCAGTTGAAGTGAACTGAAAGTGAAGGGGGGGGATTCTGTATAATATTGTATTACTATAATATTAGTAATATTATTAGTAATATTATCAGAAATATAATAATATACTTCTGATACCATATTATTAAATCAGATGATACAGAAACGTTGCTTCATAGACTCATTTTCATGATATAAAAGCATTTCAAAAATTGATAGGAACACCTCTCTTCAATCTACTCATTAAACTCAGGAATAAAAATTTTTCCAATCTTCGTAGAGTAATTTTTACTGAATCTCTTGCTTGGAAGGGACAAGAGTTCTTCATAAAATCTCTCATCCCATTATTTAGGGAGATAAATCATCATATTTACATTTCTCATTGCTACTGTTTCTTTTTGCTCTTTTTAAGTCACATTGACATGTAATCATTGGAAGCCAAAAAAGAGCGATTGGAAGGTATGACTAAATCCATGCTGAGATCCCTCAATTTTTTTTTGCAATATACCAATACAGGAAATCTGATTTCCAACTCTTTAAAAGCTATCTTTGATGAATCCAATAAACATAGAAGAAGATTTTTTGTTGAATTAACTTTATCTCTAAATCATAAGATGTATATCTTACATTCCTTAAAATTTAGATTGGTTGCTTTTTTTCAAAATTGGATATTCCAGTACTTACTTCACATTTTGTATTACCAATAATAACCTTCATCCTGTTTTGTTTTGCTTTTTTAAAAAAATGGTGTAAAATTGCAGTGTTGGTTTTACTTCAAATGTATCATCTCTCAAATTTGGGGTGTGTCTCTGAAACGTGCCAAAGGATCCAAGACATATTTTTTGATCAGTACATACTTTCATTGTATATACTGTTCAGCAGAGGGTTCATATTCAGAACACATCCTCTCAAAAGCCTTAAACAGGGCATTATAAATCAGTTAATTCAAGGTATAACTGGTTTTGCTGACCCAGAACTTCCAATAAACATTTTCCCCACTAACTCCAAATTGGAGTTAATTTGCAACTACAATTTCTCATTTGAGCTCAGTTCAGAATTTATCTACTGGCCTATTAATGTGCAAATATATCTAGCAGCTTTCAAGACTGAGAAAGGCAACCCCTATAAGTTGACCCCAGGAGTTGCCAAGGTTTTAAGAGGTCAGACAATGGTTCTTTAAATAAGCCCAAAGAGAATGATGCTCACCGAGAGTCTCATTCCAGAAAAATATGGATGCTAAAATTCCAGTCATAAAGTTGAAAATCTGATAGATTAAAGCCACAGTTTGGCAAAGAATGTCAAGGGACCTTGACTTGCCATAAACATTTTCTCAGCAATTTGCTTGCTTAAAATATCTAATAACACCAGAATTCATATTAAAATACACCATCAGTTCTAGAGGCTGTTATTCATTTTATTTACATTGCTTCCACAGCACTCAAAGGCAATTTTAGCCACAGATATATATCCTCTGTGATGTTATTTATACATGTAGGCATATTTAATTCAGGAAACAGTGATATATTCCTAGGCAAATATAGTCTCGTGTGTTTTTATACAATTCAAACAAATCTGTAGCCTTTCCCATAAGGAACAAAGAGTCCCTGATGGGATATGCATGGTCACTAATTGATTCTATGGCACGAATCTGAATTCCAGTATTGAAAGAGAAATTTCTTTTGTTTCAAAGCTTTACATTCAATTTACTGTAATACTCTTCTTTTTCGAGACATTAGAGGAGATTAGATTCCTCACTAAAGCTAAAACGAATGGGTGTAGAACAGTAGTGGGTTTCACTTACCTTCGCTACCAGTTCGGAACTGTGAACGTGTGCAGAACCTTCTACGCATATGCAGATCGTCTGTGATGACTTCCGGGCGGGTGGGCGGAGCCTCCCACCACCGCCGCTACCAGTTCGCCCGAACTGGAGCAAACCGGTAGCAACCCACCACTGGTGTAGAATACTCTTCAGTCAATTTTTTTGTATTAATCCCAACATGTCTTTCAAAGTAAGAGCTTGATGGCAAGATAAAGTTGCATATTCAGCAAAATATCTAATTAGCATTGCTATTCTAATACTAACCCACTTAGTCCTCTCAAGTTAGCCCATTTAGTCCAATTCTTTTGGCAAAAAAGATGCATTCAGTCAATTTAACAGTAATCTAGTAAACATTGTATTAATTACAGTAGCATGGAAACCTATCTCTAATCTCTTTTTGCTGAATGAATATTTCAAAGATTATTTCAGGGGGGAAAAATGAAGGAAGTTAAATTCTCATTCTGAATTGGTCAACTAGGAAAAATCTTAGCTCTTTTGGAAGATGGCTGAATTCACATTTTTTAGGTCTGAGAGCCACACTGTTTTTTTTTTTTTAATTTTAGGTATTTGAAAAATACTTTTATTATTTTTACTGCTTTTTAAAAGATTACATGAGAAGTTGTGGAGCTAAATGTGTAAGAAAGGAAGGTACAAAATACAGCAAGCATCTTTAAGCATTAATCAGAATAACAGAATAACAGAGTTGGAAGGGACCTTGGAGGTCTTCTAGTCCAACCCCATGCTCAAGCCATTTGTCTCAAATGGTTGTTCAATCTCTTCTTTAAAACCTCCAGTGCTGGAGCACCCACAACTTCTGGAGGCAAGTTGTTCCACTGATTAAGTATTCTAATTGTCAGTTAGTTCTAGGTTGCTTCTCTCCTTGATTAGTTTCCATCTACTGCTTCTTGTCCTGCCTTCAGGTGCTTTGGAGAATAACTTGACTCCCTCTTTTTTGTGGCAGCCCCTGAGATACTAGAACATGGCTATCATGTCACTCCTAACCCTTTCAGGAAACTTAGGGCATAATAAGCATTTAAGATATTGAATTAAGGTTGACTCAGCCTTCCATCCTTCCGAGGTAGGTAAAATGAGGACCCAGATTGTTGGGGGCAATATAAATATACATTGCTTACTGGTGTAAACCGCTTACAGAGTGCTTGCACTGTGAGTCGGTATATAAATCTCACAAATATATAAATCTCACAAATAAATTTAAGATATTGTTTTTATTTGGTGCAATTACATTTAAGACCTTTCCTTGGGAGTGAACTGTACTGTTATTCATCCATTCTTAATCAGCATTCTTAATTATTTTGGTATGAAATTTGCTGCCCCCATTGCCAATGTTCCTTCAATTCTATTTCTCCCGTTTCAAGTCAACACAGTCATTGGAGTAGGTAGTAATGGAGGACATAACCTAACAAATTCTACCAGGGTTTGTCGAACTTTCTGCAATCATAATCATTAAATAAACATTTGGAATATTAGAAGACTTTCAGATTAAACAAAAACCCCTCTCTACATTCTTAACATCATGCTAGTTCACACTTCCGGTTGAATCTTTGTATGCTTTCCCACCTAAACTAAAAGGACACCTGTTTAAACTAACACCTTTTGTTGTGTTGTGGGGTTGTTTACCACTTGAATTATTTCATAAGCCATGTGCTGTAATAAGAACGCTTTCTGATTAAGAATGTTCTTTAGAAAGAAAGAAAAACCTCTGAGCACCCAAGGGCTCAAGAAGGCAGATCTTTAGCTCCAAGAAATCTCTCTTTTTTTTCAAACGTTCATCAATGCTTTTCTTATTTGTACTTTCCTTCTTGGATTACTTGTGCAGGATCACCATTCCCTCTAACACAGCCCTCAAGACCCCTTCACCATTCATGGTTTTCTGAACTGTAGTCTTCCTGAATCCCTCATGGCTAGACTACTGTAACGCGCTCTACATGGGGCTACCCTTAAAGAGCATCTGGATACTGCAAGTGGTACAGAATGCAGCTGCGCGAGCTGTGGTGGGTGTACCGAGATACACCCACGTAACACCTATTCTCCGCCAGCTGCATTGGTTGCCTATTAGTCTCCGGTCGCAATTTAAGGTGTTGGTTTTGACCTTTAAAGCCCTACATGGTTCAGGGCCAGGTTACCTTCGGGACCGCATCCTACCACATACCTCCCTATGACCAGTTAGGTCCCACAGAGAGGGCCTCCTCCGGGTCCCATCGGCCAAACAATGCCGGTTGGCGGGGCCGCGGGGGAGGGCCTTCTCTGTGGGAGACCCGTCCCTCTGGAACCAACACCCACCAGAGATCCGGACTATCCCCACTCTACTGGCCTTCCGTAAAGCCATAAAAACATGGCTCTTCCGGCAGGCGGGGTGAATAAGAAGATCAGATTCCCCCATGAATGGTGTTTTTAATAATGTTCTAATAATGTTTTTAATTTTTATATTGTTATCACTGTTTTTTACTGTACGTTTCTTATCCATGTTGTACGCCGCCCTGAGTCCTACGGGATTGGGCGGCCTATAAGAGCATTTATAAATAAATAAATAAATAAATAAATAAATAAATAAATAAATAAATAAATAAATAAATAAATAAATAAATAAATAAATAAATAAATAAATAAATAAATAAATATACTTCAGTGAAGAATTTTCTGCTCCTGATCCATTTTCCTGAAGAATAGCAATAGCACTTATATACCGCTTCACAGTGCTTTACAGCCCTCTCTAAGCGGTTTACAGAGTCAGATTTTACCCCCATCAATCTGGGTCCTCATTTTACCATTCTTGGAAGGGTGGAAGGCTGAATCAACCTTGAGCTGGTCAGGATGGAAGGAATCATACTCCTAGCAATGTGAACAGAGTTAGCCTCCAATACTACATTCTAACCACTGCGTCACCATGGCTCTGACAGAAGCTGGCAGTTAGGGCATGCAAACACACACACACACACAGACTGAAGTAGGAATCACCAGCTCTCACCAGCTGGTGGTTGGCACACATAGGGACTTGACGCAGTATGCAAACTCCAACCAGCTGACTGATGGTGGGTATAGGCATTGCAGCTGCCAAGCAGACTTTGTGTCCGGTTAATGACCAGCACAGCTAAAGAAGATGTAAGTTTATTTTACTTATGGATTGGATATGAGAAGAAGGAAGTATCATGTGGATGTCACAGATAAAAGTTATTGCTAATAAAGGATTTCTGTGGAAAAGTATTTCAGTGATGATCTGTCTTTTTCATCCATCTCTCTTTCTTTGCCTGATAAAACTGAAGAGCCACTGCTAGTCTGATTTTAACTGAGAATTGTTCAATAAAATTGCTACAATTCAGGATCTTATTGCTAGCTGATTCATCCAGAGAACATAATCTGACCTCAACAAGCACTGGAGATGTGTTTACATGCTCATAGATGATAAGCTATGCTAGTATTATTTCTACCAGTTTTAGAAGGATAGCAGCATGAATAATGGAGCCTAAATGTTTTTGTGGATTACAGTCTAATGCAGGGGTGTCAAACTCGATTTCATTGAGGGCTGCATCAGGGTTGTGTTTGATCTCAGGGAGGCGGAGTAGGCGTAGCCAGGATGGGCATGGCCAGAGTGGGCATAGTCAATTCAACGTCACTCATGTTGGGGGTACCTGTGGTGGCCAAGTACTAAGGCAGGACTTCCCTCAGACCCTCCTTCACTTTCATTATAATCTCCTTCCTTCCTTCCTTCCTTCCTTCCTTCCTTCCTTCCTTCCTTCCTTCCTTCCTTCCTTCCCTCCCTCCCTCCCTCCCTCCCTTTCTTCCTTTTCCTTCCCTCTTCATTATCCTTTCTTCTTCCTTCCCTTCCTTCCTTATTTTCCTTCCTTGGTCTCTTCCCATCTTCTCTTCTTTTTCTTTGTCTTTCCTCTTTCCTCTTTCCTCCTTTCCTATCCCCTTTCCTGTCCCTTCTTGCATGCTCAAATGCAAAAGGGGAAACATTTCTCCTTTTGTTTTGTTTTTAGTTTGTTTTGCTAGCCCTCTGACAGCGAAAACAGAGACTGGGGTGCTGCGTCCCAATTTTAGGGACGGTCTCCTGCAGCCCTCTGCCAGTAAAAATTGAGCTCCATTTTCTCTGGCAGAGGGCTACAGGAGGCCATCACAGCCGAAAACCGGGCCCAGGAGGGCCACATGTGGCCCTCCCGAGCTTCCTTTTCAGTGGCAGAGGCACTGTGGGCTGATCCTTTACTGTTTCTAGCGTGGCCCCATGGGCCAAATCTAAGCACCACACAGGCCGAATCCAGTCCGTGGGCCTTGAGTTTGACACCCCTGGTCTAACACCTCCACACCACCACCTATCAGATGTCTGAAATATGTCTTGAAATATGTAATATTTCCCACTAGAACCCTAGTCATTTTGAAAATTGATAATGATCAATTTTCTTGATCATTATCTATTAAATAAACAGAAACATTGTTGTCCTAAAGGTGCTTTTCAAAAGGCAACTGGACTTTTGTGTGTGTGTGTGTGTGTGTGTGTGTGTGTGTGTGTGTGTTTCCTTGAACACGTTTTGCTTCTCATCCAAAAAGCTTATTCCGTTTTGAAC
The DNA here is from genome assembly GCA_023053685.1 of Diadophis punctatus similis. NCBI lineage: Eukaryota > Metazoa > Chordata > Lepidosauria > Squamata > Dipsadidae > Diadophis > Diadophis punctatus. The sequence continues at coordinate 7,579,459 of JALIGW010000003.1, read as the reverse complement.
TGAAGCTTTTTGTATGAGAAGCAAAATATTTTCAAGGGGAAAAAACACACACACACAGAAAGTTCAGTTGCCTTTTGAAAAACACCTTTGAGACAACCATGATCTGGATGATTGAGAATCTCCATAGACAAAAACATAGTTTGTAAACTGCAGGAATTATCATCAGACCACATGCTAAGAAGTCAAGCCCAAAGAGACTCCATTTTGATTTTTGCAAGATATATGAAACTCAACACATACTGTATACAGTAAACATATCTTGATCCAGATGATTGAAATAAATGGGAGATGCTAGAAATCAGCCATGGCATACTGAAAAATCATGTAAAGGGACACGTAAGTTATGATTGCATTCAGACTGCATTCTGCCTCATACTTCCCTCCGACTGGTTAGGGCCCACAGAGTGGGTCTCCTCCAGGTCCCGTCAGCCAAACAATGCCGGCTGGCGGGCCCTAGGGGGAGGGCCTTCTCTGTGGGGGGCCCCGTGCTCTGGAACCAACTTCCCCCAGAGATCTGAATTATCCCCACCCTGCTGGCCTTCCGGAAAGCTGTCAAGACATGGCTCTTCCTGCAGGCAGGGGTTTGAGACTAGTTTTTATCCGAGATCTCCCCCAGTATGTATGTTGTTGAACGTCTTTTTAACTTTTTAAATTTTTTAAATTGTTTTTAATTTAAGTTTATTGTTTAGTGTTCTTTTAAAATGTTGTACGCCACCCTGAGTCTTTAGGGAGTAGGGCGGCATAGAAGAACCTAATAATAAATAAATAATAAATAAATTGCTCTGAATTCAGAAATTGTCTCTGTAATGATCTGAAGTACTGAAGGGCATACCATATTTATTGGTCAGATATATTATGGAATCATCAGGGATTGTTTTCTTTACTCTTTGAGCTCCATTTTTGTTAGTTATGTTTCAAAATCTACTCTTGATGTTCCCTAATCCTATTTTCTCCTTACGGAAACACAATTTTTTAAACTGATATAAAATATCTATGATCTAAATTAATTTCTCATCGATGGTCATTTCTCTCCAATGACTGTAGCAGCTTCATCCAGTAATTCTTGAGGTGAAAGAAAATCTATTCTCATTATTGTTATTTTGGCTCAGCAATGGCTGGATAAGTTCACTAATAGTGGCTTTCCTTGAGCATTGAACCTAGACTACTCAAAATGCTTTGGAAAACTCAAATTTCAAACATTTTGAATTAGATGTAATAATTCTAGCCAAAGGATTTATATGCATGCATTTTTGTTCCAATTCTGCTCTATTTCTGATTTTACATTATTATAGTAGGTAACATCAATGATAACAGGCAAAATAAGTTCACAATTTCCTGCATGATTTTGAAATTTATGGTACTTACTAATAGAATACATTAATAACTAAATATTTTATAAGAACTGTTCATTATATTAAATATACCTGTAAGGTTAAGGTATTCTGTCTGTGTTCAGTTGTATTTTATATACTTTGAAATATTTAAAAAGCCATTTGATTGGACCTTTAAACAACTAAAAGTTGATGAAGTTATAATTTTGCAACTTATAATTTTGCAAAATCAATTTCCACTTTTTTTTGGAGGAGGGGGAGGAGGAAGTAAGTAAGGAATATATCAACAGATACATAGCATGTAATAAAGAAAGACAAAACACCCTCAAGTTTGGCTCAACTCTTGGTGACTAGGTAAACACATCCATACAATTTTCTTGACAGCAGTAGGGAATGATCTTGCTCTGGAATTTTTCTTTGACTTTCGGGTCTACTATACAGCCCAGAAATTAGTCTCCATCTATGCATTAACAGACCTAACCCTGCTTAGTTGCTGAGACCAGAAAAGAAAAGTGGGTTTTAAATAACTTTTGCCTAACAGAGGACATTGCTGAAGCTGCATCTTAATTGTGTTCCACAGCTGAGTCAGTCTGTTGCTGAAGAGCTGTACTCCAAAGGATGAACCTATTTCTTGTTCTTGCCTTCCTTCTTTCTGGTCACCCTGTTATGAGTCATTTTATCAAGCGGAATAGGAAATGGGGTTGGGGAGAGGAAGGAAGAAAACGGCCCTAACTTGCTGTTCTTATTAATAGAATGACAATGCGGAAGGTGTTTTGTGTTCCAGGTAGGTTGTGAAACCAAGTCATCCTTTCCAGAATGCAACAACATTGCCATTTCCTTTATAGGTGTGATTGCTGTACACCTCAAAAAGCTTCTCCGATAATGTGGTCAAAATACCTCTTCTAACCACAGCACGAAAACATTGCCTGGTATACCATATTTTTCTGAGTATAAGATGCACCTTTTTCCTCCCTAAAAGTGGCTGAAAATTTGGGTGCGTCTTATACTCTGGATGTAGCTTTTTCGAAGCTTTTTTTCCAGCCCTAACTAGGTGCTAGCTATCTTCCCAGCTCTTACCTTGCAGGCTTTTTCATTGTTACTCTCTCCAAAGAATGTTTTTCCAGCCCTAAGTCTTTGCAGGGTTTTTTCCATTGCTCTACTAGCTCCGAATAAGTTTTTTTCTAGCCCTAACCAGGTGCTAGCTATCTTCCCAGCTCTTACCTTGCAGGCTCTTTCATTGTTACTCTCTCCGAAGAATGTTTTTCCAGCCCTAAGTCTTTGCAGGGTTTTTTTCATTGCTCTACTTGCTCCGAATAAGTTTTTTTCTAGCCCTAACCAGGTGCTAACGATCTTCCCAGCTCTTATTGTTACTCTCTCTGAAGAAGGTTTTTTAAAGTCCTAACCAGGGGATAAAATAATGTGCTGAAGCTGACCAGACTAAGGACACTAGCCAGATGAATACCTGGTAGGCAGATTGTTTTCCCCTATTTTCCTCCCCAAAAACTAAGGTGCGTCTTATACTCCGGTGCGTCTTATACTCCGAAAAATACGGTACATTTTTCTATATATCATGATCTGCGAACATCAGTTTTGGACTTTTTCTCCTAGCCAGCTTGGTGGGCATTGCTGCTTGCCTTCATTCAATAGGGAGAAAAAATCTGTGCAATTTCTAATTCTCCAATCACCAAATTCTAATCTATCCCAGAATGAACAGGGATGTCCTCAGGATGTAGTCAAAAAAAGTCACTGGTGGCTGCAACAGTGCAATCAATACATTAAAAATGGGTAGACTTCCAGTTGCACTCTCACAGTCACCAGCTGGACTTTGTAGTCTTTGACACCTCTGGTAATAAGGTTTGTGAGTGACCCTGCCATTGTCCCAAAGGTGCTTTTTCAGGAGGCAACTGGACTTTCTTGTTTTTTCTTTGAAGACGTTTCTCTTCTCATCCAAGAAGCTTCTTCAGCTCTGATAGGATAGTGGGGAATGGAAGGATATATACAGTATTCCTTGCAGACACTTGAAAGTGCTTCAACAACCCTCTAAAACAGTGTTTCCCAACCTTGCCAACTTGAAAATGTCTGGACTTCAACTCCCAGAATTCCCCAGCCAGCGAATGCTGGCTGGGGAATTCTGGGAGTTGAAGTCCAGATATCTTCAAGTTGCCAAGGTTGGGAAACACTGCTCTAAAAGGATGCAAATGTCCAGCTGTCTGCAAGGAATATAAATCCTTCCATTCCCCGCTATCCTGTCAGAGCTGAAGAAGCTTCTTGGATGAGAAGCGAAAAGTCTTCAAAGAAAAAACAAGAAAGTCTAGTTGCCTCCTGAAAAAGCACCTTTGGGACAACCATGACCTGGATGACTGAGAATCTCTGCAGACTTTTGACGCTACCCTTACAGCTTTGTTGCGGGGTAATTTAAGGACAGCCATTTGTAGTTCCTTCTGGTTTTGCTTCTCTTCCCAACCAGCATTATCAGCCAGTGAGAAAAACCACTGTCACCATCAGTCATCTCCAGTGTGGTAAAGTGGGCTTGGTTGGGTAGGAGTGGATGCTCAGGATGAACGCATCAGTCACCTTTCAAGCTTTTCAAGCAGAGTTGCACCTGTACCTTGTCACCCTGGCTACTTCTGAACATGGCTCTATCAATCCACCCCTTAGTTTAATTGATACTTCAGGGAAGGGAAGGGACAGGAAAGGAAAGGAAAGGAAAGGAAAGGAAAGGAAAGGAAAGGAAAGGAAAGGAAAGGAAAGGAAAGGAAAGGAAAGGAAAGGAAAGGGGGAAAGGAAAGGAAAAGGAAAGGAAAGGAAAGGAAAGGAAAGGAAAGGAAAGGAAAGGAAAGGAAAGGGGGAAAGGAAAGGAAGGGAAAGGAAAGGAAAGGAAAGGAAAGGAAAAAAGGGAAAGGAAAGGAGGAAAGGAAAGGAAAGGAAAGGGGGAAAGGAAAGGAAAGGAAAGGAAAGGAAAGGAAAGGAAAGGAAAGGAGGAAAGGAAAGGGGGAAAGGAAAGGAAGGGAAGGGAAGGGAAAGGAAGGGAAAGGAAAGGAAAAGAAAGGGGGAAAGGAAAGGAAAGGGGGAAAGGAAAGGAAAGGGGGAAAGGAAAGGAAGAAAGGAAAGGAAAGGAAAAAGGAAAGGAAAGGAAAGGAAAGGAAAGGAAAGGAAAGGAAAGGAAAGGAAAGGAAAGGAAAGGAAAGGAAAGGAAGAGATTCCTTGTATCATTTTATGAAGATTTTAGAAAAAGAACGTTAATGTTTTATTATTTCTGAGAAGAGAGTCCAATAGACATCTGTCTTAACGCTCCAGTAGGTCATTATAACCCGCTACTTTTATCCTGAAGGAATATTTTATTAAAATATTTTCTTTTAGAGTCAGTTTGGCTCCTTTCCCAGGGTGATTAGAGGAAGAATCTTAATATTGATTTATTAAGAGGACAACAAAAGCAGTAGTTAACATTTTCCGGCATATGCTATGAAGTTTCCTTCATTTAATTCTTCATTTCATATGATTTAATTTCATTTAAAGTGATATTAGTTGCTGAGTCTCCCAACCACTCTTGAGGCAGCAAATTCTGTAGGCTAGCCTTGATTTTTATTGAAATGCTCATTGAATGAATACGATGTCTATGGGTTTGAGAGAACGGTAGAAAAGCTGATCAAGAGTAAAATGCCAGAAAAAGTCATCCAAGCAATAACTTTCTCTCTAACTAAATCCTCAGGCAAGAAAAATGTCATGCTGGATTCCACAGGAACAACAAATAAAATGTTCAGTGAAAAAGTATCCATATTTTCGGTTCAAACTGTATGCATGCATTTTGGGCCATTTACCAAAAAGAAAATAAGCTGCAAGGACACTATATTTCTGTGGAATCTAAATGCTTTTTGTAGCATTTGAATTTACAGTGTGTTGGCTTTCATATTTATTTTAAATAGCTGTAAGCACAAATATATTTTCTGGTGGCAATTGGCCGGAGAGAGGACTGGAGAAGGTAATAATATGCCAATGTCTGCAGCAGTGTTTCTTAACCTTGGCAACTTGAAGGAGCCGAGGTGGCGCAGTGGTTAAAAGCAGCACTGTGACCTTCAGCGGATTGCTAGTTCAGCAGTTCAGCTGTTCAAATCTCACCGGCTCAAGGTTGACTCAGCCTTCCATCCTTCCGAGGTGGGTAAAATGAGAACCCAGATTGTTGGGGGCAATATGCTGAACTCTGTAAACCGCTTAGAGAGGGCTGTAAAGCACTATGAAGTGGTATATAAGTCTAAGTGCTATTGCTATTGCTATTGCTATGTGGACTTCAACTCTCAGAATTCCCCAGCCAGTCGATGGGGATGATGGCTCAGAAGGCAAATCTTCTGCCTTCCATGCTTACAGTTGTTGAATCCTTGCAGGTAGTAAAAGCATCAACCATTCAGGATTCATCACAGGTAGAGAGGAATTTAGCCACAATAAACTAGTGGATTTACAGCTTTGTAAGTCTAGTTTTGTTTTGTTTTTTACCCTGCAGGACTCAGCGATGGGTCTGTTTTTTGCAGATTCTAAAAATTGAACCCTCTGGCAATGGGGAGGAAGTTATGTTTTCATAAGATAATAGGCTGGTGTTGGATAGGAAGTCTGAACATGGGGAAAAATGGATTATGCTATGGCAGAAATAGATGGCTCATCCCAGATCTGTTAGGTAAAATGAACTGGTTGTCACAAGAGATGGAAACAAGCAATTTCTGGAGAAATGAGAAGGTAGTAAAGATGGAAGTATCCTATCTCCAGATTGCAATTGCCTTTGGTGTGGTTGAGGGGTCTGTATAATTGTCACAGTGTTTTCTTTGTTTTCTGGTATATTTTTTCAGATAGCATAATGATTTGGCCTTACAGAGATCTGGTGCTATTAACTTCTATTGAAAGCATATCCAGGGCAAGGTCTTAAGTCTGTCCTATATAAAAAAAGCCTTTCATAAAATGCCCATTGCTTTTACCATCTGCTTCTCCAAATTGTTTTGATACGCTCTAGTGCCGTGATGGCGAACCTATGGCACGTGTGCCACAGGTGGCACGCGGAGCCATATTGGAGGGCACGTGAGGCGTTGCCCTATGTCAGCTCCAGCACACATACACACGCTGGCCAGCTGATTTTCGGCCTTCTTTTCGGCTGTCTTCACTCTCTCCAGGCTTCAGGGAAGCCTCCTGAAGCCTGGGGACGGCGAAAAACAGCCCAACGGGCCAACCGGAAGTTCGGAAACAAACTTAGCCGTTTTTTGCCATACCCAGGCTTCAGGAGTCAATTGTGAAGCCTGTGCGCATGCACGGGGGGGCAGCGGTGGGGGGGAATGCGCATGCATGGGGAGGAAGGAGTGCACATGCACGGGGGAGGGCATGGTGTGGGCACACACACACACACACGCTAGCGCACACGCGCACACCCCTTTGGCACGCGAACCAAAAAAGGTTCTCCATCACTGCTCTAGTGAGTATAACTGAATAGTTTTTCAAAACTTTACCAGAAATGCTGGAACACTGCTCTCTGTAATTTTTTTAATTTTTCTTTTAGTTGATTTTCATTAAAGAATGTTTTACAAAATAAAAACATTTAAATGAAAAAAAGAAAATACGGGAAAGTAAAAGAAAAATGGTGAGAAAAGAAAAAGAAATGAAAGAGAAAGAGAAAGAGAAAGAGAAAGGAGAGATGTAGAACATCAATGGAGATTCTCAGTCATCCAGGTCATGGTTGTCCCAAAGGTGCTTTTTCAAAAGACAACTGGACTTTCTTTCTTTGGGTTTTTTTTTTCCTTGAAGACCTTTTGCTTTTCATCCAAGAAGTTTCTTCAGAAAAAGAGCTTCATGAAAAAAACAAAGAAAAGTCCAGTTGCCTTTTTGAAAACCACTTTTGGGAAAGAGAAAGAAAAAGAAATGAAAGACAAAATGCCAAGAAATGACTTCCAATCTTCTTCACAGCAGTTATAAGTGCTGTATTCAAATAAATATTACCCTCTCTGAGGTATAACTTCCTTCTTTCTATAATCTATCCTTTCTAATAATTGAACACAAAAATCACAAGTACATTATTTTTCCATATTTTCAGCCAGGGTCCCATTGCAACTTTTCCATGTAATGAGACCATTTGTTTCCCTTCTCAAACTGGATTTTTAGAAGCATGCCTCAACCAATGGTGTCAGTGACATTAGGATGCTAAATTTGGAATCCAGAATTAAACAGTCACTGCTGATACACAGTTGCTTTACTTTAAACAGTGGTCTAGGGAAGACTTTACATTAGAATTGTACATGGTTAAAGAATGATTTGGCTTTGGACCTCACATGAGGAAACATGCAATATTTCTCTATTGCTGCTCAAAGAAAAAAAACCCCTCTTCTTTCACATTTCTACACCAACTAGAAAACAGATGTGGCTGCTTTTAAGAGGTGCATCATTGGCTTTTTAAAGCAGTCGAATAATTTTTTTAGCCTGCTGCAGAAATTTGGGTGGGGGAACAGCTTTTCTGGCAGAGAGACCTTGGATTCCAGTGGTGAAATCTACTTACCTTTCCTACCGGTACGGAAGTGCACGCTTCACACTTTAAAGAAAGCTTTGAGCATGCGCAGAGGGTTAAAAAAGAAAATGGCGCCGTCCGGGCGGGTGGGCGGAGCCTCACACTACCGACGCTACCAGTTCTCCGAACCACCGGCAGCCGCCACTACCGGTACGCCTGAACCGGGCCAAACTGGTAGCATTTCACCCCTGCTGGATTCATATGAAAATTGTTTTTTTCCAAATCATTTTTGAAGCATGCACCACCTTACTTTAGCTATTGTGTCAGATATAAGATTATAAAGAGGAGTGGAATGGGACTTTCAACCAAGGGGCCATTATAAAACATTCTTTAAAGTCCTGATATGGCAGTAGTAAAAAAAAAATGGCAGCATTTTAAAGGAAGAGTTAAAAGCACTCGTGAAAAAGCAATAATGAGAAGTAAAGGCGTGGACAATTTTATTGCCAGGCTGGTTAAGCAGGGTTATCCACAGTGCTATTGCACACACAGAAAAAAACCAGAGAAAGCTTTGGTTGCACACTTGTGTTGCACATCTTAACTTTATTTTAATTCCCTCTTCAGACACCCCTGAGGTAAAAAAAAAAAGGTTTTAGTGTTCGGCTCATCTTGTAGGATCCCTCAAATATAATTAGGTTTGTGCAAGCAACCTAACAATTTTTCCCCCTTTACTTTCTGGAGTAATTAGATAATGGAGTTTGTGGTAACGATTTGCTTAATTGCCATTATACCTCAGAAGGGAAGGGAGGCAAGAAGAATGGTTGATTCTGCTTAGCGCAGGGGTCTGCAACCTTAAACACTCAAAGAGTCATTTGGACCCATTTCCCAAAGAAAAGAAAACACTGGGAGCCACAAAACTTGGGTGGGCGTAGTCAACTCGACGTCACTCACTTTCACCAGTCACAAGACCCCCCTAGCCACGCCTACCCAGCCAGTCATTAAGGCAGAGAACTGGTTGTTAAAAAACACCGGGAACCACAAAACCCTTTTGACATCTCTCTCTCCCTCTCTCCCCGCTCTCTCTCTGTATCTCTCTATGACCTTTCTCTCTCTCCCTCTCTCTGTATCTCTCTGTCTCTTTCCCGCTTCTCCATCCCCCGCCATCGCCCTTACCTTCTCAGGCCTGGCGAGGAGTGACTGGGAGGAGAGGGTGAGGGGCGGGGCCAGCCAGTGGTGGGATCACCCGACAGGGAGTCACAGCAGAGGGCCCAAAGCATGAGGATCCGGAGCCACAGGTTGCTGACACCTGGCTTAGTGGATCTACCTTGCACCAGGCAAGGTAGCTCTGGAAGACCTTCCTATTGATCCCACTGCAGATTAGATTCAGACAGCTAAGTTTATATTTGGTGTAAGAACAAGCATAGGATTGGGAGGAAATAAAATAGTAGAGAAAGACTGCAACTGTTAGTGGGCGAAACTGGTTCTCAGTAGGAAGGAAAGCAGAAAATCTGGAAATGTATGAGTTGGGCTATCAGAGCTAGATTTGGACAAAACACAGGTAGCTCTTTTTTAATTTTTAAAAAATTATTTTTCTTCATTAAACACCTTAATATTTTAATACAGATCTACACCCGTTTTTACAACATTGTTATTTCTCGATTATGCACAATAAATCATAAATTTACAGTCTCTCCTATCTTCATTTTCTTCTCACGTTGTCACACAGTCTTTCCTCTTTTTTTAGTCCAGTTGTACCATCTAGTCCATGTTTCGTAGTATTCTGAGTTGCATTGTCCTTTAAGTTGAATAGTCAGCATGTCCATTTCAGCACATCTATATATTTTGTCCATTAGTACGTTTTCTGGTGGGGTTTGATTATCTTTCCAATATTATGCTATTCTTACCGCAGTTGTAATATGTAGTATTAAATATTGTATGTTTTTTGGATGTTGTTTTTTCATTATCCCCAGCAAGAAAAATTCTGGGGTGTATTCCATTGTTCTCTCTGTAATTTCTTGTAACCAAGCATGCACTTTTTTCCAATAGCCCTTTACTTCGGGACACAATCGGTAGCTCTTATTGTCACCTCACTACACATATGCTTGACTCATAAAAGAATCAACCTGTTGGCTAGGAGTTTCTCTACTCTTTGTGTGGCTAGAATTGGGAAGTGACAATTGTAGAGCATATACAGGTAGTCCTCAACTTATGACCAGAACTTTCTTTGCTAGGCAAGGTGGTTGTTAAGTGAGTCAATGCACAATTTTACGACATTTTTTCCCCACGGCTGTTAAACAAATCACTGACTGCAGTGATTAAATGAATTATGTGGTTGTTCTGTGAATCCAGCTCCCCCCATTGAGTTCGCTTGCCAACAGTCCGCTGGGAAGGTCCCAAATGGTGATCACCCTAGTAACCATGATAAATATATGCTGACTTCCAGGTGCCCAAACTTTAATTGTGGTACTGCAATGATCATAAATACGAGGACCTGTTGTAAGTCCCTTTTTTTCAGTGAGTACTGTTGTAGCTTTGTTGTAGTCTCTAATTGAATGGTTGTTTGTCAAGGACTATTTCAGAAAAGGTAGGCACAGCCACATACCTCCACGTATTAATAAACCACCTTTACAGGTGGTTAGCAGCATCAAGTTTCTGGGTGTGCAGCTAACGAGTAGGCTAGCTTGGTTGCTCAATAGTGAGACACTGATGAAGCAGGCACAGCAGCACCTGAAGTTTCTGCATTGCATGAGAAAAATTAATCTTCCCCTGTCCTTACCACTTTCTATAGAGCAGGCCTGTCAAACTGGCAGCCCGTGGGCTGGATACGGCCCACATAGGCCACACCTGCCCTAGTTCTGCAAAGGCAAAAAAGTCACAATACGTCACAATCCGGCCTGCAACTCGGTCGAGTTTGACACCCCTGCTATAGAGGGACGATCAAGAGCATTCTGTCATATTGCATTACTGTCTGGTTTGGAAACATTACTGTTTCAGACAGTGAAGGCAGTGCAGAGTTGTGAGGATTGCAGAAAAGGAAATTGGTAGTTCACTTCCTTCTGTCCAGGAAATGGCATATAAGCAATGCTTCAGCAGAGTCCGCAGGATTCTCCTCCTTCTGGGAAGAGGCTTCATGGTATCCGAAGCAGAACATCTAGATTCAGCCACAGTTTTGTTCCATGTAGCATCAACCTTGTGAACTCTCAAGTTTCCTCTTTCTGCTACATATTCAAAAATATTTAAAAAACATTTAATTTTTCCCCTGGCTCAGCTGATAAGGGAGGAGAACTTGTGGCTTAGAGGGTAACTCTAATAATAAATCTAAATCTAAAAGCACTGCCTAACAAGGCAAGTAGCCCAAATTCAAATCCTAGAAGGGTATGGCTAGCTGATGAGAGCTAAATAGCTTGAAATAGATCTATACTAGTCTCCCTTTATTTCTTTATCAGTTCTTTGTAAGTTTGAATATAGATAGATAGATAGATAGATAGGTAGATAGGTAGATAGATAGATAGATAGATAGATAGATAGATAGATAGATAGATAGATAAATAGATAGATAGATGATATATAGAGATAGAGATAGAGATAGAGATAGAGATAGAGATAGATAGATAAATAGATGATAGATAAATAGATAGATAGATAGATAGATAGATAGATAGATAGATAGATAGATAGATAGATAGATAGATAGATAAAGAAGCGATAGCCATCACGATCTCTGGAACGTTTAAAATTTTATTTAAAACTACTATTAAAATTGCTAAGCTTTCGTCAACCCGTTGACTTCGTCAGAGTGTAAAATCCCCATGGAAGAGATGCTTGCTTTTATAGAATGTCTATCAATTTATGTAATGCCTATCAATTTAGACTTTGCATGTGTAACCTGTCCACACCCTTTTTTCTCTCCTGTAATTGACTTAATTGTTTCTGCCTTAGTCATACACACACACACACACACACACACACACACACACACACACACACACACACACACTGTATATATATACTGTATATATATATATATACTGTATATATGTGTGTGTGTGTGTGTGTGTGTGTGTGTGTGTGTGTGTGTGTGTATAGTGCAGGTATATATTTATGTATGTATATAGCATGTGTATATGTGTGTTATGTATGTGATTGGGCAGATATACACTTTCTCTTGAGAGCTGGCAACAGAATTTGATTTTTAATGTGGGCCAGTGTGCTCACAGTAAAAAGTGACAGTGAAAGTTATCTTATCTCATCTGTATGTAGCTTAGGGTTGGCACGTGGGGTTGTAGAAATTCTCTAAACTGGATTTTTCTTGGCAGACATTTCATTACCCATCCAAATAACCAAAGAATGTCGTATCTTCACGCAACACCTGACCCTTGTAAAAAAATAATTCTTACATTAAAAATGTAACTTTTCATTTCCGCAGTGCAATGTGCATGGAGGGTTAGTCGGAAAGCAATTGTGCTATTTGGCGAGATCAAGGCTTTTTTTTTTTTGAATTGGGAAAATAGAACGTTAGGCTGATGCATTTGTCGGAACACCTCAATTTGTTTAAAATAATTATTCCATGAGGCAAACAGGCCTGTTGTCCCTCTCTGGCAGCTGTTACGACAGGCAAAGGGAGAGGATGATCAAGCAGGCAGAAGAAGGAGCTCATTGTTTCTAAGCCATCTCAGCAGACGAAATGGATGTTATCAACAACAGGACACTGATACAATCTGAGCTGGCAAATGCATTTCTTCCCTTAATTCACTAGAGCAGCTGTTCCTGTTCAGCAAATGTGATGGTAAAAATATAAGCCATGTGCTTCTGATGCAAACTACCAATCTCAACAGAACTTGCATGATGCTTTACTCTTATTTAAATACTGGTTTAGTAGAAAGCTCGCCTACTTTTTTTCTTAGAAAGTCCTGGAATTCAGCCCTAATATACATGCACTGTCCTATTTTGGATGGTGACACTGGCATAAAGACGATGCCATAACCAGCAGCTCCTATATCTATAGCAAGCTCTCTCACCCATCCTTCTGCCCCAGGAAGCAGTAAAGGAAGCAGTTAAGAATGGTTGCAAACCGCTATGAATCGCTAAGACAGGCATTCCTATTCTGCAATGTTGGAAGAACAAGTGGGTAGTAATTTCCAGTTTAGTTTATATGCATTACACAGATCAGAGCAAGGAGACATGCCTCTCAGATGAGCTAGCAAAAAAATATAACTTGACGTTTATATCTTAAATATCAGCAAGTGTAAAAAATAGTTAACTGGCAAAAAGAAGGGCAAAGGTGGGCAAAAAAAATAGAGATAGGTACCGGGACAAAGAGGAAATGAACTCTGGGGTCACTGATGCTTTCTGAGGTTGGTGATGTTCTTGCAGAACTTTCATTACCAAACTAGGTAATGCCATCAGTGCACAGTTCATCCCTGAATGCAAATATTATCTTCTAAGAGATAGGCAAGAATCTACATTATTTACATTGTCCCCATGTCAAAAGCCACAGAGTTTCCCATAGCCACTGTAAACCATACTGTGGATAGTTAGCTTGGACTAACCATCCCAGAGGGAATTGCCTTTGGATACTACATCTTGAACTCTTTTATGCATACTGTATAACATTACAGTAGTCCTTGATTCATAACCACTCATTTAGTTACTGTTTGAAATTACAGTCCTCACACAAATGTCTGTGGCAGCATCCCCATGGTCACATGATCAAAATTTGGGCACTTGGCAAACAGCATGCAGTGTCCTGGCTTCGTATGATCATCATTTATGACCTTCCCAGCTGGTTTCCCACAAGCAAAGTCAATGGGGGAAGCCAGTTTCACTTAACAAACACATCATTCACTTAACAATTGCAGTGATTCGTTTTAACCACCAGGGCAAAAAAAAGGTTGTAAAACCAAGTGTGACCCCCTAAATAACTGCTTTGCTTAGCAATGAAAATTCTGGTCCCACTTTTGGTTTTAAGTTGAGAACGTACAGAATAGAGATAGCAGACGGGATACCAAGTGTTCGCTCCTTGATTCTGCACCACGAAGGAATAGATTCGTGAATGGGAATGATGTATCCAACGCTTTGATTGTTGTGCAATTAGCCGGTTGGTTGCAGCTCTGCAGTGCTGCATTGCCTCCACTGTTCTGCTTCTCTGCATCAATATTCAGTCTTTTGAACTTCCGGTTGGCTCCGCGATTGACGAAAACGCTCTTCCTTTGGTGCGCCGGCCCCCACACCATCAAAGCCGCCAGAAAGCCGACAAACAGCTGACTGGTGGCTGAAAACTCCCTCCCTGGGCAAAGGGGGGGTGAAGAGCAGGCAGGCACAGGTAGAGCCCCCCAAGTGTCCTAGGAGAAATCCTGGGGCGCGAAGGGTGAGGGCTCCCTGGAAACCTGCCGCTGCTCCGGACCTGGGACATCTCTGCTGTTTTGCGGAGCAAGAAGATCGCGACCATCATTGCTTTAAATGATTGAATTCAATTGAGGATTATTTGCAGCAGAAATTCTGGGAGTTGAAGTCCACAAGACTTAAAGTTGCTAAGTTTGGGGACCCATGGCTGAAGTCACGTTTCTGCTACACTTGTGAACACTCTCTTCAAAACGAACTACATGTCTTAGAAAAAATTACCAGAATGACAAGGCACAAGCAGCCTCAAGTCAGGATTTATTGGATAAATGTACATCTGGCCTTGCTAATCTACTTAAACAAAAATTAATTTCATCCTTTTCTTAGCGCTCGAAGCATTGTTAGCAACCCCATACGTCCACTTTATGGTCTGTTTCTGTTGCTCTGGGGGGAGGTTTTGAAATATTTCTAGCAGGCCTGCCAGATTCTGTAACAGCTTTGTTCCCTATGCCATCTGTCTCAGTAGTGGGTTCCACTTAACTTTGCTACTGGTTCGGGAACGGGAGTGTGCTTTATGCATGCACAACGCTTCTGCCCATGTGCAAAGCATTTTTTAATGATGTCCGGGTGGGTGGGCAGAGCCTCCCGCCGCTACCGGTTCGCCATACCGGGTCAAACTGGTAGCAACCCACTTGATCTGTCTGGTAAACTCGCAAGATTCATTTTTCTCACCATGTACATGTATACTTCTGAACTACACTGTGTTGTTTCTCTGTGTCATATAATATATGTGGGTATGTAGGTAAATGCATATTTTTGTCATGTTTATGTAGTGTATATTGGAAGTGGTGACCCTTTGAGAGCTGTATGCAATGACATTTCATTTGAATGTATGCTGAATAGTGTACATTTAAAGTGCCAATAAAGTTATTCTATGTTCAGGGTTACAGAAACCCCAAAAAACCTTGGGCTGGTTTAATAAACATCTGATTCTGTTAACAATAACATCACGTTAGGTGCATCCGAATAGGTGCAGATATTTTAACATATACTGCCATTACTCTCCTTCTATCGCTTCCATTCTTTTTAATAAACTGTATTTTTCAGTTACGATATCCATCAACTCTCTCTTACATCTATAAAGGCATATTTGCATTCTTTGTTGAAAATTAAAATACATCTTTTTTATTTTCCTTAGGCTCTGCATTAATGTATGGACAACCAAGGCCATGAACTTTATGACTCAATGATCTTCCTGATTTTCATTAAGTAACTTATTAGGCCCCCACTTAGCAACACTCTCACTTCCTCTTACAACGATCAAATTTTGGTTTCAAGTTGTTATTTTAGGATCTTCAGCTCCAATCCCCATGAGATTCAATTTGAAGCCCTGCTACTCTAAGTCAAGATGCCTTTGCTAGACATTTTTTCCAGTCCTTCTATCACCAAGACTTATAAAAAGCTGATAGTGGTGTAAGAACTCAAATCTTTTTATGAATTCTGCTTTCCACCCATTCTTTTTTTCCATAATTTGAAAGGGTGGGTGAAAGCTTGAGTTCCCCAATTTTTGAATTTCCTTCCTCAATTTTCAAAGCCCATGATGATTATGGATGTAATGGCTCTTGACAATATTGTGAATAGGAAAGAATAATACTTAGTAAAGTTGATGAGGAAATAGAAGTCAGTAGAATAACAGAGTTGGAAAGTCCAACATCCTGCTTAGGCAGGAAACCCTATGCCACTTCAGACAAATGGTTATCCAATATCTTCTTAAAAACTTCCAGTGTTGGAGCATTTACAACTTCTGGAGGCAAGTTGTTCCATTGATTAATTGTTCTAACCATCAGGAAATTTCTCCTTAGTTCTAGGTTGCTTCTCTCCTTGATTAGTGATCAGTCCTAGAAGTTTCTTTCACATTTTTAATCAGTACTTGTGGCAAACAGCATATTTCACCAGCCAATGGTTCTGGTTAGTACATGTTCATATCTTATTTGAGAGCAGGTACTCGTATTGTTAAGTAAAGACATCTGAAGCCAAAGATGGAAAATGAAATCAGATCATCTTCATGGTAACTAAAATAAGATGAGTAGTTCAGGCTGAGACGTCAGTCCTAGGTTTATAGTTATGCAGAGCTGATCAGATTGGTTCAAGGTTTCATTGTTATGAACTGCAGAATGCACTCCTTCCATTCCAAATGCACCTCCCAAAGAGATCAACAGTGATTCCTTCAGCCATGAGCTGTCACAGTAGATCCCAAATTAAAAAGCCTTGACTTTACTGCTTGTGTCAACATCGTCCACTATGTTATTGTAGATTTCATTGCCAATTGGAAATAAAAACAGCTCGTGACCATCTTCCTCTCTTTATTGTTGATAGAAGCCAGTCTGTCTGATAATTAAATCTTATTTAATCCCAGCAAAACCTGAGAGCAGCTGACTGGCTTAAGGGACTCATCCATCAGCACCTGCTGTCTATGGCAGCCTCGTCATTTGGACAGTATGGACTAAAGAAAATCTGTAGGTAGCAGATCTGAAATTCTCTCCCAAATTTGTGGGGAGGAAAAGGTTGACTGGAAGCTTTCTTTGAATTTCTCCAGGGGAAGGACATTTCTCCAACTATTTGTCAAGGGTGACATTCTAGCCCTACAATAGCTACAATAGCTCGCCAAGACTGCAAGATGTCTCCAACAGAAAACAAACTTAGCTGGCTGGACTTCTGTAATCCTTCCATTGCTGAAGTTCTCAGTCATCCAGTTAGGAAGCCTGGAGCTATCCTCCCTATCTGAAAAGCAAATGCATTCCTTCAAAAAAAAAAGACATGAAATTGACTAAGCCATCAAGTCATTGTTGACGCCTATTGACAACATAAGTTTTCTCCATGACAACCAGATATGAACTAGCTGACTGCTAGTTCAGCAGTTCAGCTGTTTAAATCTCACCGGCTCAAGGTTGACTCAGACTTCCATCCTTCTGAGGTCGGTAAAATGAGGACCCAGATTGTTGGGGGCAATAAGCTGAACTCTGTAAACTGCTTAGAGAGGGCTGTAAATGACAGAGGTGATAATTAATCTCACAGAGGAGATGCTAGATCTTTTCCCGGACACCAGACATTAGAAAAGAAACCTCAGTTTAAAGTCTAAGTAAAAATATTTATTTCGGTACAAAAACAATAAATCCTCATTTGTTTACATCTCTAATATAAAAGTACGTCTTCTCTCAATGGAAGACAGAGGAAGAAGGGCAGAGCAGAGAAAGGAATGCACACATGCGTACAAGAACATATTAATCACCTGCTCAGGAATAAACCATTATATTGAATAGGGATGCATCTCCCTGCATATACATGTAACAGGCAATAAATCACACCGTGACAGTAAAGCACTATGAAGCGGTATATAAGTCTAAGTGCTGTTGCTATTGAAATATAAAAATACAGTCTCTTCTAGGAAGAACCCAAGGAAATATTACATCTAACTCAATTGTTATATACCAAACATCAGAGATGGGGTGCTTTCCACCTGCTAGGAGCTGAAGTGGTGCAGTGGTTAAATGCAGCCATTGCAGGCTGACTGCTAGTTCAACAGTTCAGCTGTTCAAATCTCACTAGGCTCAAGGTTGACTCAGCCTTCCATCCTTCCGAGGTGGGTAAAATGAGGACCCAGATTGTTGGGGGCAATATGCTGAACTCTGTAAACCGCTTAGAGAGTGCTGTAAAGCACTATGAAGCGGTATATAAGAAAAGTGCTATTGCTATGCACATCAATTTTTTTCTGTTCCATATTTGCTGCTGTTCTAAAGCCATTCTAGATGTCCATACTTTTCTTTTAGGGGGGGGGGAATCTCATAGGGGGAGCAACCTCCTGATTTCTTCTGTTAGAATTTAAGGAAAGTGGAAAAAGCTGGTGAAAACCAAGAGAGAACTTTTCAGTGAAAACAAGGGCTCTTTGACAACTGAGGTAACTAAGTAAGGGTTGTACCACCAACACTGTACCAATCCCAAGAATTTTTCCAACATTCTCTTCTCCTTTAATAGAATTTCAGAAGCAAAATTTCACTGAAAACCAGTGAACAGGTTCTTCTCTAAATCAAGGAATAAATACATTTGTGTGGGGGGGGGATGAGCAATGTGTAACTTGTTCAACCAGCTGTAACCATGCACACCACCTTAGAGTTGTCGTCACACAAAGAAATGAAAAATTCCTATTTATTGATAGCCCTGTGGAAAAGATACAAAGGCTGACTTGTTCACACATTGGTATATTTTAATACTAAGTTTAGTACCTAATAAAGGTTATGTGTTGAAGTTCACATTCTACGATAATCATTTCCCATTACTCATTTTTCACATTCTGTATATGGTTGAGGAATTTTATCTCTAACGAAATTCTATTTCTAACAGCTTAAGGTTTTTTTCTTTCTTTGTGGGAATCTGATCAGTATCAATTTTGGGGGTTCTCACATTGGTTTCAGATACGTTAGATAGTAATATCTCCATTTCCTGTGTTTCTTCTATTGTCATGGTAACTTTTATTTTGATTTGGCATGGTCTTTTCAAAAGGTCCCACATAAAAGAAAGACATGGTATTTATGGGCAATGTAGAAACCAACCAAGAAATATTTCCTCATTTATGCAGGCAACTAGAGAATGCTAAGTCAAAAGAACTGCTTCTACAAATTGGTATTGTGCATGTAACAAGATTTGGGAAGCCACAAAGGCTTTGAAAACATGTGGTTTTAGAGCATCTGTTATGAAGTTAGATTTAAACATTTATGTACGGGATAATGCAAAACTAAGGATTTCTGCAGATATTGCCTATTCATTTTTACGTGTGATTATATTCACATCTCCATATACTTTGAAGTTACCTCTTAAAAATAGGAGTAGAAAACACAACTGATGATAAGAAAAAACCTTTGTGGATCAGGCCTTTTACATTCTCAGACTGAAGCACATAGGCTTCAGTTAGATCCTCCATTCTGGAGGGAAAATACTGACTACTGATTGGCTAGACCAGGGGTCAGCAACCTTAAACACCCAGAGAGCCATTTGGACCCGTTTCCCACAGAAAAGAAAACACCGGGAGCCACAAAACTCTTCCCATGCCTGACTATTTCCTGAGTGGCCACAAAACTAGCATATATAGTTGAATTAAAGATTCTGTTTTCTTCTGAAACTTTTCTTTTCTTGGATTTATCCATGGTTGGCCTACCGGGGGTCGAAAAGCTTAATAAATTGCGCGTCGGTGGGTGTCGCACATTGGCAGTTGTGACGCATATTTTGAGCGACGGAGCCGCAACAGAGGGATGGAAGAGCCACATGCGGCTCCAGAGCCACGGGTTGCTGAACCCTAGGCTAGACTGTCTGGCAGCTCCCTATAAAAGGGCTGGCTGTCAGGCAGAGCTTTTACTGGATTGTAAAGAGTTGCCAAATAAAGAGCTGTTGTTTTGAAGCCACTTCTGTCTGCCTCTTCCATTCACCCTATTTAACAAGGCCAAATCTAATAGATCACACACAGCACATAAGTTGTGCAGGCTCAGTGTGTACTACAGATTTATTTAAACACATTGCAATATTGCCATTACTGTACATTTAAAACAGAAAGCCCTATGTGTTTTTTTTTTGTAAGAGAAGATCATTTACTTGTGAGAGCATCTCTATCAGCCTTGCATCTACAATTGAGTGAGAATGATAATTAGCAGCTTTGAACCCCCAGAACTTAAGTAAGCTGTTTGATTACATTTTAAGTGAATAATGGGGCACAGAGGACTTCCAGAACAATATGGAATTAAACCCTGTCTCACTTAAACCTTTACCGTGACTTAAATATAAATTTAGTAATTATGAGAAGAAGCAGTTTACCTTACTTTTCATTTGTTTTTCTTCAGAATACCTTGGCGAAGGCTTTATATGACAACAAAGCTGAGTGTCCAGATGAGCTGGCCTTTCGCAAAGGAGACATCCTTATAGTTGTTGAACAGAATCTCTTTGGGAGTGAAGGTTGGTGGAAATGTTCACTTCATGGGAAGCAGGGCTTGGCACCAGCCAATCGCCTGCAGCTTCTTACTTCGTCACAGGTTCCTTCCATTGAACAAGATTTTCAAGGACTGCCAACCAACCCTTGGACTACCTACCACGCTCCTTCAGTACATGGAACTTCTGTCCCATTATCTGTCTATGAAAAAATGGATGGTTGGATTAATCCGCCTTCATCTTCATCTTCTACTTTATTGTTGCCAACACAAGAAGGGTACCAAGGATCAGCTCTGGCTGCCAAGCTGCTCAGTGAAAAGACCGAGACTTCATCAAATCAGGTAAAAGTGCATAGTACTTGTCAAATGGAAAAATGTAATAAAGGTAGGAAGAAATGGATTAAATCTTCCTTTTAGATCAACTCTCCAGCTGTTTCCCTTTTGTTCGTAGGCATGCACAAAGACACAGAGATTTATTTCTGTCTGCTTGGATTAAAAATATTGAATTTTAACTCTCACTGTCCATGACGTTTGGAGGACTAAGGAGTTGTGATCCCACATATCCACAGGACGCCGATTTGAAGACGGCTGTGTTAGATATATAAAGAATGTACTTATACACAGAAATTGCAGTCCACTGATAGACCACTTTAGAATTTCCAATGGATCATTGATTCTTAATTTTGAGCCACTTTGCAGAGAATTGGTAGGGGGGTTCCCCCAAAAAATTAATGATAGTTGAATCAATTGTAGAAGTCAATAAAATGTTGAGAGAATAAAGTTAGATAGAATGGATAATAAAAACATAATTATTAATATACATTTAATATACATTTAAATATAAATTTAGTTAGTTAGAATGCAATCTGTTTCTGTTACTGATGTAATATTTGGACCCAGATTGTTGGGGGCAATATGCTGAACTCTGTAAACCGCTTAGAGGGGGCTGTAAAGCACTATGAAGCCATATATAAGTATATAAGTCTAAGTGCTATTGCTATTGTTATTGCTATTTGCTGTACCATTCAGTAAAAATTATAGTCAACAAGTTTGGAACACCTTTGAAAACCTGGAACTCTTCAAATTTTGTTTGAATGTTTGGACTACTTCTTCCCAAATTCCTAGTCAGTAAGAGTGACACACTATGGTAGTTGTCTGGTTGCCAGGTGCAAACAACCAGACTAGGGGTGGGTTCCAACTTACCTCCCGTGCTGTGTGGCCACGCGTCCGCGCATGCGCAGTGCAAAAAGCCCCGAAAAAATTTAAAAACCGCCAAAAACAAAATGGCGATGCATGTGCAGTGCCGGAAACTCAGCTTCTGCGCATACGAATAAAAAAAAATTGAAAAAACAATTTTAATTTTTTTTTTAAAAAAGATAGCAGCGCCCACGGAGTGGCACCGACCGATCCGGTTCGGTGACATCATTGTGATGTCACCAGCGGGGTCGCTACCAGTTCGGGTAAACCAGTCCGAACCGGGAATAACCCACCTCTGAACCAGACCCACTCATGAATCACTATTGGAAGTGGAACAGCAGGCCAAGTAACATTTTTGGTGGGCTGATCTGATAAGTCCATGATCTTAAGCACTTGATAAGGCTGGTAAAGTATGGTAATTAAAACTAGCTTTACCAATTCTGTGAGAGAAGTTATAAAAAAAACCCACCAAGCTTTCAAACGTTAATCCTGTGAACGTAAAGTTTTCTCAAGCTACATCTGGCTTATGACTGCAGTTGTTTCCACAGAGAACAAATGTCCTGTGGCAATTCTTCACCACAACACATATGCTTAAAGAACACATGTGATGAAATGCCCAGCTAGTGCAGGAATAGAAATAGAGTAGTAGGCTAGAATCACACACAGTCAGCTGTAGTAGCATCAGTTGTTGCTGACAACCGGCCAGGCTGCTATCCATCTCTTTTAGAGTCTAATATGACATTTGGCATATGCCTCAATCTTTAGTGTTTCTTCTTTGAAATTTCCTACTAAGCAGCAGATAATTCACAACACAGTGCTTCCCCCCCCCAAAAAAAACCCCTTTAAGTTCTTTATAATTGAACTACTAAATACCTGTAAAATTAACATCTGTACATCTAATCTATTCTTCAGACCAGTGGTGAAATCTAATTTTTTTACTACCGGTTCTGTGGGTGTGGCTTGGTGGGCATGGCAGGGGAAGGATACTGTAAAATCTCCATTCCCACCCCACTCCAGGGGAAGGATACTGCAAAATCCCCATTCCCACCCCACTCTGGGGCCAGCCAGAGGTGGTATTTGCTGGTTTTCTGAACTACTAAAAATTTCCGCTACCAGTTCTCCAGAACCTGTTGGAACCTGTTGGATTTCACCCCTGCTTCAGACCTTTGCCTGAAATGTTTGATATCTTCTTCATGCCTGTTTTTGTATGTGATGAAAGAAATGAGAGTGCTAGTGTGTATTGTAATCTTTGCATTTCTTTAAATCAGATTTCTTAGCCCAATCAAAATTTTAAGAGGCAGGAGTATCTGAGAATTATTCAAAATTTAGCTTTGAAGAGTCACTAGTATTTAATACCAAAGTGGTACAATAGTTAGAGTACTAGAATAGGTTCAAGGAGATCTTGGTTTAAACCTCTGTTCATTCATGAAATAAATGATAGGCTAGTCTAGACCAAGGTTCTTTCCTCAGTGTTGCAACTTTTATATCACTGTTACAAAATACAACCTCTATTTTCTTGACACTTTTCTCTTATCACTGCCTTTCCCATCTTCATCGTGATAGGGTTTTTTGGCTAATTATTGTGGTTTCCCTGCATTACTGAATTATACAGACATTGTTATCCTCAAAGAACGATGAGTTTCAGATCTGCAATATCTCCCCGCATTCAATTTTAACTTGGAATGGGGCAGAAGGAAGAGGATACTTAAAAATCAAGAAATTTGTATTTGTCCTTCCTTTCCTTCTTTCCTTTCCTTTCCTTTCCTTTCCTTTCCTTTCTTTTCCTTCCCTTCCTTTCCTTTCCTTTCCTTTCCTTCTTTCCTTTTTTTTTGTAATTAAAAAAGGTTGGTAAAATGGCTAAAGATACATTTTTAATGGATATCTATTTCTTGCTCCAGCTCCTGCCCATCTAGCCGTTCGAAAGCATACAAATGCAAGTAGATAAATAGGTACCAATTCAGTGTTCCGTGTGCCTCGGCATAAAGTCATCCTGGCTACATGTCCACAGAAATTGTCTTTGGACAATGCTAAATCCCTCGGATAAGAAATAGAGATGAGTACCGCATCCTAGAGTTGGAAACGACTGCATAGGGGATACCTTTACTTTTACCTTTACTCAATTGGGAATTGTGTCTTTTTCATTTTAAAACCTGTACTTCTATAGTTACACAAGAAAGCATGGATCTACTGTACTTTGGTCATGGAAAAGGGATATGAGCGGCTATAGGTTATTTATGTCATTTAGTTAAAGGAATAACTTTTTTCTGTATGAATCTCTAAAGATTCATTTAAGAAATCTGGTGTACAGGTAGACTTCAACTTACAACAGTTCGTTTAGTGACCATTCAAAATTACAAGGGTACTGAAAAACGGCACTTACGATCGTTTTTCACACTTATGACCATTGCAGCATCCCCATGGTCACATGATCAACATTCAGGCGCTTGGCAACTGACTCGTCTTTATGTCTGTTGCAGCATCCTGGGGTCATGTGATCCCTTTTGCGACCTTCTGATAAGCAAACTCAATGGGAAGCCACATTCACTTAACATCCGTGTTACTAACTTAACAACTGCAGTGATTCCCTTAATAACTGTGGCAAGAAAGTTCATAAAACTGGGCAAAACTCACTTAATAACTGTCTCACTTAGCAACAGAAATTCTGGGCTGAATTGTGGTCAAAAGTTGATAAAATTGACCCATTAGCCATCCTTTTAAAATACTCCAACACGTCATTTTATAGAGATGTTAATTGTTGATCATTTGAACTTTAACAAAGTTTACATTGATTCTATGTTTTTGTTCTAAACAGCTAGCAAACTTTAGCCATCAATAACAAAACTAATTGTAAAAAAATAAAATAAAAAAATCTCATGCTTATCCCGTTTCCTTGTCGGATCAGCCAAATATTAAGATAAAATGAAGCAGCATAAATTCTTGGTACCTTTTCACTAGATTGAATTCTCTAATTTGCACACTATTCAATAACCACAAAGGACATTTTGCTTCTTTTGTGTGACCTTAATTTCATCCACCAGCAATTGATAGGTTAATTAAAAAAAAAACACAGCAATTTCAGGAGCAAACAACAAATACTTTTGTTAATAACTGTCTGTAGGAGAAGCACCTTTTTTATTAAATGGTTAACAAATACCGATGCAGCATCAGCTTATGAACAGCAGCTCATAAAATGTTCACAGGTAATATCAGTGTCATTTTGATTTCATCATTTCCCCCTTCTTCTCCCAAGCACCTCTTCACTCTACCGAGAGCTACATGGGCATCAGCTCCGGAGAAAAGAAATGACGTCTATGACATTCCAACATCCCAGCATTCTGGATCCCTGTTGACTCAGGTGGGCATGATGGTGGGCATGGCAAACGGATGGTTGAGAATAGTTGCCATCACTCCTTGATTGGCAAGGTTGTATTAAAGTCACTTATCAGAAAAGAAAATGGAGGGAATCTGAAAAATTGGGTAGATTTAGATTTAGATTTAGATTTAGATTTATTCTACCGGTATAACTTGGATGGCGATCTTTTTTGAGCTCAGCATGTCAAAAATTCAGAAAATTTCGATATGTATCTTTTGCAACACTTCACTTACAAAATCTGTTTGGATCTAAATCTTCAAGGTTCATTTTTTTGTTTTGTTTTATTTTAAGATACTCTGCCATCTAGTGCCCATATCCTTTCAATGCATTGTGACCAAGCCCCTTTTATCTTAAGTAGCCTTCTCTAGCCTGTATTTTGGATGGAGATGATGGAGGTGGCACTCATATATCTACCGGTAGAAGGGACAAAGTTAGAGAAGACGGTGATATATAGCTATGCAAGTCTCAGGGCTCTTTCCTTAAGATGTGCTTAGACCTCTATTTAGCTTTTATCGGGGTATTTTTGTATGATAGCACATTTATGTTTAGTTCCATAAGGATGAACATTGAAGAACTTGAAAATGTGCCAGTCCACAACTGGACATGCATATCTGAATTCACAGTCTTTAGTACACATTCTTTAAATTAGGAATGGGCAAACTTTTAATCTATAGATTAAACATGTTATTTTGCTGAAATGTACTGTATTAAGAGCTGGATTTTGCTTGACGTTAGAACAAAGGTGCTTCACAATGATGCTTTTCACACAACTCCAGGGTTGCTCACTAAACTACAAAACCCACCACCTACCCACCATGGAATGTGAAGTACAGTATAATGAGATTATTGAGCCAATTAACCTCCTGCCAATCTTGCAGGCTAATATTTCACAGCGTTGTTTATTTCTGATTCCAAATTTTAAGCAAACACTAGACTAAATTTTCCTTTAACCTTCTAAGCTTCAGTTTAACAGTCCCTAATAAGCCAGTTCCAGGCTTAAGTGGTTTCTAGGGCAGTAGCCTCTGGTTAGTTCCTCTATGCCAGCTTTTCCACTCTGAATGTATTTGGTGACAGTGGTTTCCATGTTAGGTTTCCATAGTGACCCAAAGCAATATAGTTAAGTGAAATGGAAATAAAATGATGCCACAATTATTGTCCCCTGCTTCAGTTCTGATCTCCCCAGGTGTCCTATGTTACTGGCTGGTGAACTTTAACTTCATACTTGGATTGCTAAATCCTGTTCCAACTTAACTTGCTTGGAAAAGGCCCACATAGTGACTAAAGCAGTGGTGGGTTCCTACCAGTGCGGTCCACTCTATAGCACCGGTAGCGGCCTGCTGGTGACGTCACAGTACCGGTGCAGTCGGCTGCCGGTGTCTGGGTGCCGCCATTTTTTTAAAAAAACATTTTTTAAATTTTTTAAAAAAAATTCTGCTGCACATGCCCAGAAGCCGCGCTTCCGGCACTGCGCATGCACTGCCTTCCTACCCCACAGTGAGTCCAAGCAGGGGAGGATGGCTGAGGGAGCGCGTGATATGCTGAAAGAACGGGCGGCAGGAGCTATCTCCATTCCCCTCCCTTCAGCAGTCCGAGAAGCCACGCCTACCCAGTCACATGGCCAGCAAGCCACGCCCACAAAATAAGCCACCCCCACAGAGTGGTAGTAAAAATATTAGGAACCCGCCCCTGGACTAAAGGATCATCTTTCCTCACATGATGCTTTCAACTCTGGTTGATTTTTTTTTAGATTTATTATTAGAGTTGGAAGGGACCTTGTAGGTCATCTAGTCCAACCCCCTGCTCAAGCAGGAGTTCCTACGCCATTTGAGACAGATAGATGTGCAAACAGACATCATGAAGAGGTCAGGCTGGAGAAAACTGTTGCAGGTGTCATAGATACCCATGCTCTCATTCCAGTGTTCATCTAAGAATGCAAACGAGAGCCAAATCAAAGAACTCTGTATAAGTTGTTTATCAGCTAAAGGAAACATATAAATTAATGACTAGTGGTAACATATATATATTTTAATCTTGAACTCTTTCATTAGGATCTTGCCACTCCACCATCTTCTAGAAAGGACTCCAGAACATTTCCTTTCATGGAATGGTGCCCAGAAAAGGTGCAGCAACTTTATGATATCCCATCAAACCCTGAAAAGCCAAGATCTTGCCCATGGCAAGACTCTGCAGTGGAAGATGTAAGTTTGATCATACTTAAATAAATATGTTGTTCTGAATCATAGAGATATGTGAAGCTCTGTAATTTCTCCATGTTACGTAATCAAAATTCAGACGCTTGGGCACTGACTCATATTTCTGACGGTTGCAATGTCCCAGAGTCTTGGGATCCCCTTTTGTGACCTTCTGACAAGCCAAGTCAATGGGGAAGCCAGATTCCCTTAACAATCATGTTACTAACTTAACAACTGCAGTGATTCACTTTACAACTGGAGCAGGAAATGTCATAAAATGGGGCAAATTCACTTAACAGATGTCTCACTTAGCGACATAAATTTTGGGTTCAGTTGTGTCCATAAGTCGAGGACTATCTGTATTTGTGGTATTTTACGTTTCTTATGTGTCGGTTTATTATTAGTGTGCCATTTTTTTTGTTCTACTATATATAAAGGCAAAATGAAAGCTGTGATGCTTTCTCCCATATTTGGGTAGACCAGGATAATACGAAAAAAAACATATATAACCCTTTCCTGGTGAAGAGCTGATAGGCCTAATGGCTAAGCTGCTGCCTTACAAGTCAGGCAGCCCAGGTTCAAATCCCAGTAAGGGTATGGCTATCTGACGAGAGCTAAGTAGCTCGAAATAGATCTATAATAGTCTCCCTTTATTTCCATTTATCAGCAATATATATATATATATATATATATATATATATATATATATATATATATATATATATATATATATATATATGTATATGTATATGTATATGTATATGTATATGTATATGTATATGTATATGTATATGTATATGTATATGTATATGTATATGTATGTATATATATGAATATATATGAATATATATGAATATGAATATGAATATTAGAGAAGAAGAGAATAGAAACGAAGTAGTAGTAATCTATCAATCTCTGTTCTCCTCTCCAGGTGTATGTCATCCCAACACCGTCAACTAAACCCAGTGCCAATTCTGCAGAAAAGCATTACAAAACGTTACCAAACCTTTGGAAATCAGAATGGATCTATGATGTACCTGTGGCACCAGACAAAGCAAAATTAATACAAACTTCTCAGAATCATTCCCCACAAAAACATGCACTTTATGACATACCACCAAGCAGGTTCGATTCTGATACCCCAAAAATATATCCAATAAATAATAAAGGGAAATCAATAGATCCAAAATCATATAATATTCCACCTATACATAGGAAATTAACTTGCCCAGAGCTTCCTCTTTATGATGTACCATCCACCCGCGATACATTTGTGCAGCGTCCAGCCAGCAACTATGATGTTCCTTCCAATGTTTTGTCTACCAGGATTGAAAAGGAGAGCCAGAAATTGACTCATTATGATATCCCAAAAGGAACACCTGTTGCTTTGGCACAACAGAAAGAAAATAATTATAATTCAGGAGATAACCCATACATTATCCCTTTGCCATCATCCACAGAATGCAATGTGGACCAAGATAGATTGTCTGTTTCAAGTGAAAATAGCAGGACCAGCACCATATCCACATTGTCAAGTTCTTCTACTGAGTCCTTTTCATCTTCAATTTCATCAACATTTTCAGAAGAACTCATAAAAGAGACAACTATGGAGCTTGAGTTGGCTATAGATACCCTGACTAAACTACAGCACAGCGTATCCAGTTCCGTTGCAAGTCTAATGATTTTTGTGAGCAGTAAGTGGCGAGACCCAGAATATTTAGAAGGAAACATTGAGGAAATCCACCGAGCAATCGATCACATAAAGGTGTCTTTGGGAGAGTTTTTGAAATTTGCTCAAACTATTGAAAGAAATGCAGTTTTGGGATCGGACAATAAACTTCAGGCAAGAATTAAAAAACAGCTGAATGTTCTCTCAGATTCCTTTCAGATTCTGGTACAAAACAGAGATGCCTTAAACAAATGGAAGTGGTCACTTGAGATTCTAGCTATTAAGAAACCTCAGAGTAACCCAGATGAGCTGGATCAGTTTGTTATGGTGGCTCGTACCCTTCCTGATGACATTAAGAGATTTTCATCTATTATTATAGCTAATGGGAAGCTACTTTTCAAAAAGAGCTGCAAAGATAAAAATAGCAAGGATTCTAAAGCAGGTGTAGAGCTTAAAATGAAGAAATTTGGTCATGAAAAGCAAAGAGAAAATAATTCTGTTCTAATAAGTAGTTTGGACAAAGCAAAAGAAAATGATCTCTATTCAACAGAGACAAATCTTTCTGTTCCCGAAGACTGCTCTATTCATCTACAGGTTGGTGTGGTTGGAATTACTGTACAAATGACAATATTTTAAAATGATTAATAATCAGGAGTGAAATCCAGCAGGTTCTGGAGAACTGGTAGCGGACATTTTGAGTTGTTCGGAGAACTGGCAAATACCACCTCTGGCTGGCTCCAGAGTGGGGTGGGAATGGGGATTTTGCAATATCCTTCCTCCAGGAGTGGGGAGGGAATTGGGATTTTGCAGTATCCTTCCTGCCACACGCACCAAGCCACATCACGCTCACAAGCCATGCCCACAGAACCAGTAGTAAAAAAAATGGATTTCACCACTGATTAATATGTGGTCGAGACCCAGTTTGGTGTAGAGGTTAAGGCACTAGACTAGAAACTGAGAGACCATGAGATCTACTCCTGCCTTAGGCACAAAGCCAGCTGGGTGACCTTGGACCAGTCACTTTCTCTGAGCTCCAGAAAGGAGGAAATAGTCGGCCACTTCTGAAAACCTTGCCAAGAAAACTGCAAGGACTTGTCCAGACATTTGGCAGGAGTTATTATTAACTTTAAGGTACAAAAAAACATGTGACTGAATCAACACACCTGCAATGGCTAGGGATGGAGTAATGCAATGGGATAGATAATGGGAACTAGTTGAGTGCCTAGGACAATTATAGATTGCTTATTTGCCTGCAGCCCTTCTGTGTATTCTGAGACTGTGAAAGTATTCAGCTAGAGCAGTGGTTCCCAACCTGTGGTACGTGTACCACTGGTGGTACGCGAGGGCCTTCCAGGTGGTACGCGAACACTTTCGGGGTCATGAACGATTTTTAGTTAGTTATCTTTTACTTCACAAAAATGTTTACTGCCTAACACAAGATAATCTGGCAACAATTTGCAACTGTTGCCACACGCCACCCACCTGGTCCCAGCGGCCCGAGAATCCAGTTGCTGGATGCGCGGGGCCAAAAAAGGAACGGTACAATTATGGAAATAAAGTGATATCTGATCGAATTTAGTTTCTCTGGAACCAGGTGGTACGCGGCGACTGTACGGGATTTCCAAGTGGTACTCGATCACAAAAAGGTTGGGAACCACTGAGCTAGAGCATGGCCACACTGATAGCCTGGAAGACCAATAAATTATTCAGGAAAACTTACTGTATAGCTCAGGGGTGGGTTCTAACTTACCTCGCTGCCGTTTGCTTCCTCCCGTGCCGCGTGGCCGCGCGAGCAATGCCGAAAATTCCCAAAAAATTCACCCCCCCCAAAAACAAGATGGTGATGCATGCGCAGTGCCAGAAACTCGGCTTCTGCACATGCACAGAAGAAAAAAAAATCAGAAAAAAATAAAAATAAAATAAAATAAAATAAATGTTTTTTAAAAAAAGATGGCGGCATCCACGGACCGGCACCAACAGAACCGGTTCCGTGACGTCACCATGACATCACCAGTGGTTCGCTACCGGTTCTATAGAACGGGTGCGAACCGGGAGGAACCCACCTCTGGTATAGCTGAGCTGATTTTTACCAGTGCTTCCTCAGCTGCACTAGTACATGGATTGTTTACGGATTCAATTCAACATGATGATTTTGGTTCTTCTAAAGCATTTCCTGGCTTAAGACCATGTAAGTCCACCAACAGTTGCGCAAATACCCCACTGGGAACTTAATCTCAGAGACGCAATAGTATCAGTGACTGAGATGAATGTTGCCTATGTTATTTGAGGCATCCTGAAAAGAAATTGCAATGGGACCCTGAGTAGCATCGACAGCTTCTCTTTTGCCAGAGTTCCATGGCCCCTTTGGGAATGGAAAAGCCAATCTGGAGATGATGAAGCTGAGAAGTTGGGAAACCCAGCCAAAGAAATAACATAAATTTTCTTAGGGTCACTTCCTTGTTGACAGAGAATTATGTCACTCTTAGATGCTCAGAAAATTTCAGGTTTTTTTCCTAACAACTATTGAAGTGCTTGAGAACAAACCATAGTAATTAAGAATTTACCTGACCAATCTTAGGAATGGAAGTGGGCAGCATTTCCAATGTTTTGGAAGCAAAATGTTGGATCATATAACCCATAATCTTTATCTGTTTAAGGATGACCAACCTTTAATTTTTTTGAGTATTATAGCTGTCTTCCCTTTTGCAGAAACCATTAGAAATGGAACAAACACAGCCAACGCCCAAGACAAAGAAGCATGAAGAATTTAAATTAAAGGTAAAATATATTGTAACACTGAAATTATTAGCATTTAATCATTACCTAAAATCTGGAAATTAGATTTTTGTGACAAAAAAACATATTAGCTGCCTGCCAGTGTATTCATAAATTGTATTAAGAATTTTTCATTGAACTCACTGGAACTTACATCTGAATAGGCACTGTAAAGGATTATGGTCTGTCATTTGGCCTGTTGTAAGGAATATCCTTCTGGGTTCAGTTCCAAGTGGGGAAAAAGACACTGGATTCATGAAAGTTGCTTGGAAAGAAGGTTTTAATGGTGGACAGGAGCACATGGCATGAGCCCCTTACAGAAAAGGTAGATTACATGCTTCCAGATGTGGGTGAAGAGAAAAAAGGGGAGAAGAGATGCTGAGTTCCTTGCTTTATACTCTCTCTTGGGCCCCTCCCTGTTTCCTGTTCCTATATAGAAATGTATTCCATTGGCTGTCAGACCCCCAGGGGCATGCTGGGGCAACTCTTGTGGGCTATCCCAAGTCCTAGGCTTGACTGATGTAATCTTCCCAGGTCCCATGTGGTATAATGAAAAGGCTTTGGGATTCCTATTATGGTTCTTTGTTATGCAGAAGACTGCTCTAGGCTAGGTGAGAGGAATGTGTGAGCTGGGCCCAGTCCTTAATGGCCCATTGGCAAAGGGTGGGGGCAGGGAGCTGCAGGAAGCTGCTTTGTATTTAAACATGTTTCTCCTTTCCTCATTCAGGGAAACATATTCTTTCCTTTTTCAATATTTCCTAGGATATTTCATTTTTTCTAGGAGGGGATGGGTGCTAACTTCCTACAGGCCCTTGCTGATTTGGGAAAAGGAGGCTAAAAAAACATTAAAAATCTTTTAAATCCACCAGTCATCTGGGACAATGACTGATTGCTTTATACATTCAACCTATAGTGTGGTTACTATTCGAATTCAACCACATAGAAGCTGCTTCATGTAGCATGCATTTGTCATGCTGTTGTTTCTGGTTTTTTAATAGTATAGAATACAATATTGTACATCAATGTGTTCTGACAAAAATATTCTGTGGTGGGATTTAACTGGTTTGCACCACTTCGGCCGAACTGGTTG
Source organism: Diadophis punctatus similis (assembly GCA_023053685.1). NCBI lineage: Eukaryota > Metazoa > Chordata > Lepidosauria > Squamata > Dipsadidae > Diadophis > Diadophis punctatus. Next base: position 7,547,055 of record JALIGW010000003.1, on the reverse strand, counting down.
TTAAATTGCTGGCTGGCCCTTCCCCTCCCCTTCCAGGAGTCCCCACGTGCCCTGTTTTGGCTCCCAGGAGCCACCCCTCCCCCGGCAGCCCGTTTTTGCTCCCAGGGGGCTGCAGGGAGGCCTAGTAGGCCTAAAATGGGGCGTGGGGGTGCAGCGCCCCCCGCAGCCCATTTTTGCTCCCAAGGCGGTGCAGGAGGCCAAGTGCTGCCTGTCACACCTCCTGGCCATGCCCGCCATGGCCACACCCACCCAGCCAGTCATTAGGGCAGAGAACCGGTTGTTAAATTATTTAAATTCCACCACTGTCACATATGCTCAAACCAGCATTCCCACTGGGTTAAGTAACAGCTGAGTTAAAGGGCAACAGAATTTTAGCCACCTATACTGAAGTGTCATACTTAGGAGAGTAATCAATATCAGTCCCAAAGCAACCCTGGATCTCTGATTCTACATTACTGGTTGAATTTAGCAACTGAACCAGCTTATTTTCACTCAGCTGTGGTGTAACCCTAATTGCAAAATACTGCTAGCCTGTAGGTGAGGCTCTACAAACCTTGTAAGTGATCCATAGTGGGGGACATTTTCATCTCTATCCCTCTTTGGAATTCCTGAGTTCCAGTAGATTTTAATGAAAAAACTTGGACATATCCGAGCAAAATTTGCCAGAGTTTTGTCTGTTTCTCCCTTTCTCTTTGCAAGATCAATCAGGTTTTCCAGTTCTTTCCGCTTCCTTTTAAGTGGCATGGGAGAGTGAATAGGGGAGATTGCTTCAAAAGAGCTGAATTGGAGCCAGTGTAGAAATACCCTTACAAGGAATTCCAATTCAAAAGTTTACATGTTGTAGAGAACGTTATCACACACACACAAACAACTTCATCCAGGGCTTCTGGTAGCTAAAAATAAGATTTTCACCAAGTTCTTTGTTATTGAGATTTATTGAGAAAGGGATACCATTCCAGAAATTCCAACAACTGGGTTACTTTAATGTTAGAACTTAAATTTCTCTTTCATAGAACAGAATAGAATAGAATAGAATTCTTTATTGGCCAAGTGTGATTGGACACACAAGGAATTTGTCTTCGGTGCATATGCTCTCAGTGTACATAAAAGAAAAGATACATTTGTCAAGAATCATGAGGTACAACACTTAATGATTGTCATAGAGTACAAATAAGCAATCAGGAAACAATCAATATTAATATAAATTATAAGGATACAAGCAACAAGTTACAGTCATACAGCCATAAATGGGAGGAGATGGGTGATAGGAACGATGAGAAGACAAATAGTAATAGTAATGCAGCCTTAGTGAATAGTTTGACAGTGGTGAGGGAATTATTTGTTTAGCAGAGTGATGGCGTTCGGGGAAAAACTGTTCTTGTGTCTAGTTGTCTTGGTGTGCAGTGCTCTATAGCGTCATTTTGAGGGTAGGAGTTGAAACAATTTATGTCCAGGATGCGAGGGGTCAGTAAATATTTTCACGACCCTCTTTTTGACTCGTGCAGTATACAGGTCTTCAATGGAAGGCCTGTTGGCAGTAATTGTTTTTTCTGCAGTTCTGATTATCCTCTGAAGTCTGTGTTTGTCTTGTTGGGTTGCAGAACGGAACCAGACAGTTATAGAGGTGCAGATGACAGACTCAATAATTCGTCTGTAGAACTGTATCAGCAGCTCCTTGGGCAGTTTGAGCTTCCTGAGTTGGTGCAGAAAGAACATTCTTTGTTGTGCTTTTTTGATGATGTTTTTGATGTTAGGTGACCATTTTAGGTCTTGAGATATGATAGAACCTAGAAATTTGAAGGTCTCTACTGTTGATACTGTGTTGTCTAGTATTGTAAGAGGTGGTAGAATGGGAGGGTTTCTCCTAAAGTCTACCACCATTTCTACGATTTTGAGTGTGTTCAGTTCCAGATTGTTCCGATCGCACCACAAGGCTAGTTGTTCAACTTCCCATCTGTATACGGTTTCATCGTTGTCTCGAATGAGACCAATCACTGTTGTGTCATCTGCAAACTTCAGTAGTTTAACAGATGGATCGTTTGAGATACAGTCATTGGAATCTAGAGAGAAGAGAAGTGGTGAGAGCACACAGCCTTGGGGGGGGGTGTGTGCTAATTTTACTGGTATCTGATGTGATTTTGCTTAGCTTCACCTGCTGCTTCCTGTCTATTAGGAAGCTTGTGATCCACTTACAAGTGTGTTCAGGTACCGCTAGCTGGTTTAGCTTAGTTAGAAGAATGTCTGGAATGATGGTATTGAATGCTGAACTAAAGTCTACAACGAGGACCCTTGCGTAGATTGTAGGTTGTGGAGATAGGTGGCTTTCATCTTGCTAGTGCAGAGTCTTCTTCAGTTTCTTTCACTCACACCTTCCCTGTATCAGCGGGCTGCTGGCCTATTTCCCAGACAACTGAAGAATACGCAGGCATCTTTCCCAGCCATCTCTTGAATCCTTATCAGGCTGGGAACAGATCATTACAAATGTAGCCAAATCATAGTTAAAGATGGTGAGAAAAGTCCCTGGCTGGAAAAAAAATGATGTCATTAAGCTGTCCGTGGGATTCTGCAATTACAGGAAGCACAGCAGGAGAGCCAGATAACCTCATTCCATTACAGATAGTTACAGCTTTATTTTTACTTTTGCAAACATTAGATAAGCGTGCATTACAAGTGAGAGAAATATGCCTGTTGAAGGGTTCTATCCGATGGTGTCATTTTCTTTTTGGGTGGCAAGGAGATGAGGGAAATTTGGGTTACTGTGAGATCTGCAGTGCCTTGTGTTCTCATCTCAATAATCTCAGCATTCTGAGGTCTGCAGGAAATCAATCAGCTGTGCTTTAAATGGTTTAAGGAAAGACTGTGAAAATAATCTTAATGTTAAAACATACATTATGCGTGCGGATGCTTCTATGTTCTATCAACAGAGATTGAATAAAAACTTAAGAAATATGAGAAGCCCCCCCCTAGAAGAATGAAATATTTTGAGGAATATTTAAAAAGGCAGATTATTATATTTCCCAAAGGGAGAACTGGAGAAACATGTTTTTTAAAGGCAGAAAGCAAACCCCACTTTCCTTAATAGCCCACAGCAGATGTCAGCACTTAAGAGATAAAGAGCTTATTGAAAGAAGACAAGTATCTAGATAGCTCTATTCATAAGCAAATGCCCTCACCCAAGAGCCAAAACAGGACGAAAGCCATTAAGCCACAATAGGAATTACCCAACACCCTTTCAGACCACAAGCCCCTTCATTGCATCAGAGCAGTCCAAACTTCAACCAAACTTAGCTCAGACAAACACTTAGGATTTGTACTTTACCTATAGAGCAGGGGTGTCAAACTCGCATCGTCATGGCAGTGTCATGTGACATATCGGGACTTTTCCCCCTTTGCTAAACCAGGCGTGGATGTGGCCAGTGTGTGACGCATCTAGCCCTTTGGCTGAGAGTTTGACAGCCCTGCTGTAGAGGCAGCTATGACCCCTACATAACCCCTACATGGCCCCATGGAAGTCTGACAACAGCCAATAGAATACATGTTCTTCCACAGAAACAGGAAGCTCAAGTGAAAAGCCCAAAAGAAGGTATAAAAGCCATCCACTCCCAACTCCATTTTGTCAGCTGCCCAGAACCACAAACGCATGTGGTTCTGCTTCATCAATAAACGGACCCTCTTTCCAATTAGCCTTCAGCCTCCATTTTGCCTCCAGTGCCTTTCTCCCGGCTTGGAACTGGACCTGGATTTTTCTTCCCACACAAGCAAGGGACAGTTCCTTGACATTTTGGAGAGCTGCTGCCAACACACTGGGCTAGTTGGACAAATAGCCTTATCACTAAGGCATTCTTAATTGCAGTATTTCCATGTACTTTATATTTCTGACAGAGGAAGCATTTTAAACAGCCTTTCTCATCTTGATGCCCTTATTCTAGAGCAGGGGTGTCAAACTCAAAGTCCGGGGGCTGGATCCGACCCATGGGGTGCTTAGATCTGGCCCGCGGGGCTGCCCTGGAAACAGCGAAGGACCGGCCCGCGGTGCCTCTACCAGTGAAAACGGAGCTTGCAAGGGCTGTGTGTGGCCCTTCCGGGCTCCATTTTCGCTGGCAGAGAGTTGCAGGAGGCTGTCGCAGCCGAAAAATGGAGCTTGGGAGTCTGTTTTCACTGGCAGAGCGCTTGGGCTACGAAAGGCGCCCCCCACATGAATGACGTCAAGTTGGCTATGCCCACCCCGGCCCCCCGAGGTCAAACACAACCCTGATGCGGCCCTCAATGAAATCAAGTTTGACACCCCTGTACTAGAGTAAAAGATCTTCCTACAGCCAGTACAACTACTGATAGGATTTCCAGGATAAGCTACACAACATTTGTAGTAGGAATTGTCAATGTTTTGCTTCTTTTCATTCTCTCTCTAGAGTTCTCCACCTACAATGAAAGAAAGGACTCTCAGCAAACAAGATCCAGATAACAGAATGATACTCTCCAGCCTCTCCAGACTGTATTTTGGAGCTGTCCAGAAAGCCATTGGTGTTTTCCACAAAACTCTTAGTGATAATCGGACTCCTGAAATCTTCATCGCCAAGAGCAAGCTGATCATTATGATAGGCCAAAAGTTGGTGGACACCTTGTGTCAGGAAGCCCTTGAAAAGACCAACCGAAATGATGTCTTGCGTGGCAGCAGCACATTTTGTGGCTTGTTGAAAAGCCTGGCAATTGCAACCAAAAATGCTGCAATGAAATATCCGAGTCCTGAGGCAGTTAAAGACCTTCAGGATCAAGCCGACGAATTATCTCAATTCACACAGCAATTTCGAGACACGATGGAATGAAGGAGTACTGGAACAGTTCAAAACGCAAATTTTGACGTAATACTTGGACGGGATAAACTACGTCCATGTGGGGGTGGAGATGTATGTCGACTCCCCTCTCTGTGTCTCTTAATACACCTCCAGCCAATGCTGAGCGAGAGGCCTGCAAGAGTGTCTTCTCTCAATATTTAAACATGATCGAATTCTCCCCATTGTCAAGAATCCTGATATAAAGATTTTCTGAGCAGAAGCTTCTATTTGTATCGACTTGACACTTATCCTCAACATCCATACAGACATCAGTTTTGAACATAGGTAGCTTGGGGGTCAAGGTTCAGTTTATATAACTCCATTTAAATTGTGTGTTCTGTTGAGGCATAATGTTTCATTAAGACTCTAAGTGTGTTTACAAAAACTGTCGATTTTTTTGACATGGTAGGATTTTTTTATTATTACAAAGCATGTGCGTCTGTCTGCTTGAAGGTAACTGTACTGTAGCATTCTACCCCATAGAGATGTGGTGAGAATATATACATTTAATAAAAACCTGACAGTAAATTGATATGACAAGATTAGGGCTATTCAGAGGGCTTGTTTTGAACTGTTGCAATAGTGCTCAGGCTATTAGCCATTCTTGCAACCATTCACTTGGTGGGACAAACTCTGGTGGACTCTTTAAGATGGTGCAAATGCTACTGTGACTAACCATGGTTTCAGGTGTAATGGTATAGTATGAATTATTTATGCAGCAAAAAGCATGGTAAAGAATAGAAATTATTCAACAGTCTCGTGATTACTAATTGGTCTCAGCTCTGTTATTTATCTTAATTTCTCTTATTTCTCATTTCCTTCAAGACAATTGTTCCTTTTAAAGAATTACACTGTCTTCATATCAACAAACATGCATTTTACTTACAGTTCAAACGGGAGCACTATTCACAAACAGGAGAAAAGACAACATTCTGTGTGATCGTACAATGAGAGATTTAAAAAAAGGAAAAGTAACAGACAACAAATAAAAGGGTATCTTCCAGACCCTTGCAACATCCAAGGGACTGGCTAATGTGTGTGTGTGCGTGTATGTATGTATATATGTATGTATGTATGTATATGTATGTATGTAAAAAGAAGGTACTAGGTACAATTAATCCTTCCTTGTGCATGTAAGGTTGCTTAGCCCAAGGGTGACTTACTCATTCCATAATAGGTAAAAATCAATGTAAATGTTTGCAAAATAACTATTAGTCTCTTGTTTTTAAGACATTCAACATAAAAAAGCCCAATGAACTTCAAGAGCAAGTCCTTGAGAAAAGCTGAGTTGGCTCTTATAGTGATGAGGAGTAAGCAGAAGTGCATAAAATGATGTTCAGCCCTCCCCCAGCATGTATACACAGCAACAGAATTGTTCTCTTTAGGGCAAAAGGCAGGATTTTACCAAACATTTCAAAAGATTTTCTAAATGTTATTTTATCAAGTTACTGAATTAACCCACTTTCTGGCATTCATTCATTCATTCATGTATTTTGTCAAACATGTACAGGATAGTAGTTGTTTGTATAAACATATCGTAAGTAAAAAAAAGTAACAATAAATGAGAACAATAGGACAGTAAGACAGGGATGGTAGGCACAGTGGTGCGCTTATGCACGCCCCTTACAGACCTCTTAGAAATGGGGTGAGGTCGACAGTAGACAGTCTAAGGTTAAAGTTTTGGGGGTTTGGGGAAGAAACCACAGAGTCAGGTAGTGCATTCCAGGCATTGATCACTCTGTTGCTGAAGTCATATTTTCTGCAGTCGAGTTTGGAGCAGTTTACATTAAGTTTGTATCTATTGTGTGCTCGTGTATTGTTGCGGTTGAAGCTGAAGCAATCATTGACAGGTAGGACATTGTGGTAGATTATTTTATGAACTACATTTAGATCATTTACAGAATACAGTGAACCACAAACAATGCTGAACACATTATGCTGAACACATTAACATACAAGAAATGTTACCAAGGTTAACACTAACTTGAACTTACTATGTTATATGACTGTGTCCATTAAGTCATTAACTGCTCTTATGCAAACACATTGCATAAATATAAACAGAGAGTATTGTTGTCTTTTCTAATTCACTACATTTTTCAAGGAAGAGGAAAAGCTATTACTCATTTGTAACCCATTTGCCACTGCTTCTTCCACCTTCAATAGAAAACTTATTGAAGATTTTTAGTTTACTCTGCTATTAATTGAAACAGTTCAATATTTTTTAAAAGCTTTGTCAGAAAATACCACATGCTGATGTTAAAGGAATCTGTTCATTACAGTGAACATAAATCTTTTCAAGCTTATTAGACTTGTTATTGTTGTTAGATGTGAAATTGTGTCCGCCCATCGCGACCCCATGTACAACGTTCCTCCAGTTCTTCCTGTCCTCTACCATCCCCCGGAGTCCGTTTAAGCTCACACCGACTGCTTCAGTTACTCCATCCAGCCCTCATTCGCTGTTGTCTCCTTCTTCTTTTGCCCTCAATCGTTCCCAGTATTAGGCTCTTCTCCCGTGAGTCCTTCCTTCTCATCAGGTGGCCATAGTGATATTTAATATGTATCTGAGGGTTGAACTATGAAGTTCTTGGTGCCCTCTAAGCTTGGTTGTTTCTTTTCATAATGAAAACTCATCTCACAACAAATAGACAGAACAAATCAGAGTTTCAACTGGGCTACTATTAGCATCTTAGACCAAGCTCAATCCAAAAATGCCAGAGAATTCTAGAAAACTTGGCATGTAGACAAACTAGTCTCAATAGAGATAAGCCACATTTACACACTGTTCAAAAGAGTACATAAAAACAAACAAACAGAATCAAAAAGACTAGACACATTCCCATATTCAGATAAGCAAGGATCAACACCACACAAACAATGAATCATCTAATATCCTAATCAAAGAACTATCAAAAGGAAAACCAATACAGGAGAATATTTGTAGCTCAGGGTTGAAGTGAAGGGTCCTTGGTGCTCTCTGAGCTTCCTTGTTTTCTTGCATACATTTCATTACCCTAACTGGGTAACATCATCAATGCTAGTAAGGAGTGCTGTTTGCTGTCAGTTTATATTCTGGTGTCTTGCCTCTCTGTGTGAGTGGAGGTGATCTTAGAGATTCTTTGGTTGGGTTGTTTACTGATGGCTTTTTGGCAGTTTCTTGATTGGCAGTTTCTTGATTGGGATATAAAGAAAACCCATGTTCCCACCAACATTGGCAGGGCAAACTAGGAATACGTCTAAGTGGTATTGCTATATAAATAGGGACAAACCCCATCCTCACTAGCACTGATGATGTTACCTAGTTGGGGAATAAAACATCTTCAAGGAAACAACCAAGCTCAGCACCAAGAACTCCAACCCCTGAGCGCCAAAAATCAAATATTTTGTTGTTTGTGAAGTTTGACTTTACAGATCATAGAAATGTGCACAGAAGTTTAAATTCACCAAGCAATTCCCATCTTACCAGCAGATCCTCTTTATTTTATTTCTCCACTGCGAGTCCCATGGGGCTCACCTGAAGGCACAACAAGAAACAATGGAAGCTAATCAAGGAGAGAACTAATCTAGAAATAAGGAGAAACTTCATGACAATTAGAACAATTAATCAGTGGGACAGCTTGCCTTCAGAAGTTAGAGGTGCTCTAACAATGGAGATTTTAAAGAAGAAATTGGACAGCCATTTGTCAGAAATGGTGTAGGGTCTCCTGCTTGAGGGGGGTGGACTAGATGACCTACAAGGTCCCTTCCAACTCTGTTAATCTGTTAAAACCTTCAAGGTCCCTTCCAATTCTGTTATTGGGTCAAATCTGCCCAGTAACCGTGGTTGGGTTCAGAATCTTAGTTTCACATCATCATACTAACTCAGCCACAAAACCCAGGTTAGTCAATTCGCACGAAATGATAATTCCTGAACTCAACCTACCGGCTGAGCGATCACAGGGCAACAGGGCAGCGTTTCTCAACCTTGGCCACTGGAAGATGTTTGGACTTCAACTCCCAGAATTCCGCAGCCAGGCTTGAAGCCCGAAGTCCACACCTCTTCCAGTGGCCAAGATTGAGAAACGCCGCCCTAGAGGTAACGTGCGGTTGCCTAATTCGTGTCTCAGTCTGCAATGCGAATACAGCCCTGAGGAGAGACTTCTGCCTTGGGAAGCAGTTTCGTTACTAGGTTACCCGAGTGACACAACTGTAAACGTCATCACGCCTTGCCCTCTATTTCGCCGGTCTGCGCCGGAAGTACTCGGGTCACCTGACCGGAAGACTCTTTCTGCCTGGCAACACGGAACTTCCAGAAAGCCAGTTGGAGGCGAAATGGGTTGCGATGGAGGAACCATCCCGAAACGGCACGAGCTGGTGAAGGGCCCTCGTAAGGTGGAGAAGGTGAGCCGGTTTCGGAATGGGGCGCTCCGGCTGGTGGTGTATTCCGTTCTGGAACAGAGAAATGGTGGCCCAGATAGATCCACTATCAGAGTTTGGGGTTCATTTTGCAAGTGCAGGTAGTCCTCGACAGTTCATTTAGTGACCGTTCAAGGTTACAGCGCCAGTGAAAAATGTGACTTATGACCGTTTTACACAATTAGGGAAGTTTTGCAGCTTCCCCATATCATGTGATCAAAATTCAGGTGCTTGGCTACTGACTCATATTTATCACCGTTGCTGTGTCCCAGGGTCATGTGATCACCTTTGATGACCTCACAAGGAAAGTCAATGGGAAGGCTTAGATAATAACCATGTTATTCACTTACCAACTGCAGTGATTCACTTAACAACTGTGGCAAGAAAGGTCGTAAAATGGGGCAAAACTCACTTAACAAATTTCTCACTTAACAGAAATGTTGGACTCAATTGTGGTCATAAGTCGAAGACTACCTGTACAGCAGACAGGAGTTTCATCGAATTTCATAACGTTAACCAGCTTATGGGAAAAGTAATTCCAGGAGTAAACAGGCAGCTGTTTCTTCTTAATGGGGTTGCGTGGGTGGGATTTGCTATCCATAGGCTGTCAGGAAAGCATATTCCATTATGATCATATTATTGTACTGTGTTTGTTTTTATGTGATTGATTTTATATATATATATATATATATATATATATATATATATATATATATATATATATATATATATATATATATATATATATATATATATATATATATATATATATATATATATATATATACATACATACATACATACACACATACACACATACACACATACACATACACATACACATACACATACACATACACACACACACAGTGGGGGGGAAGTATTTAGTCAGCCACCAATTGTGCAAGTTCTCCCACTTAAAAAGATGAGAGAGGCCTGTAATTGACATCATAGGTAGACCTCAACTATGAGAGACAAAATGAGAAAACAAATCCAGACAATCACATTGTTGTGATTTGGAAAGAATTTATTTGCAAATTGTGGTGGAAAATAAGTATTTGGTCACCCACAAACAAGCAAGATGTCTGGCTCTCACAGACCTGTAACCTCTTCTTTAAGAGGCTCCTCTGTCCTCTACAGGCCTCGCTCATCTTTTTAAGTGGGAGAACTTGCACAATTGGTGGCTGACTAAATACTTCCCCCCCCCCACTGTATATATATACCATTCCCAAAGTTGCTTGCTTTCCTCCACATAGTTTGAAACATTCGATGAGGTTGGCCACAAGATTAGAAAAAGGCCATGTCAAAGGAAGTGTTGAAATGGCATCAGGCTTTTCAACAATTCAAAATGTGGGATTATAACTTGCTCTTCAACATTAGAAATGTCCAGATGGGCATATACATCAATGTGTCTACAGCTAGACACAGTTTTGACTCCAGTGGTGAATAAGTGTGGTGAAATTAACACATAATGTTGTGGGCACATGCATCTGTGATTACTTCATTGTTGTGAAGGTGATTGAAGCCCCTTTCTGGTATAGGGGTTTTCTGGTTGTTGCTTCGTTTGTGCCATTTTTTTGTTTTGTTTTTATTATAGTATTATTGCTCTCTCTGTTTTTATCTGGGTGCTGCCCAGGGTCACAAGGAATAAGGAGGTGTAAACATTTGATAATAAAATAAAAACAAATCATTTTACACCTATAAAGTAGACGTGTAGCATCCTGAAAATAACTGGCGTGATATGATGCAGTAACTAAAAAAGCCAGCATAGTCTTGGACAGCCTAAGAAAATATATCTATATAGATCATGGCACACAGTAATATTTACTTGTGTTACATAGACTCCAATACAGGAGAGCATATGTAGCTTAGTTGACCAACTATATGATATCTATGCAAATTGAAATGGGTAAAAAAAAGCATGCAAAGTAAGTACAAAGATTTTGATTTTAACTATTATTTCTTTTTCTAAAATTGTATATAATTTGTTATATTCCTCAGGTTGACAAAAATGCAGAATTAGTAGCCCAATGGTACTATTGCACTCTAAGTCAAGAAAAATTAAGCAGACCTATAGTAGCTTGTGAACTTGGCAGGTAAGATTACACTTTAAATTCTTTTTCAGACAAAGTGTCACATGTTTTGAATAACTGAATTAGAAAGTCAGCCTATTTTTCACAATATATTTTCTGCTTTAGGCTTTACAACAAAGATGCAGTCATTGAATTTTTGCTGGATAAATCATCTGATAAAGTCCTTGTGGAGGCTGCATCCCATATCAAGAGTATTAAGGTATGTTAACAAGTTTAAAATACGTGCTAATGATTATAGTACACAAGTTAAACGGAGAGTCACAAAATTTATCTGTATTTTCTTGACATAAACTTCCTTGATATTAATGAAACTTTGAAGCATCTTATTTACACAGTATAAAGTGTTTTTGCGGTGAGACCGGTCTATCAGGGCAACCTAGTTTACCCAAATATGGGACGGAGCATACTGCTTCAGCTTTCGCCTTTCAGCCCCAATCCAGGAGTCTTTGCAATTTTGCAAACAATTTTGTGTTAAATTTAAATTTACCGACAAATTTATTTGTCAGTAAATTTAAATTTACACTATTTTTTTTTTAATGAAATAAAATTTGGGGATACGTGAAATGCATTTTCTTCCAAAAACACCAACATGTTTCTTTTTTGCTTCTGTGACATAAATATATGCTGTTAGACTGCTTCCTTTTATCTATATTGCCTCCTTTTTGCTTCTTATGCCTAAACACTGTCACAATTCTTTCTATAAAGAAGGAAGATTTTCTCCTTCCCTCATGCTTTTAAACTTATAAAGGTCCATTGGTGTTGTTTAACCTAATTCGAGAAAAATGTTTTATCACCAGAAATTGCCTGCTTTCATCTACACGCTATGACCAAATATATTTCCTTCTAGAATATTTGTATTTTTCATACACTACTGTTCTCTTCCAATTTAGGTGATACTTCCTTTATCATACTGTCAAATCAAGTTACATAAAGTATGACTCATTTCTTACAGAATGTCATAGAATTGAATCTCTCAGACAATCCGGCTTGGACTGGTGACAAGGGTAATACAAAAGGGGATAAATATGCTGACATCCAAAGTGCACGTTTTATTTGCCCTGTGGTTGGATTGGAAATGAATGGACGGCATCGGTAAGTGTTTCCATTTTAATTAGGTTATGAATAATATGATTTGTTGCCTTTTTTTAAAGAGTGGCCTTTTTTCATAAAAAGATTGCTTGTTCTGTTCCATAATCTTTCCAAACTATGAAAATAGAAGATGTAAAATGTTATTGAATGCTAACATAAAAACTGTTCAGTAGATTTCAGTGTACAGTGCAAAAATTTTATTTATTTATTTATTTGTTTGTTTGTTTGTTTGTTTATTTGTTTGTTTGTTTGTTTATTTGTTTGTGAGATTTATATACTGCCTCACAGTGCAAGCACTCTCTAAGCGGTTTACATCAGTAAGCAATGTATATTTATATTGCCCCCAACAATCTGGATCCTCATTAGGTGTGACTCCAAGTATTTGATGAGATAGTAATAAAAATAGCTCAGGGAAAATAATATCCCTGTGAAAAGCAATATCCCATGTCAGATATCATTAGGAAAAATAAAGAATAAAACTGTTAATATGACACTACTTATATACAAATCTTTGGTAAGATTTGTTTGGATGATGTGTGGAACCCTGACTAAAAGGTAGAAACAAAACATCCAAACTCAGAGAGCACCAAGGACTCTACACAGTGGGGTGATTTGAGAAGGACACAACTGCCTCCCTCCATCTCCGTTCCTATCCAGAAAACATCCACCATGATATTTTCGAACAATGATTGAACGTTCTAATCCTGTCAGGTAGAGATTCCTCTAATGTACACAACAAAAACCACTGTCAGTGATTGCACTAAATAGCCATTTGTTCGCTTGCTTGCAGTCTTCATAAAATATGAGAGAGGCAAGATACTGCAATTGTTGCCCAGGTTGATAGATTCCATTGCAGGCACAGGATTCAGGCCCGTACTCAGATATTGCCTACTCCTACTTACTGCTGGTGCTTAGCAACATCCAGTCACTCTTTATTTGGAAGGCCAGTGTATTGGTGATTACTTCATGGCTGTCATTACCAAGCAGTAAGTAACAGCTGCTGTCATCACTGCCAATGAAACATTTGCTTCACCATTGCCCCAGGTCCTAGCAGCTGATCCAGGCAAACATGCATCAACAACATTTGATGCCACCAAATAACGGACCTCACACTATATGAGACAGTCATATCTGTCTCAAACATACCAAGGTTTCTAGTTCCTGGTCCATTTTAAATGTTACTAGAAGCACCTGGAAGGTTACTCCTCACAATGCTGTTCCTTAACTACTCCGTTCGACTCCAGCTCGATAAGCAGGTGGCAGTCATGGCTAGGAAGCCCTTTGTACAGTTCCTTCTTGTGTGCCATTCCTAGATCGGTATACTCTGTTTACAGTCACTCACACCTTAGTCACCTCCAGATTGGACTACATACACTACATGGGGTTGCCCTTGGAGACTAACCCAAGGCTTCAGCTAGTACAAAATGCAGCAGCATGAACAGTTATGTGCACTCTTGCAACAGAGCACATTACACCACTGCTCCATGAGCTACGTTGGTTGCCAGTTTGCTTTCAGGTCCCACTAAAGGTGCTGGTTTTGACTTTTAAAGTCCTTCATGGCATGGGACCAGGTGTCTGAGGGACTGCCTCTCTCCAGTTATTTCAGCCTGCCCCATTAGATCTGGCAGAAGAGACATGCTGTGTGTACGATCAGGTAGGGGGCTCCATTTGGTGGGTCCCAGGGGGACGTGCCCACCTTATGGAACCAGAAATGGGAGATATGCTCAGATGACTCTATTACTGAGGTGGCTATTTTCATCCTCTCTTCATACAGGGGTTTGTATATTTGTTTTTTTACACTATTTATCTATTAATGAGATAATTTTTTATCTTTCTTAGATTTTTATTTTTTAAAAAAATATCTATTGTTTTGATATTTGTGATTTTTATCCAATTGTTGTGCACCACCCAGAGTTGTTTTTTTGTGAAGTGGATAGCTGTACAAATTTGATTAGTAAATAAATAAAATTCTGGAGGCTCTGCACGTTCAAGCTTTCATCACTATTGCCGACAAATTCCTTAATAGCTTAATAGCCCAACATGTCCAATGACACCAGAAGATCTTCCTATATTTCTCAGCCATCACCTTCATCTGTTGTCATATTTATGCAACTCAACTGTGGTGCCTGCAACCACACTGTCTATCTAGCCTCAACACTGTCACTCATAATATCTTGCACATCTTTTTTACATCATAAGAGATTTAGATGTTCATGTATGAGACGGTTCACATGTGAGGTCTTGGGGATGAGATTACTATGATTCATAGCCAGATGTTCAGACTGGACTTGGAATTTTTATCCACCTGTTGAATCCTTCCCAAAAATCTGGGATAGATAGATAGAAGTGGATGTTTGATGATGTTACCATTGTAGGATGTAAACTTCTTCCGAGTAAGGCTGCCTTTTGCAATTGATGGATGGTGAATTTGTCAATGCCGATGGTGTTCAAGTGGTGCGCCAGTTGTTTTGAGCCTGCAACCAAGGGGCCTAGCATGATTGGTACTACCTTTGCTTTCTTGTTCTTCTTTGTCTTATTAAATTTATTTGCCACCTATCTCGCCATGGGGCTATTCTAGGCAGCTTACAACAATAATAAACAAGGACATAAAAAGGAAGGTTAAGCAAAGTGAAAATAAAATAATAGAACAATAAGTAAAGAAAAAGACAACAAAGAAAATATATCAATATGACTAATAAAAAAGATGGGGGAGGGTGGAGGTGGAATTTGTTGTCTATCTAGCACCACCTCCAGAGTAGAACTGCCCCATTGGGACTTCAGGTCAACAGCATGATTGTTGAAATCTGACAAGACTTCATGAATGAAGTCTTTATATTATTATGTTATGTTATGTTATGTTATGTTATGTTATGTTATGTTATGTTATGTTATAGTATAGTATAGTATAGTATAGTATAGTATAGTATAGTATAGTATAGTATAGTATAGTATAGTATAGTATATTTATTGTATTGTATTGTATTATATTATATTATATTATATTATATTATGATATTATATTATATTATATTATATTATTATATATTATATTATATTATATTATATTATATTATATTATATTATATTATATTATATTATATTATATTATATTATATTATATTATATTATATTATATTATATTATTATATTATTATATTATTATATTATTATAATGTTAATCTCCATTATGATGGCTTCTGGCATCTGAAATTTTCCCCATTCCTGCTGTACAAGATTCCTTGGCTAAGAAACCTTTGATGACATTGATCTAGTAAATCCATATTCTTAAGCATATGAGGGGAAAGTTATTTTTTAAAAAATACCCATATACAGACCGAACTCAGCTAAATATTTAGCCCTAAAATGTTTTTATATGTTAAATCCAATGATTCTTGTTTCCTAGCCAATGTGATTAAAATTGCAGCTTAAACTGGATGGAGCTAAAGTGTTTGTTCATGTTCTTATTTAGCATGTGATTTTTAAAAAATAGTTCTGAGCAGGTTAGAATTATTTATGCTGTGGTTCGAGGGTTGGAGAAGCAGCACATAGGCCAGTCTGAAACCCACATACAAGCATATTTACTCAGGCAGATTTATTACTCAGTATGTCACAGCAATGAAGACCATATTTGCAGTATTCTGTGACAGGGGTTTTAAGTTTTTATTGGATTATTTTTTAATTAAGAATTTATATTTTTTTTAAAAGAATTCTGGAACTGCTAGTGTAGGAGCAAAACTCTATTAAAACTGGAAAATTGGCTGTACTTGTGAACTCTTCTTCTATTCATCTTTTGTCTTTAATCTCTTATGAACTCCCTGGAGCATAGCTTTTTTTTAAAAAAAACCTGTAATGTGACATCAAATGGCTTCAAGGCAAATGCAGATAATTTATTATCAATAGTATAAATTATGAAATTGATTATCCACAGTCCCTAACTATACAATTGTGCATTAAAATGAAAAAGAGTAATGTAGATACAAAATAGAAACTCCAAACAAGACAGAAAATACACACTGAAGGTGATGTTACTTCCCCCCCTTCTTGCATCTTTCTGTTCTCACAAACATAAGAAACTGCCAGATTCCCAATTTCTTTTGAATACACTTTTTTAGAAATAAATATACTCAGCAGTAAGGACTACTCTCACTGGTTTTACTGTTAGGTCCTGGAAAATGTCATGCTTGCCTCTTCCTTATTTCATTCAGATCCTTGTTAACCCCCCTTTTCCCTTCACCGTAAGCCAAACATAACATATGATTATGCAGTCATTAGTATTTACAGTAGATTGTTTACAGCAGCCTTGGACTTGTTGTACAATTAGCTCTCAATGTATTCAGTAGGACTTTTTTTGCAAATACATATTCATTAATTATTCTTACCTTTATATTATCGCAGAAATCAATCTTATTGATGAATGTTTGTGAACCTCATCCAAGGATGACTTACAGGCTTAGGTCTGAAATGTCTGAAATCTACCTGTAATCCAATATTTTAACAATTGGCGAAGAAAATGTTAAATATAAGAAACACATACTGGTGTTTATTAGTTTACTGAAATGTAATAGCAAATATTGTAGTCTTGCAATGCTTTTTTTTTCTTAAAATTTTCATATTACCACATATTAATCTATGTTAAGTACACCGGCTTTCCTGGGAAATACAAAATGATCAATTGGCAGTTTTTCCAAAAACATTAAAAAAAATTTTTTCCTGAAGACAAATTGATAGTAGAAGTTTCCGAGTTGATCATGCATCAAAAGCCATACTTTACAAAAGCAATTAGTTGATTAAGCTAGTTGAAAATATTTTTTAAAATAGTGTTGCGTATTTCATTTCCCAGAAACTTTATCTGGTAAGAATATTAACATTATTTACATTATGTCTGCACCATGTTAAAATCTCAGATGGAGTGTGGGAGTAACATTTCCTTGTTTTTTTTGTCTTATCAGTAAACTCTGGATTATTTATTTATTTATTTTTTGGGTTGCAACAGGATATGATTTCCCTACTCCATCTGCAAATTGCTGCTAGTCAGAGATTTGCTTAGAAAATCTAGCCTTGCAAAGAGATTTAATTCCTAACAAGGAGTGTGCAACATTGCAACTAGGATACCTTTGAAACAAATAGTGTATTGATTAAAAATTAGCCTGCATAACATTACCAGGATCCTATATAGGTTTTCACAGAAATAAGTATGCATGAATTCTGTAGGTCTTGTCACTAGCTTAAAATATATCGGTAATCCTTGACTTCCAACAGTTCATTTAATGACCGTTCGAAAGTATAACGGGCCTAAAAAAAGTCCTTTGACCATTTTCCAACTGTTGCTGCATCCCCATGGTGATATGAACAAAAGTCAGACACTTAACAACTGACTCATATTTATGACAGTTGCAGTGTCCCGGGGTCATGCGATCCCCTTTTGCGACCTTCCGCAAAGGTCAATGGGGGAAGCCAGATTGATTTAACAACCATGTTACTGACTTAACAGCTGCAGTGATTCACTTAACAATTGTGGCAAGCAAGATTGCAAAATGGGGCAAAACTCACTTAAAAGATGTCTCGCTTAGCAACATAAATTTGGGGCTCAATTGTGGTCGTAAGTCAAGGACTACCTGTATAGGATTTCTGTTCTAATCAGAGTTGCTTTAGCTGGACAGAGCTATGTGTCCAATTTACTTAATCTCTTTTCCTTTGGTTTTCTCAGCTTTTGCTTCCTGCGCAACTGTGGATGTGTGTTTTCTGAACGTGCTCTCAAAGAAATTAAAACGGAAACTTGTCACAAGGTATGTTACCTCCTTGCCCTGACCCCAATTGTTCCCTGTGTGTGTGTGTCTCTCTCTCTCACAAACACAAACACTATTCTAGGATAACTTTGTCCTGTGTTCCTTTATCTTAAATCCTGTGGATTTTAACAAAGCTTTAATATTAGCTAACTAGATGGCAGTTGTGAGTTAGGGAAATACTTATCCTCACTGCCTCGTTTTGAATTTGGATGCATTTGGTTATTGAAAAAAGGACAATGGTTGTTTATTCAATGGAAATCTTTGTCTTTTGACTTGGCAGCCCAATAAAAATTCATTCAAGCGCAAAGCTTTTCACTTTTAGCCAAATTGACATCTGTCTCTAGAACTAGGATTTTGTTTTCCTGTCCCCCCCCCTCCCAGTTTCGTTTATGTGACCCTACTCTTTAAGGAACTCTGATGACGAAATTACTCTGTTCTTCATTTTGAAGGTCTCCGTATTCCCCAAAATCTAGATACTTTCTTTTTGGTGATATGAGTGGTTGCTATAGATCTAGTGTCACTTTGAGTCCACAGGCCTTTAAACCATTCTAGTTCCTTCGTGTTTCAGGGAATGCCCAGCTAGGCAGGCAGGAGGACTCAAGTGGGAGATTATCATTGTGCAACCATAAGAGTCCAGGACTGACCACCCACCACCTCCAGCTTCATAGAGTCCTATCTGTCTGTTCCCAAGAGAAAGCAAGCAGTCTGGAGATAGTTCTGTGTAACAGGCAGAATATAATGAAGTATTAGCTTGAACTATGCATGTGTTGCTTGCACCTGACAATAAAATCTATGCTGTAAGCCCTTTTGTATTCCATAACCAACCCACTGAATAACCTTACAATATGGACAACCTTGGCTTTTCATGGTTCACAGTTATTCATAGTAACCTAAATTCGGTGATTGTCCACATTTAAAATGAACAGACCATTGAACAGTGTGGTTTCTAACTTCGTTTCCTTTTTACTACTGCAGTAAATGCAGAGCTTTTGACATGGTGATGCTTCTTGAGTTTGAAATACAAATGTCGGTAGACAATGATTTATTGGTATTTTAGGTTTTGTTTCTTATACTGATTTTCTTTAGAGATGGTTGCCTTAGCCATAGCGGTTCTCATCTTTATTTCTTGTGATCCTTCACAAAACAAGCTTAAACATCCTTGCGGTTGAAGTCTTCGCTGAGGCTACTTGATTGTTAGGTGATTGAGAGAAAGAAATCAGAGTGACAGATATTGTTGAATTAATTACTGTATTATCATCTTAAAATATTTCTTGGAAACGGAGATTATTGGTGTTCTTGTATCATTAAATGCATTTGTAATGATTATTTTGCATGTTGCAGAAGTTTGACTTTCTTTTCAAATTCTGATCAATGCCTACATTTTAAATGAAAATTAGATCTGAAAGAGATCTTAACAGACATCAATATCCAGACTCAAAGTTTGTGAAATAATTGCTAAAAATAAATATGTGTACAGTTTATGTGTATAAAATTATTGAGCTCTGCAAATTCTTTAGTTCCCTTTTATGCAATGTTGTCAGTCTAGACCAGGAATCCCCAAACTTGGCAACTTTAAGACTTGTGGACTTCAACTCCCAGAATTCTCCAGCCAGCATAGCTGGCTGGAGAATTCTGGGAGTTGAAGTCCACAAGTCTTAAAGTTACCAAGTTTGGGGATCCCTGGTCTAGACTCTAGTGCATGGGTGTCAAACTTGCGATGTCATGTTGCTGTCATGTGACGTATCATAGAGTTTTTCCCCTTTGTGGAACTGGGGTGGGCGTGGCCTGCATGTGCTATTTGCTATTTCCAAGCCGGCCCTGTGGGCCAGATTTAAGCACCCCATGGGCCAGATCTGCCCTTGAGTTTGACAACCCTGTTCTAGAGCTTTTGGACAATTATTTTCCCTGGGAAAAATAAAGGAGACAGTAATGGACGCATGGCTAGATGCAATACTTAATAGGAACAACTGACCCTGCAGCAAAAAGGGTATAGAACTCCTGTAACGTCAACATTTTTTGTGACATACCAAAGTACCAAATTTGTACTTCAAAAGTGAGCAAGGGCAGGTTTGGTGTTGTTTTGTTGGGTGATTTTAGGGATCAAATGCTCATATGAAGCATTTCCCCGGCTTTTGTCACTCACTCATTTTCCACCATAACTGAAAAAGAGAAGAAGACTGAAATCTTACACATTCTGCGGAAGAAACACTTGGGGCCATCAAAGGGATGCTGCCAAGCTATGCATAGCCCTAGATCAATGATGACTAACCTTTTTTTTTTCTCGGGTGCCATTGTGCGTGTGCCCACACCCATAATGCAATGCCCCCCACGCCACCGCGCATGTGCGTGTGACCCACCCACACTGCCACGCCCCCCTGCGCATGTGCATGTGACCCCACGCATGTAAGCATGCCCCCCCATGCCCCATTTTGGCAGGCCTCCCTGAAGCCTCCGGAGGCCAGAAATGGCCCGTTTCTGGACTTCCGGTAGGCCCGTTTTTAGCCCTCCCCAAGCTCCAGAGGCTTTCCTGGAGCCTCCAGAAGGGTGAAAACAGCCTCCCCCAGCTGTCCGGAGGCCCTCCAGAGGCCAGAAACGGCCCGTTTCTGGACTTCCAGGAGGCCTATTTTTCACCCTCCCAGAGCTGCCACGTGAGCCCTGTACTTAAGTACCTGGCATACAAAATGGGCTGCGTGGAGACTCCTGGGAGGGGAGGGACAGTGTGGGCAGGACCAGCCAAAAATCAGCTAGCCAGCATGCATGCGCAGTGAAGGTGACCTAGGGCAACGCAGAGATGGCTCCGCATGCCACTTGTGGTACACATGCCATTGGTTTGCAATCACAGCCCTAGACTATATTTTTGCACCCTCACTGTAGCATTTGGATGCACATCATTCTTGTACTGTACCTTGATGATTGCAGTTGCAGAGTACCAATAAAGGAGAATATTTGTAGCTCAGGGTTGACATGAGGGTCCTTGGTGCTCTCTGAGCTTGCTTGTTTTCTTGCAGATGTTTCATTACCTTAAGTAGGTAACATCATCAGTGCTAGGAAGGAGTGCTGTTTTATATTCTGGTGACTTGCCTGTCTGTTTGGGTGGGGGCGGTCTTAGATATTCTTCGATTGGGCTGTTTACTGATGGCTCTTTGGCAGTTTCTTGATTGGGTTATTGCTTACTTGATTGTTCGTCTGACGTTGACTTTGGAGTTAATCTATGACGATCTGGGTGCTGATTACTGGTGAAGTCTTTTTCTCTTTTGGGCTTTGGTTGGGCTGTTTACTATGGCTGTTTGGCAGTATATTGTACATACAGAGTAAAGGCAATTATTTTTCTCTCTCTCTTCTTTCCCCAATGTTCCGCTTACCATTAGGGCAACAAGATAATTTCCCCAAATTATCTTGTTGGCCTAATAACAAGCTCCCTTGAACCATTGAAGGAACCTTCTTTTTAATCACTTGCCTTGGATGTATGCAAGGGGGTATCTGCAGAAGGGATGGTCTGCTCAACCTCATTGCTATCCCATTTGGAAGAGAAAAGGCTTAACAAATTACTTTGATTGCATCTCCTGCGGGATAGGAAGAAAAGATTAAATATAGTGTGCGTGGTTGCTGTTTTAGATTAGGGTTGCAAGTTTGAAACATCTGGTACAACTCTTTGTTTTTAGTACGTAGCATTTCTGAATTTTTACAGCTTGTGTTACCTTTGATTGTTTAATCAGCCGATTGTGGACCCCAGTCAAAACTTAATTTCAGAGAAGAATATTGTGATAGATAAACCTTATTGGGGTAGTAGATTTTTTTAATTAAAAAGTTGATATCTATTTTATAGCCCTAGATGCTTTCAGAGCAGCTTACGAAAGGATCTTGCATAAGAATTCATGAAATCTAATGCAGAAACAGCTATCAAGGACCTTGGAGGCACAGTGGTTAGAATGCAATATTGCAGCCTAACTCAGCCCACAGTCTGGAGTTCAATCTTGATGGGGCTCGAAGTTGACTCAGCCTTCTGAGGTCGGTAAAATGAGGGTCCAGATTGTTAGGGGGCAATACACTGACATTATAAACTGCTCAGAGAGTGCTGTAAAGCAATATGGGGCGGTATATCAGTCTAAGTGTGATTGCTATTGCTATCAACCATCCATTCATTGTCATATCATTCAGGCATAAGATCCTGGCCCTCCCATCTTTTGTCTGTCTTCTTTTCATTAAAGTTTAATATATTAATGTGTAGAATAAAACACGTGGTACATAATGCAAAAATAAAGGAGTAGATAATACTTTCAGAAGCGTCATCTATTTTAGAATAATTTAGAATTTTTTAAATATTGTTTTAGTTTATTTTTCCAAGAAAGAGAAATGCAAAGAAGACTGTAATAAAATAGATATATAGCTATTAATATGCAAAATCCAGGGGGTCCTTGATTTACAACCGTAATGAAGCCTACCCATAAAACTTGTAAGTTGTGATGGTCGTAAAACAGGCCGCTCTTGTGACTGACTGGATTTTATTACCATTTTGTAGTGTTCATTAAGCGACTGTTGTGGTCATTAAGCAAACAGCATGGTCATTAAGCGAATCAATGGTATTTCTACGGGCTACTTTTGCTGAAAACTGGAAGTAAATGCCAGTTTTTGGCTGAATTCTAAAATGTGACATGGAATTCTGGGAGTTGAAGTCCACAAGTCTTACAGTGGCCAAGTTTGGAGACCCTTGCTCTAAAAGGATGCAAATGACCAGCTATCTGCAAGGAATATAAATCATTCCATTCCCCACTATCCTGTCAGAGTTGAAGAAGCTTCTTGAATGAGAAGAGAAACGTCTTCAAAAGAAAAAAACAAGAAAGTCCAGTTGCCTCCTGGAAAAAGCACTTTTGAAACAACCATGACCTGGATGCCTAAGAATCTCTACAGACTTTTAGCCCTTATTAGTATTAATAAATTGCCTCCATCGCCACCGCTGCTCTGTCAGGTGTCCATTAACTGTAGATTTCATCCCCCCCCCCCCCCCCCATAACCTCACTCTTGATCTTTCCAAGCGTCTCCCTTCAGCTGCTTCCTGCTTGGCAGCAGAATCTGTTGAGAATTAAGGAAATTTGCTATGGTCCTATAACATTTTGGCAACTTGGCAGCTTCTCTTCTAAAACAAAAAAAATGTATCTATAGGAACTTTTTCTCTCTCTTCTGTATCAGTTCATCTAGGTGTCCCTCTGAAAATTAGGTATGTCCTCAATAGGCAGAGGAATGATTAGCTAATTCATCTTTCCAGATTCTGTTAAACAGAATGCATTCTAAGTTAAGTTGGGAGTCTTGTCGTCTTTTAGATATATCTGTGTTTTCATTAAGTGTGGGAAAAATGTCCAAACATTTCTGAATTCCAACCCGTATGCAAGGATGTGCTGTCTTCTGCTGTAAACTTCCTAGTGTTTGTTTACATTTTCATGTATGCTCTCATTTTATAAAATTTCGCAGTAATGTTTGGTATCTGAAAGGCAGCAGGATAATTTTTTCCTGAAACATTCTCACAGAATGGGAGTTCAGATTATTCCTTTCAAATAATAATTTTTCTTCTTCTTCTTCTTTCTTTCTTTCTTCTCTCTCTCTATATAAAAAGGCTGTATGTATGTATGTTCCAGCATACCTCTGGAACGCCTCGAGCAATTTCAACAAAACCTGGTACACATATGACTTACTAAAGTCATGGTGAAGTCATATGTGTACCATAGGCAAAAAATATTGTGGGGGTAAGACACCCCTAGCACCCCTAGGGATGGCCTTTTGGAACAATGGTCGTGTTCTGTACACTGAGCCTAGCTCAGCATTTTTCTGAAGAGGCCTAGACCTCCCTCACACAGTAGGCCTATGAAGGGAGCCTGATTAGGTCAGTACAGAGGCCTTTGATTGAGAGTGGCATGGCCTAAGCGGATCATCCACCCCCACCACACTGTGGCGGCCCAATCTCGCAAGGAACAGCTTCGGCCTGTGTTCCCAGGCTCATCCTTTGCCCCAACACAGGCCTAGGCTTCCCTCACACAATAGGCCTATGAAGCGAAGGGAGCCTGATTAAGCCAGTACAGAGGGCTTTGAGTAAGCGTGCCACGGCCTAAGCGGATTTCCCACCTCACCGCGGCGGCCCAATCTCACAGGGAACAGCTTTGGCCTGTGTTCCCAGGATCGTCCTATGCCCCAACTCAGGCCTAGGCCTCCCTCACACAGTAGGCCTATTAAGCGAAGGGAGCCTGATTAAGCCAGTACAGAGGGCTTTGAGTAAGCGTGCCACGGCCTAAGTGGATTGCCCACCCCTACCTCACCGCGGCGCCCAATGTCACAAGTAACAGCTTTGGCCTGTGTTCCCAGGATCGTCCTACGCCCCAACTCAGGTCTCCCTCACACAGTAGGCCTACAAAGCCAAGGGAGCCTGATTATTCCAGTACAGAGGCCTTTGATTGAGCGCGCCACGACCTAAATGGATCGTCCGCCCCCAACTCACAGCTTCGGCCTGTGTTCCCAGGATTGTCCTTTGCCCCAACTTATTGCGTGAAGGATGGGACCACCCCAGCCAAGGCGAAACAGGTATGGAGGCCAGAGAGAAGACCCAGCCTATTTCAGCAGGGGTGGAGGAGGCGCAGCATGGGCCAGCTCAGGGATTTATGTTCCAGTCCCAGGCCCAGTTTGAGGAAATGGTAAAACGGGTGGTGGCAGAGGCAAGGGGGTGGCGCTTCTAAACCCCCCAGCTGTCCACAGGTTCCGTAGCTGGGATTTGAACAAGGTCCTTATACTTTTAAAACCCTGTAAATAAAATTGCTTTGATTTGACACTATAGATATAATTCATTCCTTTTCCTGTCTAATACAAGATTGGGATAAATAAATACCGCGCAGGACAGACACATGTTTGTAATTAGACACAGCCCAAGTTGAGTATCCTCAATTTTTTGGAATTTCATGGAATTTTTTTGAACTTGAGCCTGCCTTTGGGAGGGAGGGATTTGGAGAAGAAGACCTCCAAGGTTCCTTCTAGGCCTATGATTCTATGATTCGATCCTTTATTTAGGTGGAGGGAATGTTTCCTGGTTGGCCTGGTAAAGAACAGGCTTTCTTTGGTTCAGAGGAATGCAGACAAAGGTGTCAAATGCATACATTAATAAATCAAAATACCTGTAATTTCATGAGATGTTTTTTTTTTTGCTCTGTTAAGATGAAAACAAACCTCTCGTTATCTACAAAAGTAAGACTGCTGACATATTTGTGAGACAAATGTGTCCTGCGGGAGTTGGTTGCTGCGTTTCTGGTAGTTAATGTTTATTTTTGTATTAGCAATTAGCAGTGTTCCCCAAGTGTGCTATCTCTTTGAAATCTTTAATTTACTCAGCCCAATTTGAACTTGTTAAGAAAAGTAAAAAAAACACGCCACACCGCAATGAAGTACACGCAATTTAGATATATTTCATTTCTTGGGTAGATATATAAGCAGTCCTCGACTTACAGCAGTTTGTTTAGTGACCGTTCAAAGTTACAACGGCACTGAAAAATGTGGCTTAGGATCATTTTTCATACTTAACGACAGTTGTGGCATCCCCGTAGTCACGTGATCAAAATTCAGATGCTTGGCATCCGACTCATATCTACGACCATTGCAGTGTCCTGGGGTCATGTGCTCCCCTTTCGCGACCTTCTGACAAGCAAAGTCAAGGGAGAAGTCAAGATTCACTTAACAACTGTGTTACTAATGTAGCAACTGCAGCGATTCACTTAAGCGTGACAAAGGTCGTAAAGCAGGGCAAAATTCACGTAACAAGCATCTCACTTAACAACAGAAATTTTAGGTCCGGTTGTGGTCGTAAGTCAAGGGCTACCACTATTTGTAGACTGCATCTCCAATCTCTTTAGTCTCAATGTTAATTTTATTTAAAAATTATGCAACCTTTAGAATTTAGTTAGACGTTAACTTTACTTACTGACACTAGTTCAAAGCTGAATTGAAAAACTCTGGCACTTGAGATTATTAGAGGATCATTAAGTCCTCTTGATTTATTTATCATCTGTATCTATACTGGAGGATGTGGACTAAAGATCCTCGGGCTCACTCAATTTAGCGCTGTTCTGACACATTCATATTCAATTGTTCCACTCAGCTTGTATTGTTTGCCTTGGATCTCCATTGTATATTTTTTTATCATCATCTCTTTTGAATCTGAATCGTATCATTGTTCCATGTGCCACCACACCCACCCACCCACCCTAACCATACAAACGTTGCTTTATTGATATCAACTGAGGCTTCAAGCAGGAGTTTTCCAGCCTGGCGATTTGGGGAATAAATCAGTCTTGGTTGCTTCATGGCTGTTATTCCGCAAAAAGAAAAAAGAAAGAGAGAGAGAGAGAGAGAGAGAGAGAGAGAGAGAGAGAGAGAGAGAGAGAGAGAGAGAGAGAGAGAGAGGCAGGCAGGCAGGCAGGCAGGCAGGCAGGCAGGCAGGCAGGCAGGCAGGCAGGCAGGCAGGCAGGCAGGCAGGCAGGCAGACAGAATGCAATATTGTTGATCCTGTGAGATATTTCGGGACCTTTGGTATCTGCTGTGCAATCCCTCTTGAGTTGTCTCCTTGAGGTGGAGGTTGGAGGTGCTGCCCTACTTGATTCCAATCCTAATTACAAAGACAGTTTCAGACTATTAGTTGTGCCTCTTTATCCTGCTATTTAATGCTCTATAACAACGGTCACCAACTGGTGGTCCGTGGACCACTGGTGGTCTACTAGAAAATTTTGGTGGTCCGCAGAAAAATTATTTTTTTCTGAGGAATACTCATACAGGAAACCCTATACCATTTCAGACAAATGGCTGTCCAGTCTCATCTTACATCTTAGGGGAAGCAGTATAGAAAAGTCTTTAATAAATAAATACACATAAAAAAGCTGTCCGTTCATAAACATTTACAAATAATATCTCCCCATAATTAATATGAGTTTGTTTGTTTGTTCCTTACTTACTCTTCATATGGTCCATGTATTGCCTCTCATTCTACCTTATATATAAAACATTTTATCAAAAAGTATTTGAGATGCTGTTCTGCAGCCCTTCCAACAGAACAAAACAAGAATCTTTGTCACACTGTAAATGAGAAGTGTTGGCATGTGAAAAATTTCAGGCATGGTGACTGTGACATGCCACTTTTAATGGTAGAATGACAGATTAATATTACTGCATTACAGGCAGCAAAGATTCATTCCTATAGTGATAATAAGGTCCTATACAGTACAGAAGTTTTTTCCCCCTAAAATAGATTTTCATCTCTAGACTCCTGTGCAGAATAGTGTGTGCACTTTTCAAATATTACAAAATCTTCATTCTGAATTTTACTTCTTCGTATGAACTGGGTGCTTGTTTAGCAAAAGAAAAATTATAGTCTGTCCAACTGGGTTTACTGAGGGCAAGAAGCCTTAAATCAACTCAGTTTTGCTTTGCAGGTAGAAGTTCTATGCCATATTTCTTGTGCGGGGAATACAAACGGAAATGTTCTAATATACTATTTATGTCAGCGACATGTTCTGTAAACATGACTGGTCTATATTTGATCAAAAACATTCCTGCCTTTGTAGCAGGAATAGGCAACCCAATGCTCTATGTACATTTTGGAGGTAAATTTCCATTAAACCTCAGTCCAATGTGGTCAGTGTGTCCATTGTAACACCAAACTGTCTATTAGTAGATAATAGTAATGTTGATATACTACATATCAATAATTTATTGGTGCAAATTCTTTTCTGTCAAAGGAACGATATAAATTTGATAAGTAAATTAAATAAAACAAGCTAATAGTTCTGTCACAATTTTTTTTTACCTAAATCAACTTACTGTATTTTTTGGAGTATAAGACGCACCAGAGTATAAGACGCACCTAGATTTTAGAGGAGGAAAACAAGGAAAAAAGTATTCTGAACCAAATAGTGTAGTAATATATTATTTAATAAAATACCAGTGTAGCAGAATACTTTTTACACCCACGTACACTTTTTACAACCATGTATACTTTTTACAAACTTCAAACTTGACAGCTTTAAGACTAGTGGACTTCAACTCCCAGAATTCCTCCTCCAGTCATGCTAGCTCAGGAATGGGAGTTGAAGTCCACAAGTCTTAAACTTGCCATGTTTGAAGACCCTTGCACCCCTAATCCCTAACCCAGGGGTCTTCAAACTTGACAGCTTTAAGACTAGTGGACTTCAACTCCCAGAATTCCTCTTCCAGTTGTGCTAGATGGGATAATTAGAAGGCAAAAACACTCCAGTTTTTGCAAAAAAAAAACCCGGCCTGTTTTTCACTCATTTTTTTGCAAAAACAGGGCATGCAGAGGGTTTGGGAAGCCTGCAGAGCACTCCTAGGGGGTGGGGGAAGGCAAAAACACCCCAATTTTTGCAAAAAATGGCTCATTTTCACTCATCTTTTTGTAAAAACAGGGCATGCAGACGGTTTGGGAAGCATGCAGAGCACCCCTAGGGGGTGGGGGAAGGCAAAAATGCCACCATTTTTGTAAAATATGGCCTGTTTTTCACAAAAATGGGATGCAGGGGCGGGGCTTCGGGAGGCCAAAAATGGCTGTATTCGGTGTATAATACGCACCGACATTTCCACCCTCTTTTGGGGGGCAAAAAGGTGTGTCTTATACTCCGAAAAATACGGTACTTTAATTTGAAAAAATTGTCAAAAACTGTATTATTGTATGCAATATATCCTGAGGATTAATTGTATCATCTGCCCATTCCTCTCCTAAGGATAAGTATAGTTGTTGAATTCTTAATTTATGCACTCAACTTACTTTGATTTGGGAAAATATTAGAAAACTGTGTTATTATATGCAAAATATCCTGAGGGTTAATTGTATCATCTACCATTCCTCTCCCCTAGTACATTAAGGATAAATATAGTTGCTTAACTCCAATTTAGGCAGTGGGAGGAGAATTGGTAATCAGGGTTTATCTTGGAAATGCATTGTTAGCTTGAAAGTAACTAAACAACATCTCTAATTTAATTGTTGAACTTTACTCAGAGAAGTTGTTAGGCATACTGAAAGGTACTGATTATTTTTAAAATACACTTTGCCATTAGAAATTGATAATTTAAAAGCATGACCATTTGCTTCAGAGGAGGAAAATAAACAGTGCCCCTCATCCTGATTATCATTTCTCTGTTCCTCTAATGTTTCTGTTTTATTTCCTTTGTTCTAAATGAACCCTCTCAAGGAAGGTGCATCATGTGTATTTTCTTGAAAACTATAGTGATGTCAAAAGCGTTGCTGATATTTTATGGTATATTACTATTAAAATGACTCCAAAATTACTGTTACACTTCAGAAGAGCCATTGCAATATAAGCTTTCAGCCCGTTTATGTAACACAAACCCAGTGGATAAATCATTGCCATCCATTGTTTTTCGTGAAGAAAATCCTTCTAAATTATGTCTACGGTCCCAGGGTGGGAGGAAGTAGACGATTTATGCTTGAAAAACAATAACTACTTTCCTTTTGAAGTTTATTTGGACTTAGTTTTTCGCATAAATAATGGAAAAAATGACCAATAGTAAGGTTAGAGATTATTTAAAATAAGCACAGCGGCTGAAGAAAATACTCAAAGCTGTGGGAAAATGTTTAATAATTAATGGCCTTTTGACTAAGCCAGAGGTAACTGAAATGGAAGGTTTCATCAACTTCTCGCTGCTGATGAACTGTTTTACTGTACGTTAGGCAAGGCATTTCCACATCTTTCTTGTAATGAGATATTTTCAAGCTGTGAATGAACCCCATTGAAAAGATATAATGCTGTGTCCAGCTATAAAAATAGGATAAGCTTCATTACCGATATACAGTGTGGCAAGTATGAAGAACAAAGGACAATTATTCAATGCTTGGCAAGAAGGAACGTCTATTGAATTGCAAAATGATATCCTTCCTTCAACATAAATAAAGGAAGGAAAGAAGAATTTGATTCAGTTGAATGCCATTTCAGCCTGAGTGTAAAAACAAACCCATTTTCCCTTCTTCATCTGGTTGATGCTGCTTTAATAGCTGTATTGCTTTGATTAAGAATCGGTTTAAATCTGGGATGGGCAACGTGAAGAGGCACGCTGAGTAGGTGGCTTAATGATGAGGGAGATGGCCTCATCTCCGGCAGTTCGAGCCGTTGCTCTGTGTAGTGAGTGAGCTCCTCTCACTCACCTCAGCTTCGGTCCACTTTACAGTTTGAAAGCATGTTCGATGCGAGTAAATAAAATAGGTACCACTTCAATGGAGAGACGAGCTGGTGCTCCATGCATGCAGGCAGATTCTTGATGGCTCTGAACTTTCCCTCTTGCAGTGCCCGCTTGCGAGGCAGCTTCGGGAAGGGAGGGGCCTTGGGTGACGCTTCAGGAAGGACCACTGGTCTTTCAGTCTGGTGCAAAGCCAGCTTGCCCTTCTGTGACACATCTTGGGAAGGGTGCAAGCATTTCCTATAACAGGTCTGGTACCTTGACAAGCCAAACTACTGCTCTGCAATAGCATTGTGGTCTCCTGGCTACTGTAACACCACCATACACTAATCATCATCATTATCATCATCAACAACAACAACATCAGCTGTTTATTTTCTGTTACTTCAAGTGATTATTAAAATCAATGGCCAATATAAATAAACGTACTGTTGTGTTTACTCATACAGAGAGAATGAATGAGGGTTGAATGATAAAAATGTTTGTTTAGTTAGTTAGTTGATTTTTATCCCATCGGTATTACTTTATAAGCAACTCAAAGCGATGCATATACCTAGTACTCCTTCCTACTTGTATTTACTCTTCTTTTCTTCAGAAGTACAAGGACATTCCATTATGCTTTTTTTGGTTTTGCTACAAGAATACCCCTGCGAGGTAGTTTTGAGTAAGAAAGTGACTGTCCAGTGAGCCCCTGTAGCAAAAGAAGACCAAAACCTGGGTCCTGCTAATCATAATCGATAGACTATTTCATCATGCTGGCTTATTCTCTTCTTTCCCTTGGGAAAGGAGGAGAAAGAGGCTGAGAAGAAGCAGAAATATGACAAAGGCATGAATTGTAAGAAGTTAATGAGAACCAGAGAGAGGGAAGTCTAAAGTTTAAAGGCAATGTATGAAATAGAATAGATAGGTGGAATGGTTTGCAAAGATAAAAAGTTAGAGAGCTGTGGTGACGCAGTGGTTAGAATGCAGTAATTACAGGCTCTATTCTGCCCACTGCCAGAAGTTCGATCGTGACCAACTCAAGGTTGACTCAGCCTTCCATCCTTAAGAGGTCGGTAAAATGAGGATCCAGATATTGGGGGCAATGCACTGACTCTGTAAACCACTTAGAGAGCTGTAAAGCACGGTGAAGCAGTTTATAAGTCTAAGTGCTATTGCTATGGAGGATAGTGAATGGTGTTGGTTTATATTATTAGTTAGATTTTCTTTTCTCTCTCCAGTCAACGCCTTTAATTCCCTTTGCAAAACACTCCTTAGTCTTTTCTATGTGCTTTTCATAACATTACATATTTTGGAAGGGAATAGTGAAGCCTGAAGCCACTACAATCTTTGTGAAACTTTTGAATTTTTTCCCTCCCCTTAAGAACTCAGTGGAGAGGAACCCAACCCAGTTTTTCTAGAATTAAAATAAAGCCTCATTTCAGAAATTGCAATAGGTACACATAGAGGGGGAGGCAGACTTTCAGGTATCCTATCTGCACACTTTCAATTAGTTACGAGTGTTATGAATCCAATCCCACAAGTTTTATTATGGTTGGAAATGAACAAAAGTCCAGTTGGCTCAAGTACATTAAATACAGAGTTTTTAAAGTGCAAATCAAATTGTTCTCTTGACTACCCCATTTAGTGCTCCCAATTTCCAAAGTCTTTTTAGGGACAAGAGCCCATTTCACTTGTGTAACCAAATCACATTAGAGCAGTTACATCTACCTTCTGTGTTCTTGGGAAAAGAGAAATATTTTGTCCTTCATTGTTAAGATACAAAGTAGCCCAGTGGCACCTTACTTAACAAAACCTGCATATATCTAAATGATTGAGTCTTAGTTAGAGGAATTAGAGACAGAGAACATTAAAGGTTGAGCTCATCTGCTTAAGAAATCTGCAAAGAATTTTCCATTACAAGTGTAGGGGAAATGCCACACCTTCATTGAGAATAATTTTTTTTTGTGTGTGGGTTTTATTTGACCTATGGGCCTTCAGTAGGGCCTCTTTTCTAAAAATCCAAGTTAAATTTGTAAAAAAGTACTGACACAGAAGCAAATGTAAACCACGATGCAGAGTGAAGCCCCCTCCAACCATCACTTGGAATAAAACAATTATGTGTTGGTATATGGAATATGTTGGTAGATTGTTGCTGGTTAAGCCAGTAGCTATTACACTTTGGGATATGGGTAGTCCTCAAATTAACCACAATTGAGCCTGGAGTTTTGGTCATAAGTCGTTGCACCCATTAAGCAGATTAGCAGGTGACTGACTCAACTTTGTGACTGCAGGGCAGGGCAGCGAAAGTAGCTGGGCTGGAGCTTCCAAGGCCTTTGGAGGGGGAGGGGTTCGTGGGTGCGAGTGATTGTTTTGAACCACTGAAGTTTCTTGGGCCGTCTGGCTGCTTTGTGCTGTGCTATTTGGGACTTTCCCGACATTTGTGGGTGGAGCTGGGGGGGTGGAGATAGGCAGATGGGAGGAGATGCAGCACCTGTGCGGCCAATCATAAGTGCTGGCAGGCTGCCAAGCAAGCAGACTTTGGTCATGTGTCCATGGGGGAGTTGCAACAGCCATAACGTTGGGCACAGAACCTAAGTGCTCTCCTTCAGTACCGTCATAAGTTTGAACAGTTGCTGAACATATGGTCCTAAGTCTGTATATTTTCAGACTTTTTATTTCAGTCACCTATAGAGGAACTCAAATGGTAAATTAATAATATACGGCATATTTTCATTAATACTGTTCTCTGTATAAACTTTCAGTTCAGGACATACAGATTCAAGTGAAATCTGGATTGTTGATGTATAAAGGTTTAGTAAAACTAAAAGGTTTTATTTTTGTCTACCTAATTTATCTTACTTAATTTTCTCTTCTGTCTGAATTAAGATTTATGAAATCCTGAATTTTATTTATATTTATTAACTTATTTATAGGTTTTTACTTGGTTGTACATAAAGCTTTATTAGGTTGGACTGGATGGAAGAACAGTATTATCAAATGACAGAAAATTTGGATTAATTTTATGACTTTTTTTCAGCAATTTATTAGTTATATTTTACGTAAAATTGCATATAGAAAAATGATAAACAATGATAAACAAAAACAAAAAAAGATAAACAATGATAAACAAAAAAATGATAACCAAAAAGGATAAACAATGTATGAATTATATTTAGATATGGATTTAGATATGCTTATTAGACCAAATGGGACAAGTTAATCATGATTCATTTAGGTGCCTTTAACTTCAGAGGGTGTGGTCGAGACTTAAGTCAGGAGGCTATTTTTAAACAGTCCATTTAAAAGAGCAAGCATTCTATTAGAAAGAGATTTATGCGAAAGAAAGTACAGGTATTTCTTAGTCCTTTTTTGTTGACCACAACTCAGTTGTTAAGCGAAACAGCAGTCATTAAGTAAATTGCCATTGTGCTTATCGTTTTACTGCAGTTTTTCTTTGCTTTACAAACTTGCCAAAGTTGTAAATGCAAGAATTGGTCATAAAATTATTTTTACGTCATCTTCATAACTGCCAGCAGTTGCTATACAAGGACTGAAAACTATTGTCTGAGTATGTAAGACAATATACATCAATTATATGTTTCAGAGCAATTGTGTAGGGGGAAAAAAAACAGGCCCAGAGAAGTTAATGTTCGTAAAGACACTAGAGCTGTGCATACTGAATCTTCATGTTCAGAATTTTCCTTTGTTTTCAGGTCCAAGATGCTAAATACTTATGATGTGGTGTCCATCTTTGGAATGTACATTTCGAAATGTAGCATGTCTTTGGTTCTGCTTTGCTCTCCATAGGGAGTACGGTTAGTCCAGATGTGCAGAGTAGTCTATTCTTCCAAATGCCAGTTTGCTTCCAAAGGAACTTCAGCTTCCTGGAGCAACTTCGTTCTGTAATGCCTTTCTAGACAGTCCATGACAAGCGGGTATGTTGCTGGCTCAAATTTATTGGCAAATAAATGAGGAGAATTGATAATCCACTCCAAGTCTCCAAGTCCATAGATGCAAATATCCCTGACATAATGTCCTACAAAAGAGAAATTGCACTATAAATTGATAATAGCAATAGCAATAGCACTTAGACTTATATACCGCTTCATAGTGCTTTACAGCCCTCTCTAAGCGGTTTACAGAGTTCAGCATATTGCCCCCAACAATCTGGGTCCTCATTTTACCGACCTCAGAAGGATGGAAGGCTGAGTCAACCTTGAGCCTGGTGAGATTTGAACAGCTGAACTGCTGAACTAGCAGTCACTGAAGTAGTTGCAGTGCTGCTTTTAACCACTGCGTCACCTCGGCTCCAGGCTGGATACCATTCAGCAAATGAAATACGCTGTAGATTAGAATTGGGGGAAGGAGAAGGGAAAGGAACGGCCCATTAACGTAATAACCTAAAAAGATTAGTTACTTTTTACCCTAATTTTGCTTTTGATCACAGATATGTCCATATGTGACATGGACACACATGGCATGTGTGTGTGAAATGGGGGAATAAGAAGGAAAAATCTATATTTTTGTTTCCTTTGAAAGAAGTTGGGAAGACTAAAGCTGCTTTAACAAAAAAAAAAAAAAAACAGGAGCCACAAAATTTTACTAGTTGGATAAAACTCAGCCAATTATATGTATTGGATATGTCTGTAGGTGCAAATTCTTAGTGCCCCACATCGTAATTAAATTCACAATTAGGATTATTCTGTATTGCAGCTTGTTGAGTCATCTAGTGTCGTCTAATACAGTAGTTTTCTTAGCATTGCTTCAGTGGGATTTTGTGGACTTTATCCCTCCATTCCCATCAGTATGACCAGAATGTCATGCATAGTTGAACACCTGACAGATGATGACTTCTCACTGGTTCCTGAACTAGAATTGTGTCATGTACCTTTGCAGCCATTGTGGGCTCCTCCTTCTTGATTTTTCCACTTGATTGCTCGTATATTTCCTTGCCAAGTTGTGTTTAGTGTAGCACCAGGAGCATCTGTACAACCAATTGGAAAGCTTTGTTATACACGTTTTGCATTTTGAAAAACAGATTTATGCTTTGGATGTATGAATTACTCTTCTAGTATTGCTGTTCCCAGGGTAACAAATAGTAGTGAGTTCCCCGTAACATACAGTATTCTATCTGCCTTTACTTATTTTTAAGTATGGGCTATACTGCCTCTTAAGGCAATATCTATGAATCATTATTTTGTGAATCTTGTAAGTGGCAACTTAAAACCATTAATAAATGAAATTAATTCTAGTTCATCTCAGTGAAGCAAAGAAGACCACTTATGAAGATGCTATTTTTAAGCAGCCTAAGGCCATGAAAGTTTTTGCAGTAATAAATGTCTTAGTGTTTAAGATGCCATAAAGTTTTTGTTGTAGTTGCTAAAGGATGTGATTACAGTTGCAACACAATTACAGTTGCAGTTACAATTGCAACACAAAAAGAAAGTTTTTTATGAAAATGTGCAAATATGAGTGTGCTATTTTTTTAAAAATGAAGTGTAGGCTTTCAAGCCTCTATAAAATTTTGGGTGAAGTCCCCAGAACCCCATCAAAAGTTACTACCAAATTGCAATTTTGTTATGCTTTAGCACAAAATCAATATCAAATTTAAATTGCTCTGGTCTCCTCTACATTTTGGAGTCCAATCTTTGGCACATCAGTCAAAGCTAGTACAGCCTTTGATTTGGAATAAAAGTACATTTCTATTTTAAAATAAGAACAAGAATGAAAATTCTCATTACAGATTCAATCCACAAGGATTTGATGATATCTGCCCTTGGGGAAACTGCTTCAGAGCAGAGCTAATGCCTTATATTATAAAAACTAATTTCTAGGGTGTGTTCTTTGGAAGAAAAAAAATGAAGGAACTCTAGTAGATGCAATGCAGATGAGTACTGCTAGCTCTGTGATTTCTTCGTCAGGGGTGAAATGCTACCGGTTCGTTGGTCAGGGTAGTAGGCAAATCATTGAGAATTTGAGAGACTGCAGATATGGGAGGATCTCCAACCCACTTTTCCCAAACTCAGGCTACAGAACCACACCTGAAACAGGTGCTCCCATTCTAAAACAAATCGTATCGCTTACTGTATGCTTCTGAGTCGCAACTGGTCAGAACCTGTCCAGTACCAGTCTTCAGCTTTTAGATATGTCAGCATGATATTTGGGTGACAGATCATGTGTTTCTCAAACCGCCAAATGTGGGTGAAACTCATTGTTGGTGGGAATGTAATATTTGCCAAGAAACGTCTGGAACATATAACGGCATAATTGATAGCTAGTATATCAATAACCAAATGGGTTGTATTTCACCTTCAAAGACTGAAAAACTTTCCTAGGACTAGGAGTCAGGTGGAGCCCAGGTGATTGTGAACTTTATTGCCTTTTTATCTCTGCTGTCGTTATAGGATTTCTTTTTGTGCTTTATGTCATTTTAGTTATGCTTTTGTTTGTTGTGAGCCACGTAGAATAGCTTCGGTGAGATGGGTAGCCATACAAATTGAATAAATGGATAGGTAAATAAGTAAAGCAAGCTGTTGGTGTCTTCTGGTTTTTTAAAATTATATAATTTAAACCATTGGGATTGAAATGATGTGAAATCTCTCTTTTCTATTTTGATTTGTTTTATTGTTGTTTTTCTTTATTCCCCCCTTCTCCCTTAACTCACAGGTTAAGGAAAAGCCCTCCAATTCATGGTGTGTTGTGAATTTGTTATTTTCTAAATCTGAAAGGCAGAAAATAGATTTTGGAATTTGGTTAAATGCTTTCCAATAGATTCTCCTTAGCTTACATCTATCAATATATTACTAAAACCTCTCAATCCTGTAACATTTAAGTGGGCAAAACAATGCATCATAGGGCAACAATTTTGAACTAAAGTTCCTCAAGTGGGCTAACCTACAGAATGGATCTGGGACCCATGCTCCCATGGAATTGAAATTTGGCAAATTTTATTTTAAAAAATTGCGACATTGAAAGTATTAAAATGTATATGACATAATAAATACAAAAATGCCATAAAACATTTTTTCTGCTGATGAACTGTGCTATATAGCAATAACACTTCGACTTATATACCACTTTACAGTGCTTTACAGCCCTCTCTAAGCGGTTCACAGAGTCAGCATATTGCCCCCAACAATTTGGGTCCCCATTTTACCCACCTCGGAAGGATGGAAGTCTGCGTGAACCTTGAGCCTCGTGAGATTTGAACTGCCAAATTGCAGGCAGTCAGCAGAAGTAGCCTACAGTACTACACTCTAACCACTGCGCCACCGCGGCTCATATAGTTCATCATGGTCTATTTTCACAGCAGCTGCATGTCTGAATGTTATCCCAATTTTCCAGTGAAGGCAGTACATTACAAGTTCTGTCATTGTTGAAGGCATTGAGAATCTGATCAAGAAATATTTCTGAAAAGGGGAGCCAAGGGATCATGGGTTGTCTTGATATGCAATCTTTGTAAACAATGTACAGAGATAATTAAGTACAAGATAATTCTATAATTTTGCTTACCTGGTATATGATTCAGGGTAACCCAGTAATGCTCGTCTGGACTGTAGGTGTCTTTTGACCATTCAAGCAAATCTTTTGCACGTTCATCGGTCAGTGTAAACTCTACAAATTTTCTTGTAAGTACATAGTACGCAGTCCCAAAGTATATAGTCAAATTGTGGGGTGGTTTACTTTTCACTTTATTAGTTGGATAGACATATGATTTTCCTGAACGTACAAATTCTTGGTGAATGAAATTAGTTCTGTGTTTCATATGAGGTGGTTGAACAACTCCTGGGGTTATATTTTTACCATTCCATTTGCTTTTAATATAGTGTATAAGTTCCTTGTTTGTTTTGATGGGATAATCCTGACCGCAGAGATTAATAACATAATTCCATGGATTATTTAGATGGATCAAGTCCTTCATGCAGTTGACATCTGCTTGCAACCTGGAAAATCCTGCATAGACAACTTTTTCTCTCTTTGAAGCAATAAAAATGTTTTCGAAGCAGTTGACCAAGGTTTGGACAGCTTGCTTAAAATCCGTTGATGATTTCTCATCAATATGTATACAGTAAACGTTCTGAGGCATATAAATGGCTCTGAGTAGTTTTATAAACATGTCCAGTTCCTTGTGAATGGTGATGATGTACGCCAAGGAAAAGTTCCTTTCTTCTTCTGACAATGGCCTCGTAATGAAGTGGAGTTTCTTCTGCAGCGTGGAACAGTTGCACGGGGTTTGTATGCAGGCAGACATGTCTTTCCCCCCTAAAGCCTCCTGGCACAGCTGGCCAATTTGAAAAGCAACTCCTTTCCCATCAAAAAGGGCTGAGCAAAGTTCACCTGGATAAAAGCCACACTCTTTTGAGAGGAGTTTTTCCTTGTCTGCCTTGAAGATTGTATTCCGTAGATAGAAAACACCAAAGATGAACATGCAAACCACGATGCAGACTAGAAACCCTGATTTTGCTGTCTCAAGTAGGTTCATCTTTGGCTTTCCAGATGTTTTCTGGAGCTCCAAATGTTCTCTGGAGTTTTCTTCTGGCCACAGTTCCCTGAAATTGTTCTACCTAGGAAAAGGTTAGAAAACAACAACAACAGCATTTTAATCGTTTAATTTAAATGAAGTTCAGTTGATGCTTCATTCAATTTGAAAGGGGAAAAACTACTTCATTGTTGTTAAGGTTTCATATTACAAATGCAGGTGTTCTTGAAGACTGGCTTAACTTTGCTTTCACGATTAATCTGCTTTTACCTCTTGCGGTTTTGATTATGGAATCTTTCTCTCTTTCACTGACATGAATAGAGATAAACTGTTCTTTTCATACAACTAGCTGATAATCTTTTGGATTAGATAGAAACCTTGTTATGGATTTCAAAAATATATTTGAAGCATAACCAGAATTGGATCCAGTGTTTTCTTTTACTGTTGATTTATGGGAAGACGTTAGAAAAGACTGAAGTTTTTACCATCATCATTACAATGAAATCTAAACCATAAATTGTTTTGTTTTTCTTTGAATTGCCTGAATTAGGATTGTTTTGAAATGCATCGTATAAAATAGAAAGGAAGTGGTCTTGAATGCAGTTCATATTTATTCTGCTTGGAAGAAATTGTGACCTTAGCAACACTGCATTGCCTTGCACTGCTGTTTAAAGAGGCTTTCAAAGCAGTTTTAGGAGAGAGAGAGAAAACGGTTGCATATTTTTACCTTTCCGAATATGTTTTTCCACAAGTGTGGCTTTGTTGAAATATTAGAAGTGCTTCAGTATAGCAGTATGTTTCTTTATTGCTCAGGAATAAAGTCTTCATCCTTGAATTCTTTGATGCTAAGTATATGCAACCCTAGGGGGGGGGGAAGATGCAGGAAAAGGGACAGCTTGTTAAAATACTGAGATTCAAACCAACAATTATCTTGTATTGATTTTTCCTGCTACAACAAACACTCAACCACTCTGTTGAGCAGAGATTATCCTCACACATATGATGTCTAAATCATTATATGCGTATGTCTTTATCTTCTTAACTCCAATGATTTTTTAATCTTCACGATATGACATACAGTAGCAAAAACCTCTAATAATCTGCCTCTCTTAATGATTTTGTGCATGCATTGATGTGTCTGCCTGCCTGCCCACCCCACACATCCATAAATCTAAAAGCTTCATTTTAGTTGAAATCACCTTTTTTTCAACCTTGCATGTCAAGAACAACATGCTCCTATTTGACACATACAGTTATACAAATAATAACAATAACAACAACAACAACAACAACAACAACAACAACAATAATAATAATAATAATAATAATAATAATAATAATAATAATAATAATAATAATAATACAATAATATACAGAATGTGGTTCATTGTCCTTACTGCTAAGACCTGGGTTTTCAAGTCAGAAAATTCTCCTGTTCCCAAGTTCGCAGTGCTGACCGCTGTGTGTGTGGAGGGCTAGATGAAAGATGCATTCATTTTGCTGGTTAGCCTGATCCCTCCCCCCCCCCCGCCCCCCCAGCCACAGCGTTCTTCCGCGTTGCTGCTTCTGCAGGTCGAAGAAAAAACATCAGGAAAATCAGTTCCCAATAGAATTGTGCTTGCCTGGAGGCTCATAGGAGTTAGGCTTAGAATGTAAACATCTACACAGCATCTTCTTAATAGGACAAGCTGTAAGTATCCATTGAATCAGCAAGCGTTCTGCTCTCTCACCAGCCTTTCGGTGATGTGAAAAAAAAAGGGTGGGGGGGGGAGGACGCAACATTTGGAAGGTGAATGCAAACGTTTCTGAGGAAAGCGGAATCACGCTCTTGAAATGACGCCTGCTGCAAAATGACTAACACAGCCAAGAATAGATTAATATAATGGACATTGTTTATACTGTAATAATTAGGAGCTGAAAAAGGGGTGTGGGGGGGGAGAATAGTCGTGTATTACTGGCTCCCGTCGGAAATGGCTGTGTGACAGCGAATAATTTTTAAAAATATCTCTGTAGGAGGTCTGCAATCGTTGTTCCATGTTGTTGCCTATCACTGGGGAGATAAGAGCATGAAAAGGGCAGCAAATGCCGTGCTTCAAGCCCATTTGTAATCTTTACTTTTAAAGAGTAAAGGGAAACAGTTTGAATTGTTAAGATATACCAATAAAGGAGAATATTTGTAGCTCAGGGTTGACATGAGGGGTCCTTGGTGCTCTCTAAGCTTGCTTGTTTTCTTGCAGAAGTTTCATTACCTAAAGTAGTGAGTGTCAGGATGGCCGAGCGGTCTAAGGCGCTGCGTTCAGGTCGCAGTCTCCCCTGGAGGCGTGGGTTCGCATCCCACTTCTGACAAAAATCTCCTTTTTATTTCCTGCCAGGTTAATATATATGACTTCTTGCAAAGAGCCCGCTGTTTTAGGGACTTCAAAATTTAGAACTCCGCCGCCTTCGATCTGACCTAAGTGTAGCTCACAAAATTATCCACCTCAATGTCCTACCCGTTAACGACTATTTCAGCTTCAACCGCAATAATACACGAGCTCACAATAGATACAAACTTAATGTAAACTGCTCCAGACTTGATTGCAAAAAATTCGACTTCAACAACAGAGTTGTCAACGCCTGGAACACTTTACCTGACTCAGTAGTTTCTTCCCCAAACCCCAAAAACTTCAACCTCTTATTATCTACCATTGACCTCACCCCATTCCTAAGAGGTCAGTAAGGGGCGTGCATAAGCGCACAATCGTGCCTACTGTTCCTGTCCTAATGTACCCATAAGTAGGTAACATCATCAATGCTAGGAAGGAGTGCTGTTTGCTGTCAGTTTATATTCTGGCGACCTGCCTGTCTGTGTGGGTGGGGGCGGTCTTAAGAGATTGTTTGGTTGGGCTGTTTACTGATGGTTCTTTGGCAGTTTCTTGATCGGGTATTGTTTGCTTCATTGTTGGTCTGATGTTAATCTTGGAGTTAATCTATGCTGATCTGGGTGCTGATTGTTGGTAGAGAGGTGCTGGAGTCTTTTTGTTCCTTTTGGGGCTGGTTGATATTCTCTTTTGCATAGTCTGTAGATGTTGCTAATGTCTATGTGTCTGTTGATGGCTGATTTGTCAGAGTGCCAGGCTTCTGTTAAGATGTATCACAGCTCCTGAGCGAATATCCTGCAAGCTACCTGGAATCTCTTGAGTTTGTAATCTGCACTTTCGTCATTAAGGAGTCTGTGCAACTCAGAAGTGTGAATTCATCTCTTATCTTTTTCCCCCACATGCCTTTGTAAATCCTCTGTATGACTCGTAACCATTCATCAGTTTGATAGCTTAAAGGGACAGGGTTTTAATTATTATTTTTTTATAAAAAGCTAAAAATGGAAAATAAAGCCAGAACTTTAGAGAGAGCGAGAGAGACAATAATCAATGCATTTAAGGACCCACTTTGGTGGAGCACAGATTACATCCCTGGGAGTTTTTCCAGTCAATAATACTGGACAGTCTTCACCATTTCAGAAGTGGAAATGAGAACACCTTTATTAGTATTCCACTAGTAATAGCCCCCAAAATAAATTGCAGAAGGTTTTCTTAGATCTTAAGGCACTGTTATGTTAAGGCAGAGTCACCTCTTGGTGACATGGGCGCACAAACAAATTTAATAATTTAAATGAAATAAATATTGTATTCTTGAAGTTTTATGTATTGGCCATAAAACCATTATAAGTACGAGGATCCATCATGAGGGGCTCCAAATAGCACGCAGGACAAGAGAAATCCAAGCCAACTTGTTTGTTTCTGCAACAATAAAGACGTACACTCACTGCTTGTCACCTTAGCCTTTTATACAATATTCAAACAGAGAAGGAGGAAAATGATGGTCAAAACTTGATACCTACATAGGTCATCTTGTCTATCCCATAATATAAGAGTGTGGGGTTCAATTATAAACTGTAATAGCACTGGAGCTCTGTTTTTAGGGACCTTTCATCATAACAATAATTTAGTAGTCTTAACTAATGTCTGTGGAGATTCTCAGTCATCCAGTTCACAGTTGTCTGAAAGGTGCTTCTCCTCCCCCCCCCCAAATAGGCACCTGGACTGTTTTTTCCCCCACTTGAGGACAAAGAAGAAAACATTTTGCTTCTCATCCAAGAAGCTTCAGCATTTCTGATGGTGGGGGATGGAAGGATAGGTACTAACAGTTGAGACTGGATGGTGGGGCAGGAGGGATGGAAGGATTGTATTTCTTTGCAGTCATCTGGTCATTAGCACTCTCTCTGAGAGCTCTTGACGCCACTTGCGGGTTTATCCATACCCTCAGGGTCACCTGAACCAGAGTGCAGTTGGTTGTGGAATCTTCTTTGTAATTGCTGCAAGGGCTATGTTGTAGACTGGAGATAGATGGTGTCTTATTCCTTCCCCTCTG
The DNA here is from genome assembly GCA_023053685.1 of Diadophis punctatus similis. Classification (NCBI taxonomy): domain Eukaryota; kingdom Metazoa; phylum Chordata; class Lepidosauria; order Squamata; family Dipsadidae; genus Diadophis; species Diadophis punctatus. The sequence goes on along the minus strand of JALIGW010000003.1, from coordinate 7,503,761 downwards.
TTGAGGGAGGGTAGTTGAGTTCTAACATAGATGGATTCTTTTGCCTCTCTCTCTCAAACCAATGGTCCTCTCTATCCAAAATGTGGACTTGGCTGCCTTCAAAAGGGTGACCTTTGTCTTTCCAATGCAGATGGACCGCTGAATCTTGTCCCGATGGGTATGATCTCTCCTACATTGTGCCACGTGCTTGTGAAGTAGTTGTTGCGCCATTATACAGATCTGCACATGTCTCATTGAATTGCATATATCACATGGCTCGGTTTTTGTCTGGGTGTTTTATCCTTGCGGTAGACAAGCTTCCGCCTTAGTGTATTCTTGGGTTTGAAGTGTATGTGTATCTTGGGTTGGTTGAAAATCCTCCTGAGCTTTTCAGATATTCCTGCAATGTATGGAATGAATTCAACGTTGCTACGTTTGTTGTTCTCTTCTTTGTCTGTAATGGAGTAGCGCTTGCTGAGTCTTTTTTTTTCTTTTTTTTGATTTGATGAAGGCCCAACTAGTTTTGTCTGATTCTAGTGGTTAATCCTGGGATTTCTCCGCTTACTGTTTACTTTCATAACCTCTTTTCTGCCCAACAACTGCTGATAATAATAAGCCACTATGTGTGTGTGGGAGGGGAATGTTTTAAAAACAAAAATATTAATTTCTTTGCAGAAAGATGTGCTAGAAGACATAAATGTGTTTGAATAGTTAGTGTCTTCCAGCTGTTGGGCCTAAATATTCATCATTCACAGCCAGCATGGCCTTGACTGGGATGATGGTTGTGTTTAAACCAGGGGTCTCCAACCTTGGCAACTTTAATACTTGTGGACTTCAACTCCCAGAATTCCTCAGCCAGCAAAGCAAAGCTGGCTGAGGAACTATGGGAGTTGAAGTCCGCAAGTCTTAAAGCTGCCAAGATTGGAGACCCCTGCCTCAGAGGACCAAACTTTTGGGATGTAAATATTTCTGTGAAAAGTATATTGTATCCCCATTTAGATAAGGCATCCTTCAAAGCATGCCAAAATGAGATATGTTTCCTGCATCAATTCATATTCATACTTAGATAATGGATAAAGAACTGAGCATTTTAAAAGTTTCATCCATACAGGTTGCATGCCATAATTTTGCACTAAATTGGCACTAAACTTTTATTTAATCCAAAAAGTGCTAATTTCCTTCTTCCTTAACTATCAGAATTTTCAGTGATTGCATTAATGGTTACTAAGGAGAAAAAGTCCCACTTTACCCACGAAAGTCACTCACTCTCAGCCCAACCCACCTTACAGGGTGGTTGTTTTGGGGGAAAATATGTGGAAGGTGTGTTAGATATGTTCGCTGCTTTGAGTGATTTGTAAAAATAATAAAGGTGGGATACAAATAAATATTTTTTAAAAAAACCTCAAGGTGAATGGCGAAGCATGGATTTATGCAGAAAATCACAGACTGCATTCACAGCTTCTTAGGGTTTCAAATAAACAATAGTTACATAATTTTTCAGGAGGACTTTGAAAAGCTTTTGCTAATCAGGACAAACAGTACTGGATTAAATAAAATAAATCTGAAAGTGCAATATAGAGCAAGCCCATGTATTGATAATAACTTAATGGGGGGGGGGGAAGTATCATAACTATATAATTAGAGTTTCCTTGAATGGTACATAATCAGTTTTGGACTAAGTATTATTACCATTATACATGCATAATACTTTGTATAAAATATGTAGATTAAGATTTAATCTTGATTACACATATTTTAGAACATACAAACAGATGGCCCAGTTCAGAGTCAGTGAGGTTTCTTGTGTATTCTCTAAATAATATGGGACAATTATCATTTAGCATGAGGTCTAAATTGGGATTAACAGTGAACAATTTTCCAAACAGAATTTGGTTGTGAAACCGGTGTTATAAGCAGCAATACTTTCACTGTTCTATAATTGGTGAGATGAATTAGTGAATTTTGGAGCAAATGAAAATGTTTACATTTTTTAAAAGAAATCTTTGGCGTACAGAAAATTATTTGATATAAAAGATATATAAGAATTGCTAAGTTCTTTAACAGAAGTGATGACCACCAATATTGTATACTTTTGCTTATTATTTAAATCTCCCTCTCTCATAAAAATTAAAATTGAAATTAGGCACCAAGACCTTTAGGAAGGTTAACCATTTAGTTGTTGGGAAGGGTCCATACACATTTAATCACTCCCAATATAAATGACCATAAAATTGTATTTAAAACATTTGATCTATCAACTTGGAGGAGTTCCTTATCTAGAAGAGCTTAAAAGGAGAGGAATTTACAGACCAGCAGTTCTTTTCAAGGATGTAGATTGTAGACAGTAAAAATCCTTATAATTTGGTTAAACATATTTCTTCTATTTAATTTATTTTTTCTAACTAGGAGCACTTTGAAAACACTTATACCCAGCAAAATATTTTGTGCTGCAATTAAGTAGAGAATGATTGAATCTGAATATGCACCAGTTCTGAATGCAATTATCAGCCGTAAGTTCCTCTGGGTTCAGTGGAGCTTATTGCCAAAGTAAATGACGTACCACAAAATTTCTAGTAATGTTACAGCTGGTTCAAATTTTAAAAGAATTCATTCTTAAAAATTCAGAAATCATACAACTCACCCAGTATTGCATAGACAGATGGTTTGGAGCCAAACTTAAGAAATGGGTAGAAAGGTTCTTAGGATCCATTGCCCTTCAGGCAAGTTCAGCTTTTTAAGCTTGTCCATTTTATAAGTGGTTTCAGTCACATGAAAGAAGTTAATTGTTAACATGAAATGTGAGCATTTTGTGATGGGTTTTCTTAACCACTTATGTCCCTTGTTTGGGCATCCAGCAAAAATAACAATTCAAATAATAATATTAAAACCTGACCTTTTAAGGAAGCAAACCAGCTTTGGTAAACAAGGTGTTGCAGATAGTACTGGGCTGTTGATTATAAATAGGCTTATTTCAGCCTTTAGGCTTTTAGCACCGAATAGGAGATATTGCGGGGGGGGGGGGGGGAATAATCTTTCATTATTCTTCTTTCTCTTTTAACTTTTTAACTGCTAAAAGATTCGTATAAGAGAATACTCATGAACATTTCCAGCTTTGTCCATGTTATACCTTTATTTTGCAAGCTGCTCTGCCTCCTAGCAGATTTCCAAGCGTAATTTAAGGTAGTGATTGTCATCTATTGCAGGGGTCCCCAACCCATGGCCCAGTATTCCAGAAACCGAGTCGTGAAAACAAGCGAAGCCCATTCAGAGGGATGCTGGTGGCACACGAAACCACACCCCCTCTGGTCTACGGAAAAACCTCTCTCCACAGATTCGGTCCCTGGTGCCCAAAAGGTTGGGGGCCACTGATCTATAAAGTTCTTCATGGCATGGGGTCAGATACTTTTTTTTTTTATTAAATTTATATACCGCCCTTCTCCAGGGGACTCAGGGCGGTGAACAGCCAAGTAAAAAACATTAAAATACATTTAAGCCAAGTAAAAAACATTAAAATACATTTAAAATAAAATATTCAATGTGGCCCTAATTTAATACAATTAAAATTTAGTAAAATCTTAAAATTTTAAAACCCCCAAAAACTTTTTCACGCCAGCCCGGCTTGATAAAAATAATACGTCTTGAGGGCACGGCAGAAGGTGGACAGGTCGTGAATTGTTCTTAAGTCTGGAGGGAGCTGATTCCAGAGGGTGGGTGCTCCCACAGAGAAGGCCCTCCCCCTGGGCGTCACCAGCCTACACTGCTTGGCTGATGGCACCCCGAGGAGGCCCTCTCTGTGGGAGCGCACTGGTCGATGGGAGGCAGTTTGTGGCAGCAGGCGGTCTCGGAGATACCTAGGTCCAATGCCATGGAGCGCTTTAAAGGTAGTAACAAGCACCTTGAAGCGCACCCGGTAGACCACCGGAAGCCAGTGCAGCTTGCGCAGGAGGGGTGTTATATGGGAGCGCCAATTAGCTCCCGAAACCACCCGCGCGGCCGCATTCTGGATCAGTTGGAGCCTCCGGGTGCTCTTCATGGGGAGCCCCATGTAGAGAGCATTACAGTAGTCCAGACGTGACGTGACCAGGGCATGGGTGACTGTGCACAGGGAATCCCGATCCAGAAAGGGCCGCAACTGGCGTATCAGGCGGACCTGATAAAAGGCCGCCCTGGTCACAGCTGTCAGATGGTCCTCTAAGGACAGCTGTGGATCCAGGAGGACACCCAGATTGCGAGCCCTTTCGGCGGGGGCTAGAGACTCACCCCCGATAGTCAGAGATGGAATCATCTGACTATATCGAGACGCTGGGAACCACAGCCACTCCGTCTTGGAAGGGTTGAGCCTGAGTCGGTTTCTCCCCATCCAGATCCGCACAGCTTCCAGGCACCGGGACATCACTTCAAGGGCATCATTGGGGTGGCCTGGGGTGGAAATGTACAGCTGTGTATCATCGGCGTACTGATGGTACTTCACCCCAAAGCCACGGATGATCTCACCCAGCGGCTTCACATAGATGTTGAACAGAAGGGGCGAGAGAATCGACCCCTGGGGCACTCCATATGTAAGAGGCCTCGAGGACGACCTCTGCCCCCCTGCCAATACAAACTGCGACCGGTTGGAGAGAAAGGAGGAGAACCAACGAAAAACGGTGCCCCCTATCCCTAACTCTTCCAGCCGGTGCAGCATGATACCATGGTCGATGGTATCAAAAGCCGCTGAGAGGTCTAATAGGACCAGGACAGAGGAACAACCCCTGTCCCGAGCCCTCCAGAGATCATCAACCAATGCGACCAATGCCGTTTCCGTGCTGTGCCCGGCCCTGAAACCCGACTGGAACGGATCTAGGTATGATGATTCCTCCAAGTACTGGGGAAACTGTCGTGCGACCACACTCTCAACAACCTTCGCCACAAAGCGAAGGTTGGAGACAGGGCGATAGTTAGCTAAAATTGCTGGGTCCAGGGAGGGCTTCTTGAGGAGAGGCCTCACCACCGCTTCTTTCAAAGCCGTGGGGAAGTAACCCTCCCCCAAAGAGGCGTTAATAATTCCCTGGAGCCAGCCTCGTGTAACCTCCCGGGTAGCCAGCACTAACCAGGAGGGACACGGGTCCAATAAACATGTGGCTGCACTGAGCCTCCCCAGAAACTTGAAGAACTGCTCTCTCCAGTGGTCTCTACTCATCTTATTAGATCTAGCATCTAATGAGTCTGATTTATTTATTTATTTATTTATTTATTATTTATTTATTATTTATTTATTTATTTATTTATTTATTTATTTATTTATTTATTTATTTATTTATTTATTTATTTGACTTATATGCCGCCTCACAGTGCAAGCACTCTCTAACCAATTTACACCATTAAGTAATGATATTTATATTGCCCCCAACAATCTGGGTCCTCATTTTACCTACATCAGAAGGATGGAAGGCTGAGTCAACCTTGAGCCGGTGAGATTTGAACAGCTGAACTGCTGATCACAGTAAGCTAAAGTGGCCTGCAGTACTGCACTCTTAACTGCTGCGCCACCTCGGCTCTTTAGGTCCTGTCAATTAAAGAATGTCATCTTGCAGAAACCAGAAAATTTATCTTTTTGATTACAGAGTCTCCCCTCTGGATTATTTTTATTTTTCCTTACAGACGGTCCTCAATTACTTGTTCAGTAACCATTCAAACTTACAATGAGCACTGAATGAGTTCTAACCAGTCCTCGGAATTCTGGCCGTTGCAGCATCCCAACAGTCACACGATCGCAATCCAGGCGCTCAGCACCTGGCTTCCAGCGAGCCATAAATCACGATTCCATGCCAGCTTCCCACAAGCAAAGTCAAGAGGGAAGCTGGCAAGGAAGTCAGATGTTGCAGTCACAATGAGGTCTTCATTTATCAATGGCAGCTGAGAGTGCCAGAATTGCTATCACTGAGTGGCCCAGTTAGGTGATATACCAGTAGTCCTTGAGTTACGACCATAATTGAGCCTGAAAGTTTATGTTGCTCAGTGAAACATTTGTTAAGCGAGTTTGTCCCATTTTACGACTTTCCTTGCCACATTTGTTAAGTGAATCACTGCAGTTGTTAATTAGTAACATTAGTTGTTAAGTGAATCTGGTTTCCCCATTGAACTTTGCTTGTCAGAAGGTCATCACGTGACCCCGGGACACTGCAACCATCGTAAATTTGAATCAGCTGTCAGAATGTAAATCACGTGACCATGGGGATGCTGCAACGGTCATACGTGTGAAAAACAATCATAAGTCAATTTTTTCAGTGCCGTTGTAATTTCGAATGGTCACTAAACAAACTGTTTTAAGTCGAGGACTACCTGTACTTTACATCTGTGGCACTTAGCAATGGCAATTCTGGTCCCAATTTTCGTTGTAACCAAGGTCTACCTGTAATTACAGTTCATATCTGTCACGATGTGAATATTGCCAGTTGAGCACCTCTGCCATATTTCTGGATTTACTGTATTTTCTAATCAAGCAGACATGTGATATGTTTTACTGCGCATGTGTGCATTCCAGGAGTCTCCTCCTTCCTTCTTCTCTTGTGAGCCTCGCCCGAGGCAGACGTGAATTCTTAGCTGAGAGAATGTAGCTTATTAAGATTTATATTTTGTTACTTTTATAGTGAAATAAATATTTTGTTAATTAGAATTAAATCTTGGTTTTATTTTCTAAGTAAGAATGACTTCAAGGAAGCAAGATCCTCTTGATGGGAATAATTTCCTATCCATCAATATCCACAACATGTGTGGATAACTTTTTATCAATCCACTGGAGAAAAAAAATAAGAAAAATTGTAGTTTGGGGTACCTTTTTTTGGGGGGGGGCAAATAAGTTGCAAAGAATAGTGCAATTTTTTAAGTTCAGTACAAGGAGTTGTTTACAACTTACTAACTTCTTTATACCTATTCTAACATGACATCCTCTCCATATAATTTTTGAATGCAAAATTAAGTGAAGATGACTCCAGCTATGAATAATTTAACCTTCCTTTACTGGCTTGTTTTTTCTATTTTGTTTTTCCCCTTCCTTCCTCTCATTCATTTTCCTTTTTTTTAAAAAGAATAATAATAAGATTCCGATAGTTTTAAATCTGGTGAGATACCTTTGAGTAGAGGCATATGAGGCAGTTTTAGAATAATTCCAGGTCCCTTCCTTATTTTGTTCTTTCCTTTTCATCTACCCCACTTTGTTGTCCTGGATTAAGTGAAACTCCAGATATACAAAGCAGACTTCATTTTTTTAAAACATAACTTGCATCATAAACAGTTACAATATGTCACAGAAGTGAATGCACCCCCTCACATTTTGTAAATATTTAAGTATATCTTTTCATGTGACAAAACTGAAGAAATGATACTTGGCTACAATATAAAGTAGTGAGTATACAGCTTGTATAACAGTGTAAATGTGATGTCCTCTCAAAATATCGCAACACACAGCCATTAATGTCTAAACTGCTGGCAACAAAGTACACCTCTAAATGATAATGTCCAAATGGGGCCCAAGTAGCCATTTTGCCTCCCTGGTATCATGTGACTCGTTAGTGGTACAAGGTTTCAGGTGTGAAGGGGGAGCAGGTGTGTTAAATTTGGTGTTATCGCTCTCACTTTCTCATACTTGTCACTGGAAGTTCAAGATGGCACCTCATGGCAATGAACTCTCTGAAGATCTGAAAAAAAAAATTGTTGCTCTACATAAAGATGGCCTAGGCCAGGGGTAGGCAAAGTTGGCTCTTCTATGACTCGTGCACTTCAACTCCCAGAATTTCTGAGCCAATCATGCTAGCTTAGGAATTCTGGGAGTTGAAGTCCACGAGTCATAGTAGAGCCAACTTTGCCTACCCCTGGCCTAGGCTATAAGAAGATTGCCAAGACTCTGAAACTGAGCTGCAGCACGGTGGCCAAGACCATACAGCGGTTTAACAGGACAGGTTCCACTCAGAACAAGCCTCGCCATGGTCGACCAAAGAAGTTGAGTGCCAGTGTCATATCCAGAGGTTGGCTTTGGGAAATAGACGTATGAGTGCTGCCAAAATTGCTGCAGGGATTGAAGGGGTGGGGGGGTCAGCCTGTCAGTGCTCAGACCACACGCTGCATGTTGCATCAAATTGGTCTGCAGGGCTGTCGTCCCAGAAGGAAGCCTCTTCTAAAGATGATGCACAAGAAAGCCCGCCAACGGTTTGCTTCAGACAAGCAGACTAAGGACTTGGATTTATGGAGCCATGTCCTGTGGTCCGATGAGACCAAGATAAACTTATTTGGTTCAGATGGTGTCAAGCGTGTGTGGCGGCAACCAGGTGAGGAGTACAAAGACAAGTGTGTCTTGCCTACAGTCAAGCATGGTGGTGGGAATGTCATGATCTGGGGCTGCGTGAGTGCTGCTGGCACTGGGGAGGTACAGTTCATTGAGGGAACCATGAATGCCAACATGTACTGTGACATACTGAAGCAGAGCATGATCCCCTCCCTTCGGAGACTGGGCCGCAGGGCAATATTCCAACATGATAACGACCAAAACACACCTCCAAAACAACCACTGCCTTGCTAAAGAAGCTGAGGGTAAAGGTGATGGACTGGCCAAGCATGTCTCCAGACCTAAACCATATTGAGCATCTGTGGGGCATCCTGAAACAGAAGGTGAAGGTGCGAAAGGTCTCTAACATTCACCAGCTCCGTGATGTCGTCATGAAGGAGTGGAAGAGGACTCCAGTGGCAACCTGTGAAGCTCTAGTGAACTCTATGGCCAGGAGGGTTAAGGCAGTGTTGGAAAATAATGGTAGCCACACAAAATATTGACACTTTGGGCCCCATTTGGACATTATCACTTAGGGGTGTACTCACTTTTGTTGCCAACAGTTTAGACATTAATGGCTGTGTGTTGCGTTATTTTAAGGGGACAGCACATTTACACTGTTATACAAGCTGTATACTCACTATTTTACATTGTAGCCAAGTGTCACTTATAATAATAATAACAGAGTTGGAAGGGACCTTGGAGGTCTTCTAGTTCAACCCCCTGCTTAGGCAGGAAACCCTACACCACTTCAGACAAATATCTTGAAAACGTCCAACATCATCTTAAAAACTTCCCATGTTGGAGCATTCACAACTTCTAGAGGAAAGTTGTTCCACTGGTTAATTGTTCTAACTGTCAGGAAATTTCTCCTTAGTTCTAAGTTGCTTCTCTCCTTGATTAGTTCCACCCATTGCTTCTTGTCCTACCCTCAGGTGCTTTGGAGAATAGCTTGACTCCCTCTTATTTGTGGCAGCCCCTGAGATATTGGAACCCTGCTATCATGTCTCCCCTAGTCCTTCTTTTCATTAAACTAGACATACCCAGTTCCTGCAACCGTTCTTCATATGTTTTAGCCTACAGTCCCCTAATCATCTTTGTTGCTCTTCTCTGCACTCTTTCTAGAGTCTCCACATTCTTTTTACATCGTGGTAACTAAAACTGAATGCAGTATTCCAAGTGTGGCCTTACCAAGGCATTATAAAGTGGTATTAACACTTCTCATGATCTTGAGTCTATCCCTCTGTTAACTGTTAATGCAGCCTAGAACTGTGTTGGCTTTTTTGGCAGCTGCTGCACACTGCTGGCTCATATTTAAATGGTTGTCCACTAGGACTCCAAGATCCTTCTCACAATTACTACTATTGAGCAAGGTACCACATATACTGTACCTGAGCATTTTGTTTTTCTTGCCTAAATGTAGAACTTTTTTTTTCACCATTAAATTTCTTTCTGTTAGATAGCGCCCAATGTTCAAGTCTGTCAAGATCCTTCTGTAGCTTAAGCCTATTTTCTGGAGTGTTCGCTATTCCTGCCAGTTTGGTGTCATCTGCAAATTTGATGAGTTCCCCATCTATCCCCTCGTTCAAGTCATTGATGAAGATGTTGAAAAGTACTGGGCCTAAAACAGAGCCTTGGGGTACTCCACTGCATACTTCCCTCCATGTAAATGCAGTTTCATTGAGGACTACACGTTGAGTGTGGTTGGTTAGCCAGTTACAAATCCATCTGGTGGTGATACTGTCTAACCCACATTTTTCTACTTTATCTAGTAGTAGGCTATGGTCTACTTTATCAAATGCCTTACTGAAGTCCAAATAAATTATATCAGCAGTATTCCTTTGGTTCACTAATTTTGTCATTTTGTCAAAGAATGCAATAAGATTAGTCTGGCATGATCACCACAGGGCAGGGTTCAGTATTGCATTTTAAAGCAGCGGGAAGAAGTGCTTTTCCAAAGCCGTTGTACCTTTGATTAGCAGTAGGACTTAGACTTATATACTGCTTCACAGTGCTTTACACAGCCCTCCCTAAGCAGTTGACAGAGTCACCATATTTCCCCCAACAATCTGGGTCCTCATTTCACCGTCCTCGGAAGGGTGGAAGGCTGAATCAACCTTGAGCCAGTCAGGATCGAACTGCTGGCAGTCGGCAGTGAGTTGTCCTGCAATACTGCATTGTAACCACTGCGCCACCACGGCTGTTAGTTGTTAAACAACCACTTATAAGTCAAGAACTACTTGTACTGGAGCAAACTACAGATAAGCTTCCATTTAAGGACACACTGGCAGCATTCTCAATGGACTTACCTGCAGCTTGAACCTTTGTTGATAAAGAGGCACATAGAGAGTGCTTTTCAAAGCTGATGAATTAACTTCAGCCAAAATGAGAACTATTTTGCTTGGCAAAATAATTGGCAATAGCATTAAACAATGCTTCATTTTTCAATATAAAAGTATCAACAATTCCGTAATTTGTATGTCAGCAATAACAGCACTGAATGGCAGACATAAAACTTAAGAGCAATTATGCACTGCTAAGTGGTGGCTTACCAGAGATAATAAGTAATTAAACTTTTACAAATTTCAATTGTAATTATACTGTACTTAATACAGTATACTTATGTATTGTATTAAGTACAGTATATGTTAGCTATGAATAGTGTGAACAATATTCTTAGATTTGATAGAGAACTACCACAACTGATCATTAGCTTCACCCATTTTTTACCATGTTTCTGTTCTCTTTCTGCCATGGCCTTGTTCATTTTTAGAAGGTTTCATCTGAGATTACAGTGAGATTACAAAACCCAGTATATTTCAGAACAGGGCAATAGAAAAGTAAGCTCCCACACACACAATTATGCAAAGCACAAATGAGCTATTGGCCAACTCTTATCTAAAATCATTCTGTTTTAGTTTCATTTCTTGTAGGCAAAGTAATAAGAGACTTAATTTGTGTAGCATTATTACAACCTATTTTAGTTTTATTCCAAAACAACCTATCAATCTATGAAGCTCTACTCTGACTTTAAAAAATTAAAAAGGAAAGAAACCCTGATTAATAAAAGTTGTTTTTTAATTTTTTTCCACTCCAGAAATACTTGTTCAAGTATTTCTACTAAAATACTTGAATAGAATTTCTGAACTGTGCTTCTGATAATATGCTCTTCCTGGATTCCCAAACTTTTTAAAGCAAATTCCTTTTATTGACATTCTGGTGATTTTCACTGGCAATTGTAATAGTATAATACTTAGGAATTGTAGGTACATTTCCATGGGTATCTACCAAGAGCAGAATCGTGCAAATTGTGGTATTTTTCTGTGCTACTCTATGGAAGTCAAAGCTGGACTTTGAAAAATTAGAATGGGAAGAGTATTGATGAACCTTTGTGTTGGAGAATGTGGACAGTCAAGAAAGCAAATAAACAGATCCCTAATGCTGGGAAAGATGAAAAGAGAGAGAAGAACAAGACAAAAAAGCAGAAATGTGGGTGAACTTAGTTACAGAAGCGGCGAGTGTGCACCATTGGAAGATCTGAAAGACCAGGTTAGGGACAGATCATCATAAGAGAAAATCTGTGGTTACAATGAGTCAACTACAACTTGATGACACATAATCAGTCAAACTGTTATTTCTTCATTATAAGTGAAACAGACTCTGACTTTCTTCCTGTTCTCGCTCTTACCTTCTTTCTTTCTTTCTTTCTTTCTTTCTTTCTTTCTTTCTTTCTTTCTTTCTTTCTTTCTTTCTTTCTCTCTCTCTCTCTTTCTCTCTTTCTTTTGCTTTCTTTCTTTCTTTTTCTTTCTTTCTCTTTCTTTCTTTCTTTCTTTCTTCCTTTCCTTTCCTTTCCTTTCCTTTCCTTTCCTTTCCTTTCCTTTATCTTTTATCTTCTTCCCTCCCTCCCTCCCTCCCTCCCTCCCTTCCTTCCACTATTAGCAAAAGTGATACAAAAATATTGTGGCTTTCGTTAGGAATTTATTTAGGTTCCTTTGAAGAAGCTTTAATAGGCTTGATGGTGTAATTTAGGGTGATGTCTGCATGTATATAAAATGTTTTAAAAATCATGCATATTATTTCAGTTAAAACATGTACATTTTTTAAACAATCAGAATCTGAAAAACAAGACTTGAAAATTGTAGGTTTTCAGAAGAGAAAAGCAGATTATAATTCATGTGAAGCAGTTCAAAAAGATTTGAAGAAACCTACCTGGCAGTAGCAATTTTCTAACCTTTTAACTGTAGTAGCTCAACTGTTTTTCAGTTAGTTTTCTTGTTACAAGTCGTGGTATCACCATTTTCTTTAAAAAATATTAAATATTATCAAAGTATGTTGTTAGCTGGATCCTATTTGATAAGCTGCTTAAATGAGAATGTACCTTCAAGAACAAAGACCTGGCCTATTCAGGATTAGTGGCCTCAGGACCAGGTGGTCCAGGTGCTGTGGCCTAGAGGTGGAGCTCTTGCCTCACAATCAGGAGGTTGTGAGTTTGATCCTAGGTAGAGGCAGATGTAGGGTCTCCTGCTTGGGCAGTGGGTTGGACTAGATGACCTGCAAGGTCCCTTCCAATTCTGTTAATCTGGTCTAAGATGAAAGACAGGGTCTTATTGAGAGAATCATCTAGTTTTGCCTTCCCAGCTGGGTAAAATGCTACACTAATGGTATCCGTATAGCATGGAGCTTGAGAAAAACGACACTGATATTTTTATTTTATTTTATTTTATTTTATTTTATTTTATTTTATTTTATTTTATTTTATTTTATTATTTATTTTATTTTATTTTATTTATTTTATTTTATTTATTTCATTTATTTTATTTTATTATTTTATTTTATTTTATTATTTTATTTTATTTTATTTTATTGTAGTGTTCTTATATGCTGCCCTACTCCCTGGGGACTCATAGAGTAACAACTGATGTAAAATTGTGCAAGACGTTTAAACGAATGAGAAAAAAAGTGAATAGCAATAGCACTTAGACTTCTATACCGTTTCATGGTGCTCTTCAGCCCTTTCTAAGCAGTTTACGGGAGTTGGGCGGCATATAAAATCGACCAAATAAAATAAATAAATAAATAAATACACAGTCCGCATGTTTGCTTCCTGTCTCATTTTGGCACACCATATCTTTACAGCTCAATCCTGAACACGACATTTTGAGCCTTACCTGTTCAGGCCAGTTAGTTGATCCATGTAATAATCCTGGAATCCTTCAAAATGACCAGCCGGATAACATTTGCAAAGCTTTCAAACCCATAGACTGAAGGGTGTCTCTTCTACTGTTCTCCCTAGCTAGCAACTGCTTTTTAAGATACACCGCCCAGGAGCCTGAAAATAGTACACAAAAAGATACACAAAGGATAGGTAACTATTGGCAGCCTCTACCGAAAACCATGCAACTGTTATTATAAACTCCCAATGGTGAATGCACAGCACTTGGCAAGCTTAACCTACTTCCCATTACGGTTGCTCTGCGGGTCTGTATAAATCACTCAGTCTCTGCATCCTTCTCTATTCTCAGCACCTCGTAATGTCACCAAGCAAAATCTTCAAGCGGAACAAATTGTATAACCAAAATATATGCAAGGTGCACTGAATCTGAATAAGTTATCATGGGAGAAACTCTGTTTCTTAAGAGCCATATGCATCTATGTTTCCCCCCGGTTTTTGTCTATTCTGTGCAAATGGTTAACTCCTGCCCGTTCTATGACTCTACCGTTGGTATTATATCCCTCATCCGGGGCCAGAAAAATAAGTTTTACAGATATTAAATAAATAAAAGGTTTTCTAGTGGATTCTGCGTGAGCTCTGTCTTCCCTCCCAGCTCTCTTGCTCTGTAATAAAACGAAGCAGCATGCTTACTCCAAAATAAATCAAACATGGAGAAAGTTTCATTAGGAAATCTGGCTGAGAAACACTTACCCCAAGACGGTAATTAACAATAAAAGGAAATAAGCTTACCGCACTTCAAAGTTCTCTTGCACTGGCTTCCTGTTACATCAGACCATGTTATGCTGGAAGAATACTCGCTGCACAGGCAATCAAAACAAGGGGATATTGCAAAAGTAAGCTCGGAAAGATGAGCACAAACCCCATAATGGGTTATTTGATCTCCCCCATCATTGTCTTTTCCTTGGCTCTCCACAGAAGTTCCCTAGTTCTCAGTCTTTCAGCTACAGCAGGCATTCAAGTATTTCCAAAATGTTGGCCATGAATGAAATAGAAACTAGTTCCTAGCGAGAACAAAACAGGTGAAAATAGCAAAGAATCTAGAAGCTATTCGGTTTCTGTTTTCTTAATGGGGTTGTCTTTTGTTAAAGCCTTTTGGCTCTTACATTTTTTTTTCTTTTACATCCCAAATATAATTTAGATATTGACCCTAAGTGTCAGCTTCCACCTCACCGCTTGCACTTTCCAATCATTCAGCATCAGCTACCACGAAGTCAAGGGAGGCTAGATAAAAAGGGCAGAGGCTTCAAAGTCAAGGGAGGCTAGATAAAAAGGGCGGAGGCTTCAAAGGAGGAAATGAAAGTTAACTGCATCTTTCCAAGAAGAGCTTCAAGGTCAAACGGCTGAGAACGGAACACAGCTACATACCAAAATCTAGTCACCTTTCAAAAAAGATGTTCTTTGAATTTGATTGGACAATGGGGGCAAGCAATGGGAAGAACCTAGAAGCCGGGGGGGGGGGGGGGTGTTACACTTGGGGATTTCAGTTCTGGCTTTGTCTTATTGTGTTTCATTTGACCTCTAATAAACTATACCTTTTCTCAATAAATGGAGCGGAGGATCGTTTTTTCTTAGAGGCTCAAGTTGAGGCAGGTCTGACACTAAGTGAGTCCTGTTTACTTGTTGACAGAAGCCATAGCTCTTCTTTCCATAAACCTCATTTCATTTTTTCTTGATATCTCATCCATCCTTCTGTATTCTTACTACTGTTTATCCATCAAAACAAAGACCAGATATTTTCCCCAAAACTTTTTAAGATGTGACATTTCTATTGGATCTGATGAAGTTATGATAATGGAAGCAGCTTGTCTGTTTGTTTGTTTGTCTGTTTATTCTTCCCAGATCTCTTTTTGTGGGTGGAGGGATTGTTTTATATTTGGTGTTTCTTCTTTTCAGATGAAGATTCTAATCATTTGAACATTCTATAGGCATTTATAGTTTTTGACTTACCTCCTTGCATCCAGTTTCAGCAACTGATTAGCACAAGAAAATAAAATTCTGCCTCCCCCTCCCAGCAATTTGCCTCCTTGCAGTTTTAGTTTCACTTTCATTTTAGCACGTGGGCCTGCCTGTAGCCTCAATCAGCTGCTGGTCGGGAGGCAGATAATCAGTTGCTTGTGCTAATCAGGCTCTGTGCTATTTGTTCCAAGGAGGTAAATTGCTGGGAGGCAGAGGCCAAAGGGTTGGGGTGGCTGGGTGGGGCTACATATATACATATACATATATACATTCAGTATATAAGGCACACCCAAGTTTTCACCCTCTTTTGGCTGGTAAAAAGGTGCATCTTATACTCCAAAAAATACGGTACTTTTACACAGCTTTGGTAAGGAGGCAAAGGATTTATTAAAGGAGATCCAGTACACAACAAACTATGGGATTCTGTAAGCAAATAGAGAAATGGAGAGGAAGTCCCTGAGTTTTAGCAACAACAAAGCTTCAGTGATGTAATAAGATAGATGCCCAACAATTTCAAGCTCTCCTATTCTTATTCTTTCTCAATTTCCCAGCAACATGATAGTTTGAGAGAATGGGGAGAAACTCTGCTCAGAACAGAAATTGTAGCTTGCAGCTTGACAATCAAGAACTCGCTGTACACAATGCTGATGAATTTGGCAATGCCGATTTCTTAGCCAATTTCCTCATTGTTCAGATATGTGCCTTTTCTCCTCATTCCTCCTTGGAATGCAATTCACTCGCCTCCAAATAATGCCGTTAGTGCTTTAATCCTTTTTTCTTTCTTTCTGTAGGAACTGGTTTTAGCCTTTTCAGAGAGATTTTTTAGGTAACAAGTACTTTCCCCTGGAAATTCCAACACAGGCAGTCCTCGAGTCACAACAGTTCATTTAGTGACCGTTCAAAGTTACAACAGTACTGAAAAAAGTGTCTTACGACCGTTTTTCACAGTTACGACCTTTGAAGCATCCCCATGATCATGTGATCAAAATTCATATGCTTGGCAATTGGTTCGTACTTATGACCGTTGCTGTGTCCTAAGGTCGTGTGATCCCCTTTTGCGATCTTCTGACCAGGAAAATCAATGGGGAAGCCAGATTCGCTTGACAATCAGGTTACTAACTTATCAACTGCAGTGATTCACTTAACAATTGTGGCAAGAAAGGTCGTAAAATGGGGCAAAACTCACTTAACAAATGTCTCGCTTAGCAACAGAAATTTTGGACTCAATTGTGGACGTAAGTCGAGGACTACCTATATCTGGCAGATTTATAATAACTGTTGGAGAAACAAACATATTGATCTGCTTATAAGGTGGCTTAATATATTTCTTTGGTAGGAGGGATGCTGAGTCCCAGAAAAAGTAAAACTGCAGACTGTTTTTTAAGTCCTGTTAGATCTATAAAATATGTTGGTTGTGATTGACATGTTTCATTAGGTTCTACTTATGTGCTACAGGTAGTCTTTGACTTATGATCACATGTGGGACCGGAACTTCTGTCATTAAGTGAAGCAGTCATTAAATGATTTGTACTTGATTTTACTACCATTTCAGTATGGTCATTAAGCAAATTGCCATGGCCATTAAATGAATCTCATGGTCGTTAAGCGGATCCAGCTTTCCCCAGTGACTTTGATGAATTATGTTCACTATGTTTATTTTATGTTTGAATTTTAATAAAGTTTGAGGGGAGGGCAGAATATTGGCCCAACCCCAGTGGTGGGTTCCTACCGGTGTGGCCCACTCTACAGTACCTGTAGCGGCCAGCAGATGGCACTATTTGAGCGCGGCCGCACTGGTGCCGAGTTTTGGGGCTTTTTTGCTTCTGCGCATGCACGGAAGCAAAATCTTGGCGAAGTCTCATGAGGGTGTGCACGTGTGCGATTTTGGCGAGATGTGCGCGTGTGCGATTTTGGCGAGATTTTACTTCAGTGCATGCGCAGAAGCAAAATCTCGGCAAAATCACACGCGCACACGCACGTCCCCTCGCAAGATTTTGCCGAGATTTTGCTTCTGCGCATGCGCAGAAGCAAAATCGCATGAGGGGGCGCACGCGCGTAGCGAGCGTGCACGCATACCAAACATGGCGATGCACGCGCAGAGCTCCGGTAGCGAGGTAAGAGAGCAATCCGCCCCTGCCCAACCCTATAGGTATTTCCTTTTAAATATCCTTTCTTAATGAATGAAAATGAATAAAAAGTTATGTGGGTCCGCCTGACGAATTAATCATGGCAGAGAAAGCAGACACCTGAATTACAGATATGTGGTACAAGGTACACATTTAAATCTAGTTTTGTTTTTTGGCTAATAAAATATTTGCAATATGAATAACTTTCTAGTGCTTCTGTTTGGAACTGAACTGCATCATAAACAGTGTCTCTCTTTTTTTTTTCCTTATTAAAGTGTGGGATCCCCTTTCAAGATGATGATGTGATTGTCCTTAATGGCAGTAAAGAGGACGTAGAGATGCTAAAGAAAAGAATGGAGGAGCGAAGGCTGAAAAGTAAAGTAGGGAAGGTAAGGTCTAAACACATTTTCTGAAGTTGTATGCAGATACAGGGTTGGAAGTTCTGGAGCAATGGGGGTTACTGGAACACTTCAGTTTTTACAATAATAAATGTCATTCAAATAATTTCTGCTCCCCAATAACATTGCTGTGTCGTGTGGAACTCATAACAGAACACTAATATAAATGGCTTCTCAATAGCTGTTCAATAAGCAATTTTATGTGCCAAAAACATTGGCTTCCGTTCAAGACACTTAACATGGTTCATTGGCTTTCAGGTTCACAGCCTGTTAGATCCTTGACTACATTTTCTCCAATGTTTGGTCCATAAAGAATGTAGCAGCTGTTGATTATCATAAAAAAAAATCTGATCTCTATTTAGAGACAGAACCTTCAGTAAGCTGTATGTTGCGAGCTTCTGAATTTCCCAAAAATGTGCGATAAAACCAAATGGTATGTCAAAAGTGGGGAGGGAAAGGGGGAAAAATATGGATGGAGTTAAGGTCTGTAGCCAGCTCCATTCTTTTCAGAAGGTCCCCTAGTCCAGGGGTCTCCACAGCAAAGCTGGCTGTGGAATTCTGGGAGTTGAAGTCCACAAGTCTTAAAATTGCCAAGGTTGGAGACCCCTGCCCCTAGCCCCACTCTGATTAGGCCAACTTTAACCTAAGAAGTCATTCTGTTGTTTTCAGCCCATTCTATCACTGGTCAAAAGAAGGACAAGTTTCACATTGATTTACAATATTAAATATGAAAGAACATTGAATTAATCTCTTGTTTTATAATACTTTATAAAATCTTGGATTATGCCGCCAAACACAACATCCTAGCCATATATGGATTATGTATATCTGTATGTAATATCCTGGTTTTGAAGCCTAAAAGTTTTGATGGAGGCATTGTTTAGCAATAGCAATAGCACTTAGAATTATATACCACTATATAGAGCATTCCAGCCCTCTTTAAGTGGTTTACAGAGTCAGCATATTGCTCCCAATAATTTGGGTCCTCATTTTACCCACCTTGGAAGGATGGGTCAACCTTGAGCTGGTAAGATTCAAGCTGCCAAATTACAGGCAGTTTATTCACTATAATACTGACTCACTCTATACTACTGGTTTTTTAATGCATGCATCTTTAAAAAAAACACCACTTCAGCACACTACCTATCTAATGACCTGTAGGTCGTTAGATAGGCATTATGTTTCATTTCCCTATTCATGTTTGAAGACTGCATCAAGCAGAGGAAAGAGAAAAATATGAATGTCAGAACTTAAAAGAAAAATACATTGAATTTCAGAAGGGACTGGTGAGACTAGTCTTACAGTAGATTTTGCAGTTGACCCACTCCACCAAGTAATCATTTTGTGTGTTCAAAATACAAATATAATTTGTATTCAAAATTCAGATTTGTTTAGAATCTTGTTAAGGTTTCAAGGTGCTGTAAGGTGCTTAGTGATCACACTGAGTTCAATCAATAATACCTTTTAAGGTCAATTATCGACCTACTCAGGAATGACAAAAGGGTTTTAATCAAAAGCCATCTGCTCTTAATTTTTTTCTCTAGAATGAAAAGGTAGTATGCCATCTAGTGGATGACAGACGATACAAACATACGGGGTTATCCATCTCTCAAAATTAAACTTGCTTGACATAGTTCCGTGTGTACTTTCGATGCATTGCTATGGTACATTTGGTTTTGTTGAGTAGTTTTCTTCTTTCTTGAAAACTCAGACAACCTAAACCTCATATAAGAGACAATTCTCTTTATTTCCAAGCTCAGATATAGCAACTGCCCTTCTTTGGCCCAGAAAATGAAGTCAACTGCCTACCTTTCATGCTGGCTTTGTTCATTAGACCTATGAACACCTTACTGCAGGGATGTCAAACTCGATTTCATTGAGGGCCGCATCAGGGTTCTGTTTGACCTTGGGAGGTCAGGGTGGGCATGGCCACCTCGACATCACTCGTGTCAGGGGCACCTGTGGTGGCCCGAGTGCTCTGTCAGTGAAAACGGGCTCCCGAGTTCCGTTTCTGGCTGCGACGGCCTCCTGCAATCCTCTGCCAGTGAAAGCAGAGCTCAGGAGGGCCACACGCTGAGGGCCAAGTTCCGTTTTTGCTGGCAGAGGCGCTGCAGGCTGGTCCTTCGCTGTTTCCAGGGCAGCCCTGCGGGCCTTGAGTTTGGCACTCCTGCCTTACTGGAATACCTGCCAGAAGTTCATATTGACGATACATCTGGATTCAGGATACAAATTTTCTCTTAGAACAAGCATGTTTGCTTCATAATTTTTTCCCAATACCTTCTGTATATACTTGCCTTTCAACATTATAAGATAAAAGATGACTTAGAAATATGTAGCCTGGCCTTTAGCTGAGTAGATTGTGTAGTTTTGTAAGTCGAAAGCAAGGATGAATGAATGAATGTGTAAGGCACCTCTAAGTCAAGTATATTCCCAGTTATCATATGTATCTTTGGATTTTGCTACTCTCTGAGCTTCTTAAATCATTTATAGTTTGTTTCTGTTGTTTCAGAAATCCAAGAAATCTAAGACAGCAGAGACCATTGTGAAATCAGAAGCCGCTGAAGGTGAATTGTTTATGTTGGCTTCGATTATTAATGCGGAAAAGAGATTAAAGATCTTATAAATCAAAATAAATAAAACATATTTTTATTCTGTTATTAATTGCAAGCATTGTGAGCTCTTTTATTGTATGGAAACTATATATTGAGTGAGTCTGCAGAACCTTCTTATTGAATTAACTGATTTTTTTTTTTTTGCTTTTCAGAGTACATTGAATCATAAATTAACCAGAAGGTTAATTCTTTGGCTATGCCAAAGAAGTTTAACCAAGGTTACTACAAAGATTAACAAGTTGCACAAATATTTATGTCTTTAGCTTTCCCATCTTTTCTGATTTATTAGTGCTAGGTGTAATGTACTTGTTAAAACATGATAGTTGAACCTCTAGTGATGAGATTGGAAAAAAGTAGATACGAAGTTTGTGCCATTAGAATTTAACACAAATGTCCTCATTCTGCAAAGAGAAGTAGGCCAACATTGGCAGCCCTCCTACTTTTCCCCTTCCTTTTCTTTCAAAATTCAGCCTGTTATTGCTTCTCAAGAATAGCCTGATGGAGACTTGTCTTCCTGTGTCAGTCACAAAGTAATCTAATTGAAAAAAAGAGTTTCAGTAATAAAACTAATCCATGCTGCACCATTTTACCTTTTTTACTATTATACAGATTCACAGAGTCCATCTCAAGTAAATACTGCAAAGGATGCTACACAAACTGGAGAAAAGAGAAGCATTGCCTTCTGCAAGAGTACAGGTTGGTGTAACAGTTCCAAACCTAATTTATAAATACTCCATTCAATAGTATTACAGGTGAAGCTGTTGCAGCCAAGCGCCTTCTTCCATCATAAACTGAAAGATCAGAGTTTTCAGAATTAAGTTCCTTTCTTATTGAGAGTACTTTCCCTATTACTGTTAATCATGGTTGAGTGTTGAGGTTTAAACCTACGGAAACTAACCAGGCTTCCATCTTAAGTAAAAATTGAAAGTGAAATATTTAACTGTGCTAAACAGCTTGCTTGAACTTGGTTCTTGGCAGATTTAATTGAGCTGCTGTGTTGTCTTTAAGTTAGTGATAGCTGAAAGATTCCCTGTTATGCCTCAGAGCAGGGGTCTCCAACCTTAGCAACTTAAAGACTTGTGGATGTCAACTTCCAGAGTTCCTCAGCCAGCTTTAGCAAGTCTTTAAGTTGCTAAGGTTGGAGACCCCTGCCTCAGAGGACCAAACTTTTAGGATGTAAATATTTCTATGAAAAGTATATTGTATCCACATTTAGATAATTATAGAGATGATGATTATTGTGTATCTTTATCAAACCTTTTAAATAAAAAGTTATTCTGTCCTTAAAATAATAATATTTAGATACAAAAGTTTTAAAAAATAGGAAAACTAATACTTTCAACTAACCTAAAATTTGGGGTATGACTATTCAGTAAGATATATATTGTTTATTTGTGTGTACATGCTACTTTATCAATGGAGAATTCATGCTCCCTATTTTCTTTGTCCTCTGTTCTATGGCAGTCAGTGAAAAAGCGCCATCTTTCTCCGAAAAAAGCATCAGAGGTGCATCTGAACCTATGAAGAGGTCCTCAGCAGCCAATGGGGAGAAATCAGAAGTGTACAAGTCTATTTTTACTTCCCACAGCTCGGCCAAACGCTCTAAGGAAGAGTCTTCCAATTGGATCACACACACCGCATACTATTTCTGAAATAGAAAATTGTATGATTTTGAGCCCTCCCCCCCCGCTTTTTGCCACCTGTTGCTTTCTTTTTATAGGAGAAGCTTTCGTTATAGGAAATAGTGCTTTTTAAACAACAAAACAGCTTCAAAAACAAGCCAACATAATTTTGAAGAGGAGATATTAAAAACGGTAGCTGAACATGGCTTTAATTTTTAAAGGACATCTACTTTGAGTAAGTACTCATTCGTAACATGACTGCTTGATGTCCTTTTCAAAGTGGGGAACTGTGCTTATTTCAACTAGGTTCTGCTTAATCTGAATCATGAGGCTGCATCTGAGTGCATAGGCACAGTTAGCATCTTCTAAGTATTTTCTATCCATTTACCTTAGTAGGAAATTTCAAATTTGTGAGTAGAAAGATAAAGGCCAGGATTACATCATCCTGTTCAGTTTTTGTCTAGATTTGTTACAGATGCCCCTTGAGACATTTCCCCATCCTGTTGTCCAAATGTGAGATTAATTTAATAAGTTCTAGTCCTGAAGCAGATTCATGAACGACATGTCCAAGAATGTTTGTGGAGTGATGAGCCACCATCACACTTTTGCAGTCTTTATTCTACCTTGTTCATCTTTCGTGATGTAGCTCTTAGTGATCTAAGAGTTCTTATATTGCTGATTATTAAATTATAACCTTAATTCTGCAGTTTCTAAAAAAGAGCTAACAGTGTTTTGTAACATTCTGACACCTTGTATGTTGAAATAAAACAATAATTGAATAATTCATCTTGCAGTCTAGTATGTGATTCAGATTTATGAAATTCAGCACAACTTTTTTTTTTTAGTTTTTGGATCAAAAGAATTGCAAACAGAAAGAGAAAATGTAATTGTTCTCAGACCTGGAAGCCATCGTTTACCTTTCAGCCTTCAGGCCTCCCATTTTCCCACAGTAGGAAATGGGAGGCCTGAAGGTTGAAAGGTAAAAGATGGCTTCCAGGTCTGATAATTGTGACTTCTGAACTCTTCTGGAGGCTAGAATTTGCAAAGTGTAGGACCATAATTTATTGGATGAGAAATATGAGACAGAATATTCCCTCATTGAAAGCAAAGTTCTTGATAAAAATTTAAGCAATCTTGAGTAGAGATGAGACATTCTGACGAAGGTATTTTAATATTACATTCCTCTGAATAAAATTTTTTTCCTCATAATTCCCCAAGGCCTTAATGAAAAAGCCCTACTTCCACCAAAGGCCAATGGCTTTGACAAATGAGAGTTGATACAGTATTTCATCAATGCTGCAAAAGGGAGTGTTTTCCTGAGCATTGGAGTTTCTAAAGCAGGGGTGTCAAACTCATGGCGGCATCACGTGACGTATCGGGACTTTTCCCCCTTTGTTAAACCGGGCGTGGGTGTGGCCAGCACGTCACACATCTGGCCCGCGGGCGGGGAGTTTGACAGCCTTGTTCTAGAATTTGTCCCATCCTCTCCCTTCCATCTGAGAAACTGGAACACCCAACCTAATTCCATGAGAAGTAAACACACACCATTGATCTTTAAGGCCTTTACTAGGTCAACTTTCAAGATTTCTTCTAGAGAACTTGAGAACTACTGCTTCACTGTGTGCCATGGTAGCATGATGAGATCTTCTGATCATGAAGTTATCTCCAGATTAAAAGACAGCAGTTGTCCACTGCTCGTTTGCCAGCTCCTGGAAAAGAGTCACATAGACATCTACATTTCTGCCTAATCAACATCTCCTTTTCAGGAGAGGCTACAAAGGACAGAACTGTTCAGCAATGAAGGAAGTGTTGATTGACTGTTAAACATTGCTAGAGTTGTATTTGTACTATTTATTTATTTTATTTATTTATTAGTTTGTACAAGATAGCAAGTACAAGATAGCAAGTATAAATACGAACATGGACATGAATGAAAGAAATGAATACAAATAAATGGGGACAGTAGGACAGGGACGGTAGGCACGCTGGTGCGCTTATGCACGTCCCCTTTACGGACCTCTTAGGAATGGGGTGAGGTCCACGGTAGACAGTTTAAGGTTGACGCTGTGAGGGTTTGAGGATGTAACAACGGAGTCGGGTAGAGTATTCTAGGTGTTGACCACTCTGTTGCTGAAGTCGGATTTTCTGCAATCGAGTTTGGAGCTGTTTACCTTGAGTTTGTATCGATTATTTGCCCGTGTATTATTGAGGTTGAAGCTGAAGAAGTCATTGACAGGTAAGAAGTAGCAGACAATTTTGTGTACTATGCTTAGATCAGACCGCAAGCGGTGCAGTTCCAGATTGTCCAAGCCCAAAATTTCAAGCACAGGGAATTCTGTTGTGAGTGGAGGAGTGGAGTACTCCTCTCGTGAAATACCTCTGGACCCGCTCAGTCGTATTAATGTCCGATATGCAGTGTGGATTCCAGGCACTAAGACAATTCTTAATGCCTACTGGGGGGGGAGGGGTTGTCTTTGTGAACCCAGGTATAGTTAGAGGAGGAATCTGCAGTTGAGAACTCAATGGTCAAGCAGGATCAGAGAGAGACATCTATAGAGCATCTTGGCTAGTGGCAAAGAATACTTCATTTGGAAAGGATAGGCCAGAGATCAGAAAGGACAGTTTGACAAAGCTGTTGAAATCCCTAAACGTCACAAGCGTGTCATTTTCCTCTCTTCCAATGTAAGTAGCTGAATGAGTGTATGAAAAAACATTCAGCTGAGTCAGAAAGGAGAAAGTCAAAATGCAACAACAAAACCTGTAAAGAAATGCCTGAATATTAAAAGTAACACAATGCATTTGAAAAGTATTGTTAATAATAAACTATTTTCATACAGAGGAAGAGTGAGAAAGTGTACATAAAATTCCAGTCCTTTTCCCCCCTACCTCCCAACAACTATTTTTACTGTATTAATATGACAGTAGTACTAGATATCCAGCTATGGATTACTAGCATAACCAGGTCATCTTGATCTTGGATTAGCACTGCTCAATTTTTTGTCGGAACCGAAGGGCAGTTGAAAAATTGAAGTTTTTCGAAAACTGATTCTGTTTAATTTGGCAGTACTTCCTCAGTTACTCCTCAATAGTGTTAAGTTTCCAGATGAATTAACTCATCACCTCTTTTTGCCAAAAAGACAAAGCAGGACATTGTGTCCTGTTTCCACAATGCCTTCCAGCGCAACATGGCCATGGTAGCTTGCGATGATGAGAGTGAACTCCTATACATTTGAAGAGCACAAATACAGACAAATGCACAAATACAGACAAAAACAGTACTGCCACCTTGTGTTGATTTCCAGAAAGAGCTCTTGAAAATTTGTGCAAGATTAATGCAAATCGGAATTTTGATAGGCGTTTGAGATGTTACTAATAATGACACATTGCCTTAAGATGCTTTTTGTGTTTCTTCCCCTAATATTAATAAAACTATCTGAGTACAAAATCAGACAACTGTGTTTACTATTTGGCCAACATTCCTACTATACAAGTACCAGCTTCAGTACCGGTAGCTGCAATATTTTCCCCATTTTATGCACATAATTAGTCATATTTTTCACACTCGGTTTGTCATATCATTTGCATAATATTTTTTCTTCTTCTAAGTTATTAACCCATAAAAAAACAATTTTACGTCCTTGAGAATTTTCTCCCAGATCAAAACATTGTGAGGCTTTCGCATTCGGCTCTATTCTATTTATAAATGAATGTTTGACCTTTTCCTCTTGTTCTTCTCTTCCTTTTTTTGACTGTGAAGCACAGAAGCTAATTTCTCATTACAGAAGGCAGAATATGACAGTCCAATTCACAGCGTAGATATGTTTTGACAACATCTCCTTAGCTTTTCTCCAAAGAGGCAGTTAATCTTAAGAGAAATAATGTAAATGTCTGTTTATATCTGACTTAGCTACCTTTTGGTTCATAGGAATATTCAGATATTGGTGGATCATAATTCTCAACAGTCCATCTTGAATAGTGAGTGCTGGTAGAAACTGCAGCTTAGCCAGAAATTTTCTGTTTTCTAATAACAATACTTCATCACCCGTAAGCTTTGTTACAAAGTTATGCTTTGCATTGCTAAGCAGTGTTCATTTCAAAGTTAGGTTAATCCATAATCAATAATGTTTAAGGCAACCAAGTGGAATGAAGGATGGGTTTAGATAATGATGTGGTGCCCAACCATGGCAGCAGATGTCCAGAAAAGCTAAAAAATCTATACTAAGAGCTATTTTTAAAAAGTGTTCCACCATGGTTTCCAAGACTGGACAGTAAAATTGCTCAGTTTTTATCTGGAAAATGCTAAATATTCTGTTAGAAATATTTGTTGTGGCTTGCCCGCGTCCCGCGCAGCTGGTCATGGACCCGGAGGACCAAGAGCCGACTGTGGCACGGCACTATCATCCTGTGCACCTGGCACCTGAGTCCGATAGCGAGGAGGACTCGGTGCCAGAGGATGAAAGCCAGCCAGGGCCTTCTGCACCTCCTCAGTTGGAGCGGAGTGACTCAGGAGAAGAGGAGGAGCCTCTGCTTGATGCTAGGACACGCAGAGCAGCTAGCAGGCAAGAATGGCTCTGTAGGAGGAGGTCTCTTCACATGTAGAGCTGTGGGCTAATTGGCCACGCCCTAAGGCTATTTAAGGCTTCAGCACGCTGACGTTGACGCTGGAATCAACTCGTTGCATTATTATCACCACGATCGTTGCTCTTGGACTTCCTACGGCTTTGATTTCTGGATTTTTGGTTTGTGCAATACTTTATTCCCGGCTTTCTGCCAAACTTCTGAGAGGTACTGATAACCGAGGACTAATTGCTTGTTTTATTTGTGGGTTTGAATTCTGGCCAATTCTTAAGAAGCAACAATATCGGACTTTCAGAAAAAAGAACCTTTTCTGTTCTTTATGGATTTTAAAACCTAGCTACTAAGAATCTTTATTAGTACTAAAGGATTATTATTTGTAAACAGTTGTGTGTGCGTCATTTCTGAGGGGTCTCCGTGCTGGGACACAACAATATTAAGCTGCTTACAAAAATGTAGCATATATATGTTACAATGCAAAACCTCAGTGATGGTTGTTGGGGTGTGTTCTGTCGCCATGGGTATGCCCCCAAAATAAGATGCACAAGAAGGAATTGGGAACAATATTCTTTTTACTGCAAATAAATTCTTAGCCAGAGTTGAGTCTTTTGAAAAGGATATCAGTCATTTACAAAGACTTCCCAGTATTTGGCTAGAGCCTCAGAGAGCAATTAAGGAGCCTTATCTCACCTCATGGAGGTTTTGGTGGAAATCCAAACTCTCAATCACAGGAAAAATGTTAACTGTTGATAATCCGAGCTGCAGATACAAGAGCAAAATGCTGAAACCACAGAACGGGGTTGTTCTCTGCAACGAAGCCCCTCATGACAGACCCTTAAATACTCTCAGGGCGTGGTCAAGCCCTGCATTACTACTCACGAGGAAGCCTCCTCCTGATTAGCCACTCATGTCTCTTTGAGAACCTGCATGCTCTGGCATCCAGAAGAGCCTCCTCCTCTTCTCCTGAGTCACTAATCTCAGGAGATGCATCAGGTTCTAATTGTTCGCCAGCCTCTGACCCCACGTCCTCTTCACTCTCCGTCTCTGGTGCCAGGAACACCAGTCTTCTGTACTGCACCCTCACTACCTCTGAATCCTCGGGATCGGCTGCTAATTGCCCTGGACTCGACCTGGCCACAACAGGGTGTGTGTCAGAGGTGGGTACCTGCCGGTTCGGACCGGTTCTATAGAACCGGTAGTAAAAATAGGGACTGCTTCTCCGAACCGGCAGTAACGGCAGCCTGGCCACGCCCCCGAACCGGTCCCCGCTCGCTCACCCTGCCTTCCCGATGCTATACCTGGATTCACAAAGACAACCCCTCCCCCCCAGTAGGCATTAAGAATTGTCTTAGTGCCTCCTGAAAAAAGCATCTTTGGCATTTCAAATTAATAGAAGGAACAACAGGACTACCAATGTCACTTTTTTAAAAAAGTGGTAGATAGGGACAACTTTAAGGTGACTTGCCCATGAGATTGAGAGGCAGGTTGTTTAGACAGATATAATTTTCTTAGCAGTTTTGGTGCTATGGTCAGGGGTGGCTTAATTTAGATTTCTGAACTGAGCAGTTGATTGGATCTGGTTCTTTAAATGGTTCTTTTCAGTTCTATGATTCAATGAACACACCTCTTTCTTCTTTATATAGATGAGGGTCTCCCTGTTTGTCAGGATCTAAGAATCGAGATCTTAAAGAGAGAATCTATTCTGGAAGTTTTCACTCACTGAGGCATACCAGTCATAGTTCCTGCTCCCTTATGGAATACTCTTGGTAGAGAAGTCTTTTTAGGGCCTATTTTATTTTTGGATCTAGGTAAGTTATTTTTGTATTCTCGAGCTTTTAGTCTGAGAGGATAAAGCAGAAGAGAACATATGCATAAACACTTCTACTTCTGTTATATTTTTTGACTTCTTGTGATTCATGCTATAAGCTTGATTACTTTTAGTTGGTTTCTGGTTTCATTTTGTTGTTCTAAAATTGGACTTCCACATGTTTTTACAATTTTGTTACACATCACGTTAAGCATAGGAGAAAAACAAACTAGTATAAAATCTGATAAACTAATATACCCATCAAGGTTTAAAGAGTTTTAAAAATGCATGTTAATTTTTAAATAGTATCTGTAACTAAAGGTAAGAAAAGATGACCCACAAAAAGTTTATCCAACACTTTTCTTGAAAGAAGTGTGTCTCAAAACTATCTACTTAATACCAAACAGATCAATTTAGTGAGATTGGCTTATGTGTTAACTCTTTTCCTCTTATTCCCCCCGCAACCAGAAAACTCTGAATTCTAGTCTTGCCATAGACTCAAAGCCAGCTGGGTGACTTTGGGCCAGTCACTTTCTCTCAACCCTAGGAAGCAGGCAATGACACTTTGGAAAACAAAGAAAGTTAAAGAAACTACTTGGATAAGCAGCGAAACATTTCAAACCAAAAAAGAAAAAAAATCCAGTTGCTATGAGTCAAATTCCAGACGCTTTGGATAATCTTGTTGAAAAACTGCAGAGGTTAATCTAGGGCTAGGCAATCCACCAGGAATCAATGTTGATTGAAAGGTGTGTGCGCACACGCACACACATGCGCGCGTACACACACACACACACACACACACACACACACACACACACACACACACACACACACACACACACACACACACCAGGGATGGGTTCTAAAAAAATTTACTGCCGGTTCTGTGGACGTGGCTAGGTGGGGGTGATGTGACTGAGTGGGCGTGGCCAACTTGACGTCACTCATGCACACTCAGTCACATAACCCCCCCACCTAGCCACGCCCACCGAATGGTGGCAAAAAAAATTGGGACTCTGACAGAGGGAAGGGGGGGAAGAGAGGGGGAAAAGTCCCAAAAATAGACCGACGGAGGATTTAGGGCAGTGATGGCGAACCTTTTTTCCCTCGGGTGCCAAAATAGTGCGCGCACGCGCTATCGCACGCTCATGCGTGCCCACACCCATAATTCAAAGCCCCTCACTTGCCCCAGCCCCCTGTGCATGAGTGCATGACCCCCCCTACTCCCCCATTTCCCGACTTCCACTGGGCCCAGTAAGCCCATTTTTTGCCCTCCCCAGGCTCCAGGGGCTTTCTTAGAACTTGGGGAGGGCGAAAATGCTCCCCCCTGCCACCCCGGAGGCCCTCCAGAGGCCAAAATCATCGTCCCAGAGCCTCCACGCGAGCCAAAAATCAGC
Organism: Diadophis punctatus similis; assembly: GCA_023053685.1. Taxonomy (NCBI): domain Eukaryota; kingdom Metazoa; phylum Chordata; class Lepidosauria; order Squamata; family Dipsadidae; genus Diadophis; species Diadophis punctatus. The sequence continues at coordinate 7,473,757 of JALIGW010000003.1, read as the reverse complement.
TGGCGTGCACGCACATGCGCGCTGGAGCTGAGCTAGGGCAACGGCTCGCATGCCAGCAGATATGGCTCCGCGTGCCACCTGTGGCACCTGTGCCATAGGTTTGCCATCACTGATTTAGGGTGTGGAAAAGCCATAAGTTTCCTAGAAGGAATAGAAGCATTCTGGCCTAGAGGTGGAGTTCTTGCCTTACAATCAGGAGGTTGTGAGTTCGATCCTAGGTAGAGGCAGATGTAAGGGTCTCTTGCTTGGGCAGGGGGTTGGACTAGATGACCTGCAAGGTCCCTTCCAACTCTGTTAATCTGTATCTGTAAGAACTTTGCAGCCCGGAAAACACGCCTATGTTTATAAATCCGGCGGGCGAGTGGGGGGGGGAGACAATGGGAAGGAAAGGGTGGGAGATAGGAAAAAATACAGGTGAGGCGCTGGACTATGCAAGCAGGGCGGGAGGGAGGGAGGAAAGTTCACCCGATCCTGGCTCGGGACAAGGGGGGAAGGAGAAACCAGCTGCAACCCCCAAAAGCACCCCCAGGCATGGCGGAAGCCGTGGGAAACTGCAGAGCCCAGATTGCATGTGCATGCTTGTGCCCTGCAGTCATGTGTGTCGCCCCCACCCACCCTGGGTTCCTCCTATTGCGGCTTAGGTGCAATATTGGAGGAGATCCCTAAAATATCCACCAAGTAACAGCACAACGAAGCAACGCAAGTGACTCCATGCATCTCTCTCTCTAAAGTTGCTCATGCGTGTCCATTATATTCACACGCATGCATACAAAACCCCCATAAAAACCCCTAGTTGTGCAAACCACAGTGAAAAAAAGATCAGCTTCGGGGTTGGGGACGGAGAGGTCTTCAGTCGACCCCCCCCCTTCCCTCTGTACCCCTCCCCTCCCTGGCCAGATCTGTTTCGCCATAGTTTGCATGCGGAGAGGTTTTCCGACTGGGTCCCGCCTACCCCCTTTTTTCCAATAAATTTTATTTGTTTTTAATCTTTATGCATCTCATGTCATGAGTATTTGCTTTCTGAGTTTCATACATCCAATAGTCTTAACAATATTTTTCTTAATACTTACAGTTCATTTATCATTTCATTTTTAATACATATTCTAATATCATCCTTCCATTTCTAAAACCTTCCAGCCCTTCTCTCACATTTTTTTTCATCTTAATATCTATCTTTTAGTCTTTTCCCCCTCTTATTTTATCTCTATTTTAATTCTCTATTCTCCCCCCTTTTTTTCTGTTCTTTTCCTTCCATTCCAACAATCAAAGAGGTGGTCTTTTTCCACCTTATACATTTCTAATATTAATATACAGCAGCGGTTCTCAACCTGGGGGTCGCGACCCCTTTGGGGGGTCGAGCGACCCTTTCACAGGGGTCGGGAGACTTCGCCCGGACGCCGCCATTTGGGTTCTTTTACCCTCTGCGCATGCGTAGAACACTTTGTGCATGCGCAGAGGGTAAAAGAACCCAAATGGCGGGGCGGGGGTTGCAGCGGCGAGTGCGGTGGTGGGGCCGTGGGGGCGGGTTGCGGGTCACGGCATTAGGAAGGTTGAGAACCACTGATATACAGGGTTATTCAAAAAGAATGAACCGATTTCATGACGCATTGCTTCAGTTCTCAAGCATCGTCATGTAATGAGTAAGTGTCAAGGTGAGAATAAATTCTCACTAAAGGTGAAAATAGATCTTTTCCCGGACATCAGACATTAGAAAAGAAACGGCAGTTTAAAAGTCTAAGTAAAAATATTTATTTCGGTACAAAACAAATAAATCCTCATTAGTCTACATTTCTGATATAAAAGCACGTCTTGCTTCGATAGAAGCTAGGAACAGAAGGAATGGACGGAGAAAGGAATGTACACATGCGTACTAGAACATATCAATCACGTGCTCAGGAATAAACCATTATATTAGATAGGGATGCTTCTCCCTGCATATACATTTAACAGGCAATATAAAATCACTGCCTGACAGTAAGTGACCATTTGAAAGAGGAGTTAGGATAAGATGGGAAACACTCCTTCCACATCAGTTCAGGAACACCCTATGTTAGCTGTCCTCAGCTATGTCTGGGGATAAAAGACAAGGGTCATACAGACGGGCCCCTGAAGAACTTATTGAGACACGTTCAAGTCAATGCTAGAGAATGTGTGGATGGAGCCTAAGACAATTTTATGAGTGTACAACTCACTGAATTCTGTGAGCGGTGGAGATTCCCACAAGGTCAAATGCATCTCCAATGTAGCAAGATGCATGTTTTTCTCCTTTCATTGTCACGTTCTTAGCTGGATTATAGGATCAACATTACTTCTTTCATAAGTGGCGTGGCTTAATTTTTCACTGTTGAGGCGCCAGTTGCTGTCAGCATAATTTGGGATGGAAGAACTGTAACAAGCTCATCCACATAGTCAGTTCAATGACAGGCAACAATTTAAAAGGGGGCTGCTTGTATTCTATAAATCCAAGTTTATATAAAACAGGAGCCAGAAGCTAGTTAATAGTGAGGGCAGAATTCACAAACAGAACAAAGCAACAATGATGTACAATAGAGAAATCCTTTCTGGAGTCCAAGAGCTGCATGTGGAGTAGACCCTAAAATCTTTGGGTTCATCCATGCAATACCTCCTGAAATTAAATTTAAATTAACAAATTTACCAAAACCTGAATTTTAAATAAAGGAGAATATCCTAAATGCATTATTGCAAGTTAACTACATTCAATTTTAATAAGTTTATAAATGCAAACATGAATGAAATGACAAAGATAAAAATTTGAGATTTTTTTTTTCTTGATCCTACCCCAAAGGTGCTTTTTTCAAAAGGCAACTAGACTTGTTTTTCCTTGAAGACATTTCGCTGCTCATCCAAGAAGCTTTTTCAGTTCTGACTCAGTCTTCAGTCAGAAGCTGCTTGGATGAGAAGGCAAAATGTCTTCAAGGAAAAACAAATCCAGTTGCCTTCTGAAAAAGCACCTTTGGGACAACCATAATCCGGTTGTCTGAGAATCTCCATAGATACTTGATCCTACCTATTTCTTTTCCAAAACTGACAGCTCCAATCATAAACCATTTAGAAAGCCAAGGAAAGTTGGTGCTCTCCAAACGATACTGGGAAATGAGCAGAGCTCAAAGAAAGTCAAAGACTAAACACACTGAATTGATTGGAGTATACACATAGACTTCTCACGTTGGCAGAGGTGGGCTGCACTTCCTTTAACAAAGGGTTCGCTGGTTGTGAGCAAACGTGCCCCTTTGGGAGAGAAACGGAGCTTCAAACAGGCTCCTAATCAGCTCAGGCAGCTCCGGTGAGAACAGCAGGGGCGGCGCGGAATGCAACTGGGCCAGCCAACGAGCCAGAAAGTAAGTTATAAGTTTACGGCAGCTCATTTTAGGGCAGCTCATTCAATTTTGGTCCCCACCTGTCGCTCAGCTCTCACCTGTGGCTCCTAGCAGCTGTAGCATGCGCAGCAGCCACACTCCGGGCAACAGCTTCAACAGTCTGGCCAAACCAGGTTGAGAGCAGCTGTTGGGTCATCGACCTTTGGTGAGATAGGGACTTGTCTATCCCGAGCATGTGAAGACAGATTCCGGCAGACTGAGCGGATGAAATCTACTAAAATAGGACAACGGTCATGAAGGCAGTCTCTGCAAGCGATGTGGTATGCTAAGAGCATGGCAAGACACAAAAGATGTCCTGGTCAACTACTGCGCCCAGCCCATCTCCAACTGTCTCGACTCTTGTCCTGCTATTTGGAGCAAGATGGAATCTGGGAAGAGAGAGTGAGGCTGACTATGCGCACCTCTCCCTCACTTTAATCCAATTCACGTGCAAGTCTTGACATCCCCCCCCCAATACAGATGTCAAGGTCCTCTTTGAATATGATGGACGAACATCATCATCATCAAGTTATAAGTTATAAGTAAGTTATAGAACAGGAGTGGGTGGGTGGGCCCAAAAGAGATCAGAGCTAAGGGTTCACCTGAACCCTTGCGACCATGCAGCAGCCCACCACTGCACGTTGGCCTCTATAAGTTTTTCCAGAATTCCAGCCAGTGAATCATCAGAACAGGATTCAGGGACATCAATCCAAAACCCCATTCAGCAAAATGAACAAGAGGGCTAGTGAAGTGAGTGGTTAAACTATTGAACTTGGCCAAGGGAGAACCAAGTTGAATCCCTGCTTCAGCCATGGAGCCTCATTGTGTGGATGTGGATCATTTTCTTTCCATCCAATCTATCTCACAGAGAATTATCATACAACAACAATTATTATTATTGTGAGGAGAAATTAGAGAAGGGAATTGTCTTTGTCCCGCTTTGAGCTCCTGAGTCCCTCTGTGAGGGAGATCAGCAGTTTCTACATTTGACAAATAAGTAAATAAATACAAAAATGAAATAAATAATAAGAGGAAACCCATTAGAAAGACAGAAGGGTTGTTCCAAGTCTCTTGTGTATCTACAAAAAAAGGAAGACATCTCTAACATAATAACATCCAGTCTAAAATCATTCAGGTGTATTATGTTTGCTTGTCTACAGAGCAGGCGTGTCAAACTCAAGGCTCGGGGCCAGATCTGGCCTGCAGGGTGCTTACATCTGGCCTGTGGGGCCGCCCTGGAAACAGTGAAGGACCGGCCTGTGGTGCCTCTGCCAGCAAAAATTGAGCTCGGTCCTCCCAAGCTCCGTTTTCAATGGCAGAGGGTTGTAAGAGGCCATTGCAGCTGAAAACGGAGCTTGGGAGCCTGTTTTCTCTGGCAGAGCACTCGGGCCATACAGGTGCACCCAACACAAGTGATGTCGAACTGGCCATGCCCACCCTGGCCATGCCCACCCCCAAGGTCAAACACAACCCTGATGTGGCCCTCAATCAAATCGAGTTTGACACCCCTACTATAGAGTTTCTCAATCATCCAGGTCATGTTTGTACCAAAGGTGCTTTTCCAAAAGGCACCTGGACTTTCTTGGTTTTATCCTTGAAAATGTTTTCGCTTCTCATCCAAGAACTGAAGAAGCTTCTTGGATGAGAAGCGAAAAGCTTTCAAGGATAAAACCAAGAAAGTCCAGTTGCCTTTTGGAAAAAACACCTTTGGGACAGTATGTTTGGTTGTCGGCAACTGCTGTCTCAGCTTTAACAAAAAAAAAAGAGAATTCCCAGATGGTTTGCATTGCAGACGTAACACCTTCTTTAAAACTAAAAATTAAACACACACACACACACACACACACACACACACACACACACACACACACACAAGTGCTGGGAATTGAAACCTTGGGTTCCACTGGAAATCAAACTTGATGTAGAATAGTTGTGCTGTGACTGCACATTTTGCTCGTTAGCAATTATCTTGTATGGAAAGTTGGAGCGAGAAATATGATTTTTGCCTTAAGCTGTGTGTCTGGACTGTCTCGGGAGCAAATGTTCTTGTGCTTTTAAATAACCCTTGAAACACAGCAGACACCTGCTGCAGCTTAAACTCCCATTCCCAGTGTCACATTTTCATCCTAAGAGGCTCAGCTCAGCTCAGTTTAATTGGAAGAAAAGGGATAATTATCTTTTAATATTCTTTCGCAGGTTTAAATCTTATAAGCACTTTTCTGTTATGAGCTCCTGGACAGAATGATGTAGGTGTAAGCAAACTTTGAGCTCGTTCACAGATTTGGATGGGGGGAGGGAAGCAAAACTGAGACACTTTTTTTTTTCATTTTTTTCCTTTTTCTTTTGTTGCTGACTCGCAAGTTCCACTAATACTGATGGCTTTTTTCCCCACTTGTATATAATTCCTTACTTGCATGACAAACTGAGCCGCAACAATGAGCCACCCACAGTTTAGCTTAGCATTAACTCATTGTGCAAATTTAGCTCACCTAGTTAGAGGTCAGTGGATTGTACAAGACGTCCCAAATTGGAATAATTCTATAAGCTATAGTTTATCTTACTAATTTATTGAGTTTGTTGTACAACTGCTTACTGGTCTCTCCATTTTGCAAGGAATGTGTGAAATTGGAGTTAAAATTAAAGACATTTAGACTAAAATAAAAGGTAAAGGAGTCCCTGCGGATTTTACTCCACTAGTCATTGTCTAAGATACAGATTAACAGGGTTGGAAGGGACCTTGTAGGTCATCTAGTCCCACCCCCTGCCCAAGCAGGAGACCCTACACCATTTCTGACAAATGGCAGTCCAATCTCTTCTTGAAAGTCTCAAGTGATGAAGATCCCACAACTTCTGAAGGCAAAAGTTGTTCCATTGGTTGATTGCTCTCACTGTCAGAAAATTTCTCCTTATTTCTAGATTGACTCTCTCCTTGTTCAGTTTCCATCCATTATTCCTTGTCTGGCCTTCAGGTGCTTTGGAAAATAGCTTGACCCCTTCCTCTCTGTGGCAGCTCCTCAAATATCGGAACACTGCTATCATGTATCCCCTGGTCCTTCTCTTCATTAGACTAGCCATGCCATGATAGGGGGTGGTACTCATCTCTGATTCAAGGCAATTGAGCCAATGCTGTCTAAAAACATTTCCATGATCATGTGGCCAACAGGCAGTGGTGGGTTGCTACCGGTTCACCCCGGATCGGGCAAACCGGTAGCAGTGGCGGGAAGTTCCACCCACCTACCCGGACATCATCAAAAATGCTCTGCGCATGCACAGAAGGTTCTGCGCATGTGCAGAAGCATTGCACGTGCACAAAGCATGCGTGCTCATGCACACACGTTCCCGTTTCCGAACCGGTAGCAAAGGTAAGTGAAACCCACCACTGCCAACAGGACATCACAGAGCACTTTACCTTCCCACCAAAGTGGTACCTATTTATCTATTCGCATTTGCCTGTTTTCAAACTGCTCGGTTGGACAGGAACTGAGGCAAGGACAGGAGCTCACCCCATCCCTTGGTGTTCGGTTCTCGAACCTAGGCTGTAGGTTTTCCAGCCAACAAGCCCAGCATCTCAACTCCTGAGCCACTGCACTGCCCTATTAGAGTAAAATAAAAATAAAATGTACTCTATTTAGGGAAATCGTAAGTAAAAGGGTGATATGAATAAAATGTGAAAAGTTTTTTTATTATTTGTTTATTAACCAGCTGTCTAAGGCCATCCAACTTAAACAATGTGACTCCAGACAGCATACAACAACAAATAACAAATAATAAAGATAATTGTGACACAGAAGAAGAAAAACAAAGGCCTGAAATCCTTATCCTATTTGTGCCCCCATTTTCTTCATTAATATCTGTGTAATGAACTTCACGGTATTTGTTTCGATACACACATCATACTAAAACTGGCATATTTTAACTATGTTTTATTTAAAGAAACAGAATGGATGCTATTCATATATAGTGCTACATATAGATTGCAAATCACAATTGCTGCACTTCACAATGCAATAAATCAAAACAAGCCAGTTCACACTGGTTAATCCAATACATTAATCAAATCATTGTTGCTGTGGAAATCATATGTAATGTTCCTTTTATTTGCAATTTTTGTGGAACCATAGGTGCAAAAGACATTTAACATCTGTACGACTTGTAAAGATGTTCTTATTATTCAATAATGCCAATTTTTTAACAGTGGACCTCAAAGTTGTCTTTTTTAAAAAAAAAAACAGATTAGAATAGTATTCATGTTAAGATATTTTTCAATATCTTCATCAATGACTTACATGAGAGAATAGAAGGGGAACTTATCAAATTTGCAGATGACACTAAGCTGGCAGGAATAGCCAACACCCCAGAAAACAAGCTTGGGATCCAAAAAGATCTTGACAGACTTGAACAATGGGCCCTATCCAAAAATATAAAATGTAATGTGGAGAAAAGTAAGGTTTTACCCCTGGACAGGAAAAAACCAGAAGTACAAGTACAGGTTAGGCAAAATCTGGCTCAAAAACAGTAACTGTGAGAGGGACCCTGGTTTCCTAGTGGACAATCACTTAAACATGAGTCAGCCGTGTGCAGCAGCAGCCAAAATACTATGCTTGGTTGTATAAACAAAGGCATAGAATCAAAATCACATGAAATACGGTATTAGTTCCGCTTTATAAAGCCTTAGTAGCCCTTACCAAGGGAGGAGAGTCTGCCTTCAATAGAAATGTTAATGTATGCCTTACATTCCAGTGGGAAAATTTATTTATAATTGGGGACAGATATTGTTTTCTTACTTCCTCATCCTACATTCAAATATTATATGCGCTGTATCCTCGACAACGTTTTCCCCACATATACAAGTTCTTTCGTCATATGGGATTTTCCGATACCGGCCAAATTTAACGTTAGTATCTAAAAGTTCAAATCTAAACTTGACTATCTTAATAGGATGACAGCAATACGAGTCAGCTACATTGAAAAGAATTTCATTGATTGTAAGAAAGATGAGCTGAGTTAGAGACGAGATATTTTATTTGGGTTATCTAGTTTTAGAAATTTAGTTATTGAATTTTGATATCGTTGAATTTTGATGTCATGTACCATACATATTTTTGTACGGTTGTTTCTGTACCTGTTTGTTCTGTTTTTCTTTTTTTGAAAAGGCCTTCGGGCTATTCAATAAATTACTGTACTATAAAGCCTTAGTAAGGCCACGACGGGAATACTGCATCCAGTTTTGGTCACCACATTACAAAAAAGGTGTTGAGACTTTGGAAAAAGTGAAAAGAGCAACAAAGATGATTAAAGGCCTGGAGACTAAAACATATGAAGAACAGTTGCAGGATTTGGGTTCAGCTAGTCTAGAGAAAAGAAGAACTGGTGGGGGTGGGTATGATAGCAGTATTCCAATATTTGAGAGGCTACCATGAAGAGGAGAGGATCGATTTATTTTCCAAAGCAACAGAGGGCAGAACAAGAAACAATGGATGGAAACTAATCAAGGAGAGAAGCAACCAGGAATTAAGGAGAAACTTCCTAACAGTGAGGACAATTAACCCATGGAACAGCTTGCCTTCAGAAGTTGTGGGTGCTTCATCACTGGGGGGTTTTAAGAAGAGACTGGACAGCCACTTGTCTGAAATGGTAGGGTCTCCTGCTTGAGCAGGGGGCTGGACTAAAAGGCCTCCAAGGTCCCCTCCAGCTCTATTCTGATTGATTGAAATTATCCTAGAGGAGTGCCATTGTAAACATTGAGGCAGATTGTCATGGCCAACTGAAATCCCATCTGTTTCCATGAGACTTTGTTGTGACAGATTTCATCTGAATGTCAGCTACGAACTCCAGAGACAATTTTCTTTCATGGACAGTAGATAAATACATTGGAACAATTGACAGAATATTCTAATAAGCCCCTGTTCACTTCTGATCATGTTCTTTTTTTTAACATTCTCAAACTGGCAAATTTGCTATGCGTACCTCCAAACTTACTTTCAGTGCTCTTTCTAGTAATACCTATAGCTTTGCTCGGGGTGGAGGAGGTCTCAAACTATGGATTCAAGCCCCCTGTCAGGGCACAAACAAATATGAGGGGGGCATTTCCCCCCCCAGTTTGTAATACCACCATTTCTGGAAGCACATTCTGACAGGCTCCAGCTACAAGTCCACCCTCCTTCCAACATCTGATATGGACTCAACATCTCCAGCATCTTGTTCATAACTCTTCTCTCCAATAAGGCTTGAAGGTGATCAGCTGGACTGGTTATTCCTGCCAGATGAAAGCTGAGAAAGTATAAATGTCTCTTCCATAAAAACAAAAGGTTTTCCTGAAAATGGCCCCTCAACATTTATCTCTTTCTATGGCTTAAATGTTAAAATGTAGTTGTTGAAAATAAGCGATGCATCTGGAAATCTGGGAAACCGAACAAATCCCAACTACGTTAAATCTCGTTAATAAAGAATTTGAGTGCGCAGAACTCAGTAGGATGTCATTGGAAACGCAAGATAAAGATGACTCTGAATTCTATAAAACTTGGGACAGGTGGTATAATTGGCTTAATCAAAACAAATATCAAAAACTGCTATAATTATGTCATAAACTAAAACAGTATAAACAATAACAAATGTCTACTTTTTCACATAGACCGGAACAAACTATGGGGATATATACAATTTTACAAGGTCGTAAAATATTAATCAAGTTGAACAAAAAAACCATTGTTGAAAAAGGAAAAATTGTTTTATTGTAATGATAATAGACTGAATATAATATAATAATTGAAAAGAATATGGAAAATATTGGAAAATATAAGGAAAATAATGATGTAAACAATAACTATATAGAATAAACATGTTTTTGTATCACTAGGCTGTGAAAGGATAGTGTCGACGGGATGGTTGACATGTATGTTCAATGTTTTTATTTTCAAAGATATTTGATACTTTATTTGTATATGCATATGTTTACACATGTTTGTATGTTTGTATGTTTGTTAGGTTTTTTAAACATAATTAATAAAGATTATTTAAAAGAAAAAAGAAAATAAGCGATGCATCTATTTCTTGATCACGCTTAATGAACTCAACCATTTTCCGATTTAATTGTAGGGCATCATTTCCATTCTTGTTACGTTCATCAAAACTGAATTCTTTCATAGGTTTCTGTAGCTCCTGCAGTCCTGCTGTTTTTCATGTGATTGCATTTTGGAATCAATGGTAGCATTAGGAATGGTTTTAATCCAAAATTAGGGCTTGAAAGAAAGACTATAGGAAGTGAATTGGAGTGAGGGGCTTGTCTCCAAATGCTGATTCATGGCTTGGAGTGAATGTGTGTACACAAATTTGAAGCTCTGCTAATGCCTTTTGCTCAAATTCACTTTAGCTTTTGAAGCTAGACCTCTGGCTAAGGAGGTCAAATTTTCGTATTTCAAAATATGCATCTCTTTAGCACAGAGCACTGGCCCAATACTGCTAAATTGCAATTGTTAGCTTTGTCCATATGATGGCAACCTCAGCACAGCCTTTTTTTGAAAATGGGTTTTGTGAGGAGAAGATCAGTCAAAATAAAAGTCTCAGAAGTGACAGGAGTGGAGTGAAAATTAAAATGAATAAAATTACTCAATGGAGACATTAGAGAACTTTAGATTCTGAATTCTAGGCTGGACCTGTCTGGAGTAAAGTGACAGCAGAAAGCAGGAAATAAGGATTTCATGATCTTAAAAGGGAAGGGCCTGCTCTGGATTTAATTATGTTATTTAATTCCCACTCTATGATTTTTTTTATTCCTAAACTCAGCGCTGCCTATATTCGACATCCCACCTCTTATACAACTGTGACCCTAAACTTTTGCCCAAAGTACTACCCTAATGTGAGAACTAACATCACACAGTCTGACATCTTCCAGATAGTTGTGGGTCTACAGCATCCAGAGTTTGCAGTTAGCCTGGTAGATATTTCTGGCAAATGTGATCCCAGTATATCAGCAGAGTTTGTTTGGGTAGATCTGTGATGGTGAATCTATGGCACGCGTGCTGGAAATGGCACACAGAGCCATCTCTCCGGGCACGCCAGCTGTCACCTGTTGCTCTTCTGTGTTCCAGCACATGCATGCGCGCCAGCCAGCTGGTCTTCACACACACAGCAGCACTGGAAACTGGAAGAGCAGCTCCCCGGCATGCATGCACGCGCTTGGGAGCTGAGTTTCCGGTTTCCGGTGCTCGCATGCACACCGGCCACCTGGTCTTCGCACACACATGCATGCCAGAAATCAGAAGACCAGGTGGCCAGCATGCGCATGCGTGCCGGGGAGCTGCTTTTCCAGTTTCTGATGTTCCCGTGCACACGTGCCGGGGAGCTGCTCTTTCAGTTTGCGGTGCTCCCCCCTGCATGCGTGTGTGCGCTCCTGTTTTGGCACTCAGTGCCAAAAAGGTTCACCAACACTGAGGTAGATCATGTAGTCCATCTAGTTGGACTATCTACACATTGCTAATAGGCAGTTGAACTCCTTCCCCTGTCACTTCTACATAGTGATATATTTATAGATTATTATGTTATATATATATATAAGTAGTTGTATACTCATTTTAGATGGAAAGAGAGAAGTTATGGTGTGACCTTTCTTTATCTCGCCCTCTCTTTCCCTTGACCTCACAGCAAATGCTTGAGTAGACTTGATTGAAAGAAGAGGTTGGCCCCAACCCTTCCCAATTTTGCAGCCTGGTAGAAATTGAACACCTCCCCCATCATAGAATCATAGGGCTGCAAATGGCCTTGAGGTCTTCTTCTCCGATCTTCTGCCCAGGGCAAGAGTCCTTATTCCATCTCAGACAAATGGTTGTCCAATCTTTTCTTCAAAACCTTCACTGATGGAGCACCCACAATTTCAGGAGGCCAGCTGTTCCATTGACTTTCATTCCTTTTCTTATTTTATAATCAATGACTTCAAATCCAAAGCAGGTACTCAGGCTTTAAAACAAGTCTATTTAATTTGAAAAAGATGGAGATTTTAGGCATTGTACCTTTAGATACTATGTTTTGGAACAGATTAGATATTAATCAACTCCTACCCTCAAAACAATGCTATAGAGCACTGCACACCAAGACAACTAGACACAAGAACAGTTTTCCCCGAACGCCATCACTCTGCTAAACAAATAATTCCCTCACCACTGTCAAACTATTCACTAAGGCTGCATTACTATTACTATTAGTCTTCTCATTGTTCCTATCACCCATCTCCTCCCACTTATAACTTGTTGCTTGTATCCTTACGATTGATATCAATATTGATTGTTTCCTGATTGCTTATTTGTACCCTATGACAATCATTAAGTGTTGTACCTCATGATTCTTGACAAATGTATCTTTTCTTTTATGTACACTGAGAGCATATGCACCAAAGACAAATTCCTTGTGTGTCCAATCACACTTGGCCAATAAAGAATTCTATTCTATTCTATTCTATTCTATTCTATTCTATTCTATTCTATTCTATTCTATTCTATTCTATTCTATTCTATTCTATTCTATTCTATTCTAACCCTGATTCAGATGATTTAAAAAGATGTTTAGGTATAATCATCAAGAAACATCCAATGACCAAAAACAAAAATTACCCCAACCTCACAATCAAATTCACACATTGCAGATTCATTCCCGATGTTTGATACCCAAGTGTGAATGCGAATTCTTTTGTCGCAGGAATGTCACCACCCTCATGTAGGAAGACAAGATCACCTAAAATGATGCACAGAGCTAGTTAAACGAATCTGTTGTGATGGGCTAAACTAGATGACCCCACAGGCAACCCAGCTAGAGTTAAAGATGTTCAGATGGTTACAGAAGGAAAGCTGACTGATTCTTATGAGATGAGGAACAGCAAACTATAAACATGAGGACAGAGTAGAGAGATTCAACCTGGAAATAAGGAGAAATTTTCCGACAGTGAGAACAGTCAACCAATGGAACAGCTTGCCTGCAGAATTTGTGGGAGCTTCCTCCCTGGAAACTTTCAAGAAGAGACTGGACTGCCATCTGTCAAAAATGGTGTAGGGTCTGCTTGGGCGGGGGGGGGGGGTTGGACTAGATGACCTACAAGGTCCCTTCCTCTGTTAATCTGTATCTGAACAAAGATGGTTGACTAGAATTCTGCAAAAGCTACTTGGCTACATTTTTATGACCTCAGTTGTCTTTCTGAACATCAAAGGCAAGAGGAAAGGAATAGCAGAAGAGAGTTGACTCCACGCTCTGTTTCTCAACTTTTCTGCTCTGTTTTTCTACTTTTCTGTAACAGCTAGCTCAGTGGTTCCCAACCTTTTTGTGATCGAGTACCACTTGGAGGTCCCGTACAGTCGCCGCATACCACCTGGTTCCAGAGAAACTAAATTCGATCAGATATCACTTTATTTCCATAGAGTTCAGAACAGTCACCGTTCCTTTTTTGGCCCCATGCATCCAGCAACTGGATTCTCGGGCCGCTGGGACCAGGTGGGTGGCGTGTGGCAACAGTTGCAAATTGTTGCCAGTTTATCTTGTGTTAGGCAGTAAACATTTTTGTGAAGTAAAAAATAACTAACTAAAAATCGTTCATGACCCCGAAAGTGTTCGCGTACCACCTGGAAGGCCCTCGCGTACCACTAGTGGTACACGTACCACAGGTTGGGAACCACTGAGCTAGCTGATTCGTGTTTGTTGAAAGCAGGATGCTGAATCCAGCTATGCTCTCAGCCTGATTTTCCAGGAATCATTCTGTCCTACAGAGTGAACAGTTGCAAGCGAGCAAGTACTTCATGTCCTGCAGGGGAGGTGGGACAAATTTTCCCACAATATTATAGTTATGAATGCTTTCATACCCCACTGTTTCCAAAATGAGTAGTCTTAGTAATTGTAATGTGAGAAACATCAGACAGTTCAAAAATAAAGATCACCCACAGTTGTCTATTTGTCCTTAAAAGGCTGGATTGTTTCTGAGCTTAAAAACTCTTGCTTTGCCCAAATTGCCTTCCTTTATAACCAGAGATGCCAACTTTGATCCAAATCCTTAGAAAGAGCTCTTGAACATTGCAGACATTAGCAAGTGATAATGATGATCACCATGTTGTGAATAACTTCTCCGGTTGATTTCTTCCATTAAGAAGCTGTTAAAGAAACAGTGATAAGATGGAACAAAGTTTGCTTTACAAAGATCTAAAGCATTTCCCACGCCCCCCCCCCCCCCCAATCCAACTGCAGGATAATTCTTAAGTTGGTTCTCAGGTCACTGGAACCAATCTTCCACAGGTGCTGCTCTCAGATATTGCAAGAAACAAAAGAATTGTGAATAAGGAGTTGCAGTTTGGGCTGTGAACTCCTAAGCTCCATCAGAGGTGAGTGTAAAGAGCAGAGAGGCATCCGAGAGTGGAGATGAAGCAAAATCTACAAGATGGTAGAAATGGTTTTGGGATCAAAGTTTCACTTGAAAAACCATCTCTGCCATCTTGCAGATTTTGTACATTCCCTGTTAAGATAAGAAATCACTCCGTATGTCGATGGATCGTCGCTTCTTTAAAAACATACTTACTTTGAAAATAAAACCCAAGATTCAAATCTAATTAACAAAATATTTATTTCAGTAGAAAAGTAATAAAGAATTCTTATTAGAACTACATTTTATCGGCTAAGGAAATAAATCACTTCTACCTTCGGTAGAAATGGTGATGAGAAAGGAAAGGAGTTGACCTCTGAAATGCAGACATACGTAATAGAATATATCATACGTCTGCTTGACCATAGATACAAGAAACAGAAAAACATAGAGATGCACAACTGGCAATAATTCACATCGTGACATTCCCTGCCCCCAAAAGTGTCCCTGGGATAGAGACAACTTTCCCAACCCAGCAACCTTCAGATTTCATTGCTTGCAGGGCCCATCTTTCTAGCCAGAGCAGCCTTAGGTTAGAAGAAGCTTCTTAAGTTGCAGGAAGAGTACCTGCTACAGTTTGGCTTTAGGGTTGTAGGAATTACTCAAAGCTCTATTTTATTCCTCGATGTAGACTCCAAGTGTAATATTTTGAGAAGGCTAGCATATTATTCCATGTGTATAGCTCTGATGATAGCCAGGTATATGCACTGACTCATGCTGGCTGGGGAATTCTGGGAGTTGAAGTCCAGACCTTTTCAAGTGGCTAATGTCAAAAAACACTGCACTAAGTCATAAAATGGTTTGGTTTAGCTTGGATTGGGATGGTATATTTTGATGTCTTAATTTTAATGCTCAATGTCTTTTGATTCATTTAATATTCCAATTGTTTTATATTATTCTTTTATGACATTGTAAACCAGCCAGAGTCACTTGACAATGAGATGGGTGGCATATAAATTTAATAAATAAAATAATAAAATAAATAAATAAATTTATTTTATAAAATAAAATAAATAAAATCTATGTAGCCAACGACTCTTGATTGCAAACCAAGATTAAGTCTTGGCCCACGGTAGGAAATCTACCCATTGTGGCTCATTCAACAAACCATAATTAAAGCAAACCGTGGATTAGGTTTAGGGGAAAAAAACCACATCCCTGCAATCATCTGAAATGTTTAGGTAGCTTCTTGCCCCGAGACAACCAGGAGCCAAAGTTTCTGAGAAGTTCTTCTGCTGGGTGTGTCAGGCTCTTGTGTCTTTTTTTCCTTTCCATTGTTAGATATGGCCTTTAACCCTCCTCCCAACCTTGTATGGGGGTCACTCTTCTGAACCTCCCATAAGTTGACGCCTCTGATGGACATCATGTCTGAGTCGACCCTTGGTTTCTCCCCATCCTTATCTGCATTTCATGCAGGGAAAGGGGTTGTAGCATTCTCTTACCCTTCTCCTTTTTGTGTCTTTAAAACATGGATGCCAGACTCATAATCTGAGGCTTTACGCAGGGGTCTTCAACCTTGACAACTTTAAGACTTGTGGACTTCAACTCCCAGAATTCCTCAGCCAGCTTTGCTGGCTGAGGAATTCTGAGAGTTGTAGTCCACAAGTCTTAAAGTTTCCAAGGTTGAAGACCCCTGCAAGGGAAGATCATTCTGGGTGTTGTCATCCCAGCTCTGGAAAGCTGTCCCAACAATTCTTCTGACCTGAATTCCTCAACCCTTCCCTTGCCCTTTTTGAACCTCGACTTCTGGTGCCTTGCAAAATTGTGCTATGACTCCTGTCTGATGAAGTCGAGTGTTCACTGGGTTCTGCCTAAATCTTCAAATTAAAAAAAAGAAGTGCGATCCTTTTCAACTGTTGCCAAGGAGTTATTTAAACCGAGAGTACAAATTAAATGAATTAAAAACACACACACACCAGCTCTAATTAAAGACCACAGAGAATCAGCCGGAGTTGGCTCTGCCCCTGTTATCTTGCTCATCCTGGGATGCTTCAGACAATTTCAAATGTCACAGTCTTCATTAAATGTTCATTAAGGGCGCCACCAAATTGAGGAAAAATGGGATAATCATACTTCACACTCATGCTGGCTTTTCCACTCAGAGATCAGCAAAAAGTAATTACCTATCTTCTTTTCAAGAAACATAAGCAGAAGCAAGGTGGGGAGGGCAATGAAACTAATTTGTCCTCAGGATAAAATACTGGGAAGATACCCAAACAGGCATTCCAATCTCTTCTATGCCTAGGTTTGTGTCTAAAGCTACCCAAGGCTCTCTTATGTGCAAATCTTAATTATTAATACGTGTTATATTGTTAAACACAATTCACCTTCAAATTCTTCTCTGAATTTGCGGGTGGCAAGGTTGGGTGAAGGGTTTTTCTCAATTTTTCCAAGGAAAACAGAACTTCTCCAGATATTTCTCAAGGTGTGAACAGGGACACCACTAGTGAAAATGCTTCATGAGAGGAAATCCCTCCATCTTGCTTTCCCATGTGATTTAAGACAGGGGTCTTCAAACTTGGCAACTTTAAGACTTGTGGACTTCAACTCCCAGAATTCTCCAGCCAGCTGGCTGGAGAATTCTGGGAGTTGAAGTCCACAAGTCTTAAAGTTGCCAAGTTTGAAGACCTCTGTTTTAAGGGAAGTATGGAAACTCAGGAATGTTGCAGAATGCTGTAGAGATTATATAATAAAAGCAGCATATGTACACACACACACACACACACACACACACACCATATACATTCACAAACTGGCCATTTCCAAACTCAGTACAAACTTACTAACTGCATTTATGAGAATTTCAATGCCTTCAACCCTGCAAATCTTCCTTTGTTAAACTGGGTGAGAACTACAGAGAAAAATAATTTCTCAGTTAGGCACTAGTCTTTACTGATTTCAGGTTATTATAGCAGTTCGAGATGTTTTATTTTAAATAAAAGGTTTATCCCCTATATTTCCACCAGACTCTCAAAGTAGAATACATAGCATGCCTCTTACCTAAGTGAGTCAACTTCTTCAAATGACCTTGAGATCTGTTGTATTAAAATGTCCATTATAATCAACCACCATGACTCAAAGGTACATGTAACTACCAAAGAAATAGGGACTTAATTCACACATCATATTAACTCATTTTATGGTTTGGTTGCTTTTTGCTTAACATTTTGTGTGATCCTAGCCAGTTGTGGTTCATTCATTTACCGTAAATGGTTTAATCATTTAATTATGATTAAACAAACTATGACTTGACCTATATGAATGCTTTATTAGTGTATTTCTATGTTAGTTATAGGGAAAGAGACTTTCCCCCAACAGAGTAAAAATTAAAGTTGATAAAAGAGTGATAGAAATCTCACTGTCCAGCCTCATGTATTCACTTACAGTACCTGCATGGAATCTTTACCTTTTCAGAATATGTTGAAAGATGCTGGAAATCTATGGAAATTCTCAGTCATCCAGATCATGGTTGTCCCAAAGATGCTGTTTCATACGGCAACGGGATTTTCTTTGTTTTTCCTTGAAGATGTTTCGCTTCTCATGCAAGAAGCTTCTTCCAGAACTGAAGAAGCTTCTTGGATGAGAAGCAAAATGTCTTCAAGGAAAAACAAAGAAAATCCAGTTGCCTTTTGAAAAAGCATATTTGGGACAACCATGACCTGGATAACTGAGAATTTCCATAGTCATTTTGAAAGAGTAATACATACTGTGCTTTCTAAGTCTTTTTAACAGCAAACGTATCTGTTACTTTTTCAACACAGCATTTCCAAAGTCGTTTTGAGGTGAGGACATATTTTAAGGTCTGGCCAACACTTGCCTAACACCATGTTTTCTTCTTGAACATCAGATAATAGATGTCATTAGACAGGAGGTCAAAACCTTTGTTGTTCAGATATTGTGGACTCCATTACCAGCTTGGTCAAGGACAATAGGAGTCATGGTCCAGTGAGATATGGGCAGTCAATACCTTCCCTCTGTCCAAGGGTTCCCTTGCTTAGCTTTTGTGTCTAAGTTTTAGAGATAAATTGTAATCCTCCAGAGGTATGGGTTTCATAAATCCCAAATAATTGACCATGCTAACTAGTAGTGATTTCCCCCCCTTTCCTTCCTTCCTTGTGTTAGATTTATACTCATTTTTCTTCCAGGTGTTCAAGGCAAGTTCAGGAACATATAGTAATTCCTGTTGGTTTATTTCCCAAGAAACCATTCTCTAATTCAGTTCATATATTATGTTAAATCGTAATATGTTTTATATGTTTTTAGTTCAAGTATTGTATTGAGCCCAGTTGACTGTGCCTTGCATGGAATGAGTTTCATGATGGAATGTAGGCTTGTCCCTGGGTCTGTCCCATTCTACTCTTAACACCTTCATTGTTGGTCCAACACATCAGGAAGGATACCAATTTAAGGTAAGCTGAGTGACAGAGGAAAATGTGAGGGGAAATATTGTTTTGCTCAGAGTCTCCTATAGGTAAAGGTAAAGGTTCCCCTCGCACATACGTGCTAGTCGTTCCTGACTCTAGGGGGCGGTGCTCATTGTTTTCTAAGCCAAAGAGCCAGCGCTGTCTGATGACGATTCCGTGGTCATGTGGCAGGCATGATTAAACGCCAAAGGCGCACAGAACGCTGTTACCTTCCCACCAAGGTGGTCCCCATTTTTCTACTTGCATTTTTACATGCTTTCGAACTGCTAGGTTGGCAGAAGCTGTGGCAAGTAACAGAAGCTCACTCCGTTACGCGGTGCTAGCGATTCGAGCCGCCTAACTGCCGACCTTTCTGATCGACAAGCTCAGCGTCCCCCCAGGGTCTCCTAGTAATGTTTAAATCCTCTGCCCAGATGTAACTACAGATAGTCCTTGACTTACAACAATTCATTTAATAAACGTTTAAAACTACAATGGCACTGAAAAAAGTGACTTATGTCCAATTCTCACACTTACGACTATTGCAACATCCCCATGATTGAGTGATCAAAATTCAGATGCTTGGCAACTGACCCACATTTATGACGGTTGCAGTGTCCCAGGCTCATATGATTGCTTTTTATGATGAGCAAAGTCAAATGGGGAAGCCAGATTCACTTAACAACCAAGTTACTAACTTAACAAATTCAGTGATTCACTTTACACCTGTGACAAGAAAAGTCGTAAAATGTGACAAAACTGACCTAACAACAGCTTCAGCAACAGAATTTTTGGGCTCAATTGTGGTCATAAATTGAGGACTACCTGTAATATATAAGAAGGGGGCTATGTTTCATTAAGTAGCTAAACTAGCTAAGAGACATTTAATCTCTTAAATGACATGGAAGAGACATGGAAAATAAAACATACAAAGAGCGGTTGCAGGAACTGAGCTTGGCCAGTCTGGCAAAGAGAAGGACCAGGGGTGACATGATAGCAGTGTTCCAATACTTGAGGGGATGCCATAGAGAGGAGGGGGTCAGGCTGTTCTCTATGGCACCAGAAAGCCAAACAAGGAATAACGGATGGAAGCTGACCAAGGAGAGATTCAACCTGGAAGTGAGGAGAAACTTTCTGACAGTGAGAGCGATCAACCAGTGGAACAGCTTGCCAGCAGAGGTTATGATGGCCCCAACACTTGCGACCTTCAAGGAGAGACTGGACTGCCATCTGTCTCAAAGGGTGTAGGAGCTTCTGTTTGAGCAGGGGTTGGACTAGATGACCTACAACAGTGATGGCGGACCTTTTTTTCCTCGGGTGCTGAAATAGTGCGCGCCTGCGCTATCGCACGCGTGTGCGTGCCCACACCCATAATTAAAAGCCCCCCACTTGCCCCACTCCCCTGCGCATACGTGCGTGACCCCCCACACCCCTCCATTTCCCGACTTCCAGTGGGACCAGTAGGCCCGTTTTTTGCCCTCCCCAGGCTCCAGAGACTTTCTTGGAGCTTGGGGAGGGTGAAAACGCTCCCCCCGCCACCCCGGAGGCCCTCCGAAGGCCGAAATCGCCCTCCCAGAGCCTCCACACGAGCCAAAAAACAGCTGGCGGGCACGCACATGCGCACTGGAGCTGAGCTAGGGCAACGGCTCGTGTGCCGGCAGATATGGCTCCGTGTGCCACCTGTGGCACCCGTGCCATAGGTTCGCCATCACTGACCTACAAGGTCCCTTCCAACTCTAATAATAAATCTAAAAAAAATCTAATCACAGAACAAGGTGCCCCTTCAGCATTCTACAATAGAAGGGATTGGAGAGGATTAGGTGATTTATACTTTTTTTTCATCATCATCATTTTTGTGCAGACATTACAGAGCATCAAGTATTCATTTAGAGAACGTCTTGGGAGCTTGAATTTCTTTCCAAATTATGCTGGTAACTGCGATTGGCTCCATACTCATTCTGATATGTGATACCTTTAAACTCTGGTCCCAGGGGACATTTCCAGCACATCACAACTGAATTTTATGATAAATTTATGATAAGAATACAAAGTCTTATGGGATGAGTTGTGTGTCAATGGCAAGTCTGATCGAGAATGGCAACATTTGTTTCAAGCAGCCAAGATCAAAGTTGGCTTGACAGCAGGTGATATGAGTCAACCGTGCAAATGATAAAAAAAGATTTGCACAGTTGATTGGAAATACAGAGATCTAGTCTATGCCTGGTTTCATGGAGCATGCTGGTCCATGGATTGTGTGGACTACGATTATATGTTTTGTCCTCTAGTAGAATGGAGTGGGTTAGAACAAGCAAGATTCTGAGTTCAATGATCCTGTCACTTCCACTGTTCATTGAATTGGTTGGACCTTCCTACTTCATTGTGTAGTTATGTTTATCTATTGCTCACAGAGGAGGGACATGTATACTGACATAGTTTTTTTCTCCAAGCTGAACATCCCAAGAACCTTCAGAGCAGGGGTCTCCAACCTTGGCAACTTTAAGACTTGTGGACTTCAACTCCCAGAGTTCCTCAGCCTGGCTGAGGAACTCTGAGAGTTGAAGTCTACAAGTCTTAAAGTTGCCAAGGTTGGAGACCCCTGCTTCAGAGTGTCCTCATATGACATAGGATGAGTTTGTCAATAAT
The DNA here is from genome assembly GCA_023053685.1 of Diadophis punctatus similis. Lineage (NCBI taxonomy): Eukaryota > Metazoa > Chordata > Lepidosauria > Squamata > Dipsadidae > Diadophis > Diadophis punctatus. Next base: position 7,451,945 of record JALIGW010000003.1, on the reverse strand, counting down.
TAATTTTGGCAAAATTGGAACATGCTTAAGGAACTGTCAGTGCACCAAGGTGGGCCAGATGAAGCAACTAATGCCGTATACAAAGGTCAGTACTCAGGGCTGCTTTTATTGTAACAGTTGCAGGAGTAAAATCTTACAAATTGGAATGTACTTCTTCTCTCCTTTATTTTAGCTTGAGCTAGGGAGAGATTTTTCTTTGTTCTAAAAATAATTTTATTAAAGGTTTTAACAATAGTAAAATGCAATATAAAATAAGATTAAGACAGAAAAGAAAAGGGGAAGAAAAATAGAAAGAAAAGAAGGTGCAAAAAATAGAAAAAAAGTAAAATGCGGTTAAAAAAAGGGAAAAATGACTTCCAATCTTTATATAGCAATTACAAACCGACTTAATATATCCCCCCCCTTTGAAATTGCATTATAGTGTGTTTGTGTGTGTGTGTGTGTGCGCGTGCGTGCGCGTATTTAGTATATTCATGTTATAAATCAAAAAATCATTAACTCAGTTCTATCCATTTTCAACCAAAAGTCCAAAAAGGATTTCCATTTATAGTTATCGTCTTATCTCATAACTGCTTATTTGAATGCATCATTTAAAAGAGATCTGAAAGAAGAAATTTAAAAAGTGGATGAAAAATTACTAAAGAATCTGCAGGACAACTAAAACAGCAATTTTGTGTTTATTTCTATTACGTACTATTATAGCATTGTTAATACTTAATTTGACATTAAGATGCTATCATAGATCTTGATCTCCAGCCATATCTGTTTCCTTCCATCCTAATTTTTTAAAAAGTTAAAACAGCTTTTGACTTACTATTTTCACTAGATTGTTCTATAAGTAGTCTTGGTCTCAAATAGAATTCTTTCTTTTGTAAATCCAATAGTAATCCATCATATTGTTTGTATTTCCTCTGTTCATTATTTTCTATTTCATTTTTCAAGAGTTCCACCTTGATTTTCATTTGCTTTGCCTTCCCTCTTAGTTGTCCTACAGATTCTTCAAAGTTGATTCATCCATTGTTTTATTTCTTCTTTCAGATCTCTTTTAAATGATGCATTCACCTAAGCAGTTATTGATGCTGCCATTGTAGCTGTAACTTTCTATCCCAGTTCTTCAAAGATCCTTTGGAATGCCTCAAGGGTAATACTTTCTCTAAGTACTACTATTACTTTTCTAATGAACTACTATTTCAATCCAGAAAGTGGAAACAAAAGTAAAAGAGAGACTTTCTGGCCTTTTTCTAAATCAGTAAGATTTCAGTCCCATTTGACATACCATAGATAAAACTTCCTCTATATTTGAATGTCTGTATCTTCTAGAAAGAATAAACATGGCTCTTCCTGCAGGCGGGGTGAATTTAAGATCAATCCCCCATGTTTGAATGTTGGTCTGTTTTTTAAATTTTTTAATTTTTTAATTTTGTTAATTATTGGTATCGTTTTTATAGATTGTTTTGAATTATGTTGTACGCCCTGAGTCCCACGGGAGTTGGGCGGCATATAAAAGCGACCAAATAAATGAATGAATGAATGAATGAATGAATGAATGAATGAATGAATGAATGAATGAATGAATGAATGAATGAATGAATAAATAAATAAAGAAATAAAATAAAGAAATTAAAGAAATAAATTAAATAAATTAAATAAATAAATAAATAAATTAAATAAATTAAATAAATTAAATTAAATAAAATAAATAAATAAATAAATAAATAAATAAATAAATAAATAAATAAATAAATAAATAAATAAATAAATAAATAAATATTCATTTTAAAAAAAACACCAGCAAGCAAATTACTCCTGGTTTGGATATTTACTCTATACAAAGGTGAATGACATGTTCAAGTTATCATTCAATTTCTTTATTAAATATTGTTTTAAAAATATTGACAGTGATACTGGCATGTAAATTAAAGATGATTTCATCTTCGGTTATTAATCTGCCCAATGTAGTTCTATAAAAGGGTCAGAGCATCTCATAATGTGAACTGTCATATTCGGAAAAAACACAATCAGTAGCACTAGTTTGTTAAATATGGTTTCTTGTGGGCGTTGGCATACCTTCCCCTCTGCCACCACCTGTGGGAAGAAGGTAAGGTCACGAGCCCGGTGGGGATGGTGGGGGCCCCTCGTCAAGCTCTGGGGATGGGGCAGAGGGGGGGCTAGCACGACCGTGACTTACCTGTAGGCAGAAAGTGGCATCTCAGTTGGGGCGCAGGGCAGGCACCACGTGGGAACTGGGAAGGCAGATTAGGCGGTAAGGAGTGAGTGATTGCACAGGGTGGGGCAGGGGAAGAAAAAAAATGCAATTTTTTTTAAAAAAAGATGGCGGCGCCCACCGATTGGCACCAACTGATCCAGTTCGGTGACATCATTGTGATGTCACCAGCGGGTCGCTACCGGTTCGAGTGAACCGGTCCAAACCGGGAGGAACCCACCCCTGAACATAACTTAGAAACTCCTAAACCTACTGTATTATATATGAACAATCAAGGTTATACTAAAGTATAAGTTACATATTTGCAAGAATAATGACTTCACATATCCTATATTAGGTAAAGAGTTTTTGAACATATTAAATATATTTCTCCTTATATTAAGATGATATTGATTTCCCGAAATATACTTATTCATGTTTATTGGGTACTCCAGAGAATGTTTTTAAAGGACAAATTATCAGCTTTATTAGATGTGGAAGTGTAAAACTTACATACAAGGACATTTTTATATAAATGGACCTATGTAAATAATATGGATTTGTTCTATTAATATTCCATTGTGGCTTACAATCAATAGAATTGTTAATGTGGCATTACAAGGAGCATCACATTTAAAGGCATGGAAATATCAGGATTTCTCAGGATATGAATAATGATGGACTTATTGAGCATGAAGGGCAGCAAAAATGGTCAGAGAACTACAGAGTGTTCAGTAGATAGATGGAGTTGCTCCAGACCAGGGGTGAAATCCAGCAGGTTCTGGAGAACAGTAGCGGAAGTTTTGAGTAGTTCAGAGAACCAGTAGCAGAAATTTTGAGTAGTTTGGAGAACCTGGCTGGCCCCAGAGTAGGGTGGGAATGGAGATTTTGCAATATCCTTCGCCTGCCACGCCCACCAAGCCACACCACACCCACCAAGCTACGCCCACAGAACCGGTAGTAAAAAAAATTGGATTTCACCACTGCCCCAGACTTACAGGTTTGAATCACAGAATTCATGGTTTCTGACCTGTTTTTTTAATGCTTTGACCTAGGTTTTTAGTGATGTGATGACAGGACTGAAAGGGTGAAAGCATTTTATTTCATGTGATCAATCTTTAAGTATTTTTCGTGAATAATGTGTATTTTTTGAATGCTTTTCTGGGCCCTTCCCTTCATTTTCCTTCCATTGTACATTAAAAGAGAAACCAAACAATTAAATTCAAATAATTGTTTTCTAAAAGCCAGGGCTGAAGGGCAATAGCCCTCTTCAATGGTTGCCTCCCAGCATTTAAGATCTACTGCCTACAATACAGGAGACAGTAAGCCATTATCAAAATTAGTAGCCAAGAATAATCTGATCCTTCATGAATCTAGCCAGTCCCCTTTTAAATCCTTTCAAATTGCCTGAAATTCACACACCTGCTGGCAACAAAATCCACCATTTAACTCTGCCATCTGTGTACAAATAACAACAAACATTTCTTTCTATCTGTCTTGAATCTCCTTCATTGCATTTAATTGCAATGAATAACCTTGAATCCCAACATTGATTGATATGTGTCATCAATGTGGTGTAAACTCTTAGTGGCCACATAGATTTTCCCCCTTTATGATTTATCCCTAACTTGATCCTTCAGGTGTGTCAAAGGTGCCACTATAATTAAGTCCATTCATCTTGCTGCTGATTATCCTTTTTCCTTCCATCTTAGAAAGTTCTTTAGAGTTAGATCTTCACATGTGTCAAAGTATTGTGGAATTCCAACATGTAAGAAGGAAAGAAAGCTTGACTCTATTCATGCTATGACATGCATGTCTAATTGTAGATACTTTTGTCATCTTAATCTCCTTCATTCCAAACTAGAGAAATCCAATTGTTACAGTTTTTCATCTTAGAGGAGCTCTATAGTGTAAACATTTGGATTTCCTTTTTAATTTCCTTTGCATCTTTTCTAGTGCTATCGTATATTTCTTTAAAAGTGTGGTAATGTCAAGTATTGATCACCCCAAATGACAGGTGGTTGCATCCCAATGTTTTGTATGAAAGTGTGCCGCACTGCTTAGGACAATGGTGATGTTAAATGGGGGCATTAGGAAGTATCTTGCTAATTAGCTAATTAGGAAGAACAGGTAAAGTGGTTGGGAAGTTTGAATCTTCATGTTGCCCATCAGCTCTAATTGAGTCACAGAACAACAACATTGTAAGAGATCACAAAGACCATCAATTGCTACTATTACTATATATATTGTATAACAATGTAAATCACAGCTGCCATCCTAGGTTCTTGGAAATAACCAGATGTGAATTGAAGGATAATGCCAGTCGAAGAACTGTCAACTTTGATTTTACATTGTTGTGATGATGATGATGATGATGATGATGATGATGATGATGATGATGATGATGATGATGATAATAATAATAATAATAATAATAATAATAATAATAATAATAATAATAATAATAATAATAATAATAATAATAATAATAATATTTATTTATTTATTTATTTTATTTATTTTGGTTTTCTTATATGCCACCCAACTCCCGAGGGACTCAGGGCGGCGTACAGCAGAAAAGAATACAAGAATAACCAACAATAAACATTGCTTAAAATCAAATATAAAAATTAAAAATTCAATATTAAAACCATCCAGCAACCATACATACCCGGGGGTGAGCTTGGATGGATTAGGCTCTACCCCCAGCCTGCAGGAAAAGCCATGTCTTAACGGCTTTTCGGAAGGCCAGCAGAGTGGGGATGATTCGGGTCTCTGGGGGAAGTTGGTTCCAGAGCGCGGGCCCGCCACAGAGAAGGCCCTCCCCCTAGGGCCCGCCAGCCGGCATTGCTTGGCCGATGGGACCTGGAGGAGGCCAACTCTGTGGGCCCTATAATAATAATAATAATAATAATAATAATAATAATAATAATAATAATAATAATAATAATAATAATAATAATAATAATAATAATAATAATAATAATAATAATAATAATAATAATAATAATAATAATAATTACCCAAAAGTCTGCCTAGATACATGGACATTTTGAACTTATTAGACCTGAATATTCTGACTTTGCAAAAAAAAAAAACCCCACCTTACTCGGAACTACCTATATACTCAGATGTTACCTAAGCAGCTCTCAGGTCCTTGGTTAGAACTTGAACTGTTAAATTTTCACCAGCCCCAGACTGTGAATCGAACTGAAGATTAAATCAATAATAATAATAATAATAATAATAATAATAATAATAATAATAATAATAATAATAATAATAATAATAATAATAATAATAATAATAATAATAATAATAATAATAATAATAATAATAATAATAATAATAATAATAATAATAATAATAAATAATAAAAATACCCAAAAGTCTGCCTAGATACATGGAAATTTTGAACTTATTAGACCTGAATATTCTGACTTTGCAAAAAAAAAACCCACCTTACTCGGAACTACCTATATACTCAGATGTTACCTAAGCAGCTCTCAGGTCCTTGGTTAGGACTTGAATTGTTAAATTTTCACCAGCCCCAGACTGTGAATCAAACTGAAGATTAAATCTTAAATAATAATAATAATACCAGGTGATGCATGGATTGAAGGGAAAGAGCTAGAAAAAAATAACAAAATATCATGATTTGCAAATGGACATTGAGCGATTGTGGAGGAAGACATCAATGGTTGTAACAATGGTAATAGGAGCCCTTGAAGCAATCCCCAAAGGACTTCCTAGATACATGGAAATTTAGAATTTATTACACCTAAATAGTCTGACTGTGCAAAAAACCATCTTACTCGGAACTGCCTATATACTCAGATGAATAGCTGTTAGGTCCTTGGTTAGGACTTGAACTGTTAAATTTTTACCAGTCCCAGACTGTGAATCGAATTGAAGATTAAATCTTTAATAATAATAATAATAATAATAATAATAATAATAATAATAATAATAATAATAATAATAATAATAATAATAATAATAATAATAATAATAATAATAATAATAATAATAATAGTTTGTATATCTAGTCCAACTGTCTGGATGTGCAGTGTTTCAACTAGCCAACGTTGAAAATGATGCTGGCCCAAAGGGGACTTGATCCTTATGCTGCAGACTGAACCTTAGTTTGTCCAGCAACCCTGCTTTTTCTCACCGTAATATCACTACAATAATCCTGCCCCTCAACCTGCAAGTAAGGAAAGAGAAAAGAGGTCAGAGGTGCAACCTATTGACTTGTTTGTTCAGAAAAGAATTCTTTTCCCTCCCCCACAAGATTCTTTCCACATATCTTCCCATTTTTTACTGTCACTCTAGAAAGTAGCTGTCCAGCTGCAAGTTTTATGATGTGGCTATTTAGAAAGAAATATTACAGGAATGTGATCGTTGCTAGATCTGGAGTTGCCGTAAACATTGCTTAGAAGCTGTGGGTGTTGTTTTCTTCTCTGGAGAAGGTAACAATGTGTGCAAAGGTAAGAGACGGGTAGGTAAATTGATACCTTGGGCAATTGCACCATTTTTGGTGTGATAGTAGAGATCTGAAAGATGCAGGCTTTGGAAACACTTTAATCTCTGTTTCAGAGCTAATGAAAAATGAGCCATACTCTTTAGAGCATGCTCCATCAATTTTGCAATGGGAACTCTAGTGTGCAAATCTGAGTGCTCCATAACACATATATTCATGCAGTAGCAGTTGTCTTTTTAGTAGAGTTATATCCTCCAGGCCAATTCATAGGTTTGTTTAGACAGAAGCATCTTTCTATCATTCTACTTGGTTTTTTTTAAAATAGAAAACAGAACTTGCCCTAGTCAATGGCTTTCCTAGCATCCTTTATAAAAACGCTTCTTTAAATTGTGAAGATAAAAATTGTATAAACTCTTGAGCTCTTTCAAGGAACTTTAAATATGATTCATAATATAATAGAAAATAATGGAGAAGATAATAGTAATAACAATGATGATAAAGTAATATATATTTCTTTATTGTATTTTTTACATTGCAAAATCCACCATAGACTCATGGTTTTAAACTGATAATTAGAACCTTCACTGTATAATTACAATTAACACATCCACAGTAAATAAACCAACTTAAAATAAAGAAATCTAAACATATGGTAATTACAACAACTAGCCAAACATCAGCCACCAATCCAGCAACAGACATAGGAATAAAAATAAAATTGATGGCAAAAAATTAATTAAGTAAATATAGTTTGGGAGAGCTCTATCTTTGTCTTCTTCTGGAAAGACTTTAGAGCAGGGGTCAGCAACCCACGGCTCTGGAGCTGCATGTGGCTCTTTCATCCCTCTGCTGCAGCTCCCTGTCACTGGTCGGCGTCACAATTTTGAGATGAGCTTTCAGTTAGGGGGTAAACACGGCATGCCAGGAGGAGACTCTATGGCAAGGGGTGGGTTTTCTGGTCGGCTCCACAATTAACAGGGCTTTCGGTTAGGACAGGTAGAGGAAAAAGGACGTTGCGCTAGGAGGAGACTCTATAGTGGGGGAACCGGACTTCTGGTCGGCTCCAGAATTGAACGGGGGGCTTCCGATTAGGACCTTTGTGGCTCTTTGAGTGTTTAAGGTTGCTGACCCCTGCTTTAGAGAAACAGAAGGGAAGACAACAGACAATGATTGTCATCAGCAGCAGGAGCAAATATATATTTCTTTTTAATGTACCCCATGTACAAGCAGGAAAGAAGTTTTCCTTAAAAATGTTGGCTTCAAAGAATTCACAAAATAAACTCTAGATCAGGGATGTCCAACCTTGCAACTTTAAGACCTGTGGACTTCAACTCCCAGAATTCCCCAGAATGCATGAACTCCCAGAATTCTAGGAGTTGAAGTCCACAAGCCTTACAGTTGCTAAGATTGGACATCCCTGCTCTAGATGGAGAAATGAATTTTGAGGAAGGGTTTAAGAGAAAAGGGGTGGGATTTTAGTTGCAACACCACATCTGCCATCTTGCAGATTTTGACACACTTCCACCACCACGCCTGATGCGGTGAGGGAATGTGCAAGATAGCAGCCAATGTTACAATCAAAGCCCTATCCCCTTTATATGTGGAATTTGCCATCTTTCAAATTTAGCTCTCCTCTGTCAATCTCTCTGGTCCCATAGTGTGCAGTTATTCTGGAGAACAAGAAGGAAATGGAAAAGGCATCTTTTAAAGACAGGTATGAAGTAATTTGTAGTAAGCTAAAATTAGATGCCAAATTGGATTTTTTTTTAATTTTTACGATGGTGTAATCCTTTTTATTAGGGTGGAGTCAGGCTGCTGAATGGAGCTAAGCGTTTACTGGCTGGATGCCCTTCCTGATGCCTATGCGGAGCTCACAGTAGATATTTTCTCTTTGTGCCCTGATAGAGAAACATCTGTCACTGCCTAGGATTGAACTCTCAACCTTCTGAGGGGGAGGTGAGCATCTTCACCTCTAGGCCAGCATGCCACTCATCAAAATTGGATAAATAAAGGTAGATAATTTATTGTTATATTGTCCTCCATTGGGGTGGGCTGCTTGAGAATGATTGTATCACACACTGAAAGTTGTTTGCTACAGGAAGAGCCATAACAAAAGTATTCCTATCATCTGCCTTTTTTTTTCTATCCTATGTTTCACTCAAATGTACTTGTGTTTGTCTGTGTATCAACATGGACCTTCCCCTCAACTCACAAACAGGAAAGTTTTATGCCTTCACAACCTGCTTCATGAAGTTTCCCTGAGCTTCTGCTGAACATTTGTGGGGGCAAAATAGGAGGGGAAAGGTCTCACTTTGGTTTTCATCCTCCCTGCATTGTTACAACCTTAGATCCTTGGCATTTATAGCTTACATTTCATCACAGAAGATTCCTTGCAGATACAATCTCAATAATCCTTATAATAAATGCTGTAAATTTGACCACTATAACATGGCTACTGGATATCAGATGAAGACCTCAGGAGATAAAGGCAGCAGTATTTGCTTCCCAGACTTATTGTCCATTCACTCTCCTTCACCATAAAATACAAAGAGAAGCGAAGCACATACAAGGTAGGAAGTAGTTCCCTTTGGTTCATCTTCCATTAAAAGAAAGATAACATTTCCTTGGAGTTGAGTTCAGCTTTGTAGATATAACCATGAATTTTCTTTAGCCACAAAACACAAGTGGCTTGCAGCAAAGAAATATTTGAATAAGATTCACATCTTAATGCAGAAGATTCTCAACGTGAATATAAAGATAAAACCAGAATTTTTTCTTTTGGATAAAAGAAATGGATAAAGACTTGGGGGGGGGGGAATTGGAACTTTGATGTTATATATATATATATATATATATATATATATATATATATATATATATATATATATATATATATATATATATATATATATATATGTATGTATGTATATGTTGAAGGCAGCAAGATTATGCACAAAAATGGAGGACACTTTGATTCCCATAATAGACGAATGGCTGCAAAAGTTGATGAAGTTAGCGGAGGTGGCTAAATTGACTGCTTTGATTAAAGGGGGAAAAACACAATTACTTTTGTTTCTACTTGGAAACCGCTTCTGGATTTTGTGCTTGAGGTGGAAAAAAATGAAACTTTGATTTTGGGTTTTACCACTTAGATAGATTCGTTGTTATAGCAAGGGCTAGTTTATATTACTATGTAAAAGTAAAAAGTTGAGGTTTGATGCTATTATCTTATTCTACTGCACCAAAGGGAGTCGTAAGTCAATACCTTTTCTTTCTTTTTCCTTTTGCCCTACACTTTCCCCTTCACGCTCCCTTACTTTCCCACTATTTTCTTTTGAATTTTTTAAAAATTTTATATTATAAACTAATACAAAAAAAATTGAAAACAAAATACAGAAGTGGCTTGATAAAGCTTTTTTCTAGTATTTTTTTATGTCCTACTTTACAGCCTTGGAATTTCCTTCTAGTTCGCCATCCAAGAACAGACCAGGTTCAATTCTGCTTGGCTATGAAGCCCAGATAAGGTGCCCTCAAAGCAGTGGTGGGTTGTTACTGGTTCGCCCCGGTTCAGGCGAGCTGGTAGCGGCGGTGGTGGGAGGCTCCGCCCACCCGCCTGGATGTCATCACAGACGATCTGTGTGTGCGTTCACAGTTCCGAACCGGTAGTGAAGGTAAGTGAAACCCACTACTGCCTCAAAGCATTAGAAGGTTTAAAGATGTGAGAGGCAGTGGTGGGTTCCTATCGGTGCGGTCCACTCTATAGCGGTCCACTGGTGATGTCACAGTACCAGTGCAGTCGGTTGTCGGTGCCTGGGCACCGCCATTAAAAAAAATTTTTTTAATTTTTTTAAAAAAATTCTTCTGCACATGCCCAGAAACCTGACAATTAAGTCTTTCCCCATCCCTTCGCTTGAAAATACTAAGAAACTCGCATTTGACACCTTTCCTTCACTTTTGCCTAAAGCTTCCCAAAGTGGGCGTTTTCCAAAAGCTTAACCTTTTATACTGTTAATTTTATACAGTTTTATACTGTTATTCTTTAGATGAAAACATTGAGGACTGTTAAAAGATACTGTTCTTTTAACAGTCCTCAATATTTTCGTCTAAGGAATCCATGACTGAAACCAAAAATGCTGTATGAGACTTGCTTGTCTTTTAACTATAGCATTTTCTTCATATAAAGGTTGCTGTGTTGCCATGGTGTAACACGCACTTTGTATGCAAAGCTTTTCATGTAAGCTATAAAATAGCAAAAATAGTAGTAACATCTCTCTGAAATAACTAATATATGGCTGGCAAGCGACGCCCACCCAGTCACATGGCTGGCAAGCCACGCCCACCCAGTCATATGGCTGACAAGCCACACCCACAAAATAAGCCATGCCCACAGAGTGGTAGTAAAAAAATTAGGAACCCACCCCTGGTGAGAGGTGTTGACCCCAATTATTACTCCCAGGTTTCAAGTGAAGCCAGCAGAAACGGAAGGTGAGGAACAAATGTTTGCCAAAGGTCATTATACCAACTTAAGCCTGAGGGCCAAGGAAACTGAGGAGAAGGGAACAGCAACATGCCTAAGGACCGACACAAAATAGGTTAATGAGCAATTGAACCAGTAGAGACTATATATTGATGGTGTTCAACCAACCTGATTAATTTAGCAGAACACCTGCCTCATGTGCAGAAGATCTCAAGTTTGATTGATGGCATGTCTATGTAGGATTGGGCAACAATTCTGTTCCAAGTCTGGTAGTTTGTGTGTGTCACTTCTTGACAGTTTAAACCAGAAGTAGGCATTTTGTGAATCTCCTCAAAAGGCTAAATGTTGAGTTACCAGTCAGCATGGCCAGTGGTGAAGATTGCTGGAAGTTGTTGTTGAATATTATTTAGTGGGCTACAGGTTATTCCTAAACTGGATGGACCAATAATCTGATAGTACAAAGCAACTTGATCTATTTTTGGTCCCTTCCTCAGATATACAAAAATCCAATATGTGGTTCCCTCAAGCATCTGTTTTCACTGTTTTCTAAAAGGTTTAAAGCCACCTTTAAAACTCCTCAGAGTCAGCAAGATTGTTTTTCTGACATGCCACTGAAGAACATTCCCGGTTATTATTTTCTCTTCTTACATGCAGAAAGTTACTTATGCAGAACATTTCTTGGAAAATAGCCAAAGACCTGCCTGTCTGTGATGTGTAGATTTCAGTAAGTCCTAGGCAATTTTTTTTTATTAAAAATGACTGGCAACCCGACTTCGGGATGCAACAGAAAATTATGCATTTGATTTCTAGATAGTCTTTCTTAATTAGAAGATCTCCAGAAATGTTAAACTTCAGCTTCCTTACTTCTCCAGGCAATAGCAATAGCACTATAGCAATAGCACTTTACTTATATACCGCTTCATAGTGCTTTACAGCCCTCTCTAAGCGGTTTACAGAGTTCAGCATATTGCCCCCAACAATCTGGGTCCTCATTTTACCGACCTCAGAAGGATGGAAGGCTGAGTCAACCTTGAGCCTAGTGAGATTTGAACAGCTGAACTGCTAAACTAGCAGTCAGCCTGCAGTTGCAGCATTTAACCACTGCACCACTTCAGCTCATGGTCAGAGAGATGAGAGAAATTTGATGTAGGAAAGGAGTGGGCTTCCTGCAGTGTCCTAGCTTAATATCATAAAAGAGACCTGTTCAGAAAATGAAAGTGCTAGTCATATTTCACATAGCAATAGCAATAACACTTAGACTTATGTACTACTACATAGTGCTTTACAGCACTCTCTGAGTGGTTTAGTGTCAGCATATTGGCCCCAACAATCTGGGTGCTCATTTTACCGACCTCAGAAGATGGAAGGCTGAGTCAACCTTGAGCCTTGTCAGAATTGAACTCCAGACTGTGGGCAATACTGCATCCTAACCACTGCACTACCATGGCTCCTAATAATGCATAATAAGAGAAAAAATTTCCTTGTCTATCAAGAACAAGTCAGAGTTCCAGATGCAACCTAAAACTTCTCTTCCATCAGAGGTGGGATTCAGCAGGTTCTGACCAGTTCTGGAGAACCGGTAGTGAAAATGTTGAGTAGTTTGGAGAACCGGTAAATACCACCTCTGACTGCCCCCCTCATCTATTCTCTGCCCCCCGTGATTGGGAGGAAATGGGGATTTTGCAGTAACCTTCCCCTGCCATGCCCACCAAGTCACACCATGCCCACAGCCATACCCACAGAACCGGTAGTAAAAAAATTTGAATCCCACCACTGCCTTCCATATTATATCACAATTCCCATCGTTACATCACAACAATTGAGTTACAATGCAAAACGTCTGGAAACATCAGTTTCATCTAGAGTCAGTGGTTCTCAACCTTCCTAATGCCGCAACCCGCGCTCTGCCCCCGCGCCCCCACCATGACCCACTCTGCCACTGCACCTGCCGCTGTGCCCCCCACCCCACCGCCGCCATTTGGGTTCTTTTACCCTCTGCGCATGTGCAAAGCATTCTGTGCACGCACAGAGGGTAAAAGAACCCAAATGACAGCATCCGGGCAAAGTCTTCTGACCCCTGTGAAAGGGTCATTCAACCCCCAAAGGGGTCACGACCCCCAGGTTGAGAACCGCTGATCTAGACTATAATTGTAACACAGGATTCATGAAGTCCATTCTTTAAAATGAAGGGTGACCAGAAGAAAAAGAAGGTCGAGTGCCTAGAAATAAAGACTTCAAGCTTCCACACATTAAAACCCAATCTCCGGCATCCCCTTTCAAATAAAGTGTAGCAGAAAGTGATGGGAACAGCATCCCAACATGGAATTGTAATATAGTCTAATCCCACTAGACAAAAGTGGGATAGGTAGATAAACATTTTGATTGGAGCAAGAATCTCTTTTGAGTGTCAGGCACAATTAGGGTGGTTATTTAACCCAAACAGTGTAATCTTGTTTAAGGTATTGGACTCTGAGCAGGGAGACCCATGTTTATTGTTTGCCTCAGCCACAAAAAATCCTGGATTGAACATCAGTCAGCCCAATCACCACACAAAGCTGTGGAGAAAAATCAAGAGAAGAAAATTCTACATATTCTTCCTTCAACTCCTGAATAAAAGCTGGGATATATTTGTTCATTCATTCACCCAAAATTATCTGGTTTCAAATTACCAATCCATTCTCCTATAGACGTGATGGCGAACCTATGGCACGCGTGCCAGAAGTGGCACGCAGAGACATCTCTTTGGGCACGTCAGCAGCCCACTGGTCTTCCGGGTTCCAGCATGCGCATGCTGTTTAGACTTTTTTGTCTTTCTTAGCAGCAATTTTGAAGTCTGAGGCGTTCTGTGGCAGGTGCCTGTTTGAATTCTAAAGTCCCAAAGCAATTTTGCTTCTACGTTTTCTATTATTTTGTCTATTTTGTGGTCCTGCCCCTTTTTACTTCCAGGCAAATGGTATCTTTGCAGATATTCCAATGCACGATTGCTTCTACTTTCTCATGCCGTTGTTTGTAGTCAGTCTGAGTGATCTTCTTGCAGCAAATAACTAGGCGGTTCACTGTTTCTTTAGTTTCTTTGCAGAGACAGCATTTGTTGCCTGTTGCTGTCTTCTCGTTTCTTGCTTTATACTGTATGCATTTTTTCTTAAGGCTTGGTCTTGTACAGCCAGAATACCGTCCCTCTGTCTCTTTCTTCATATTTCCTACTCTGACTTATCCATTGCCAGGTCTTGTTATTTACTGTACTTTTCTTGCTATGTCTTCTTCCTTGCCATGTCTTTTTTTATTTTAATTTTGTCTTTCTTGTAGGTCAGTTTGGTCTACCCAAGACTCCACAAGCCTTCATGGTGTACTACCTTCAGTGCATCTTCTTCACTGTCCCTCAGATATTTTTCCAATGCCCATCATTATTAGTATTATTATTCAATGTATTTTGCTTTTCTAAACAGCAACCAACCTATCACACACCTACAAGTCAATAATCGGTATCTTGCAAAATAACGTATTTTGCAATTTAGCATGGTCAAGGTTCAAAAACCTTAAAAGGTAATGTCGTTTTCTTTTGGGTTTTTTTTAAATTCCACCACTTTTTAAAAGCAGTAATTTCTTCCTAACCGATACTGACCTCAAAGGTCATAAGGTTTGACTTAATACTCAGGAAATGTTCCCTCCATCCATCATTATTACCTAATTAGCAACATAAAATATTTCACAATAAATTTCAATGACACTGGTTGGGTATTTTGTGTTGTTTTTACAAAGAAACAGCTGCATTTACATTTAAAAGGCTCAGCAGCAGCTCTGGAGGAGTCCATCTGACTGCTACTGGTGGTGTAATTATCTCTCCTGTCTGGCTCACCCAGAAATTGGTGACCAGGTCACTTCTATCCTCAGAAGGAAATTTCCAGGGCTCTTAGGAATAGTGACAGAGTCCAACTTTCTTTTTTTGAGTGCAAAAGTTGGTTTGAAACTCAACATTAAGAAAACCAAGGTAATGACATCTGGCCCTCTCAATTCCTGGCAAATAGATGGGGAAGAAATGGAGGTAGTGACATATTTTATTTTCCTGGGCTCCAAGATCACTGCAGATGATTCTAGATCAGAAGAAATTAAGAAATTAAAAGACACTTGCTCCTGGGGAGGAAAGCTATGACAAAACTAGACAGCATACTAAAAAGCAGAGACATCACCCTGCCAACAAAAGTGCATATAGTCAAGGCTATGGTTTTCCCAGTTGCAATATATGGCTGTGAAAGTTGGACCATAAGGAAGGCTGAGCACAAAAGAATTGAGGCCTTTGAACTATGGTGCTGGAGAAGATTCTTACGAGTCCCTTGGACTGCAAGATGATCAAACCGGTCAGTCCTAGAGGAGATCAACCCTGACTGCTCTTTAGAAGGCCAGATCCTGAAGATGAAACTCAAATACTTTGGCCACCAAATGAGAAGGAAGAGCCTAATGCTGGGAATGATTGAGGGCAAAAGAAGAAGGGGACGACAGAGAATGAGGTGGCTGGATGGAGTCACTGAAGCAGTAGGTGTGAGCTTAAATGGACTCCAGAGGATGTTAGAGAACAGGAAGGACTGGAGGAACATTGTCCATGGGGTCGCGATGGGTCAGACATGACTTCACAACTAACAACAACAACCAATATGCTGGGATGCTGTATGTATTTCACATAGGACAGGGGTCGGGAACCTATGGCTCGCGAGCCAGATGTGGCTCTTTTGATGATTGCATATGGCTCGCAGCAGGGGTGAAATCCTCCCGGTTCGCCCGGGCCAGTCCTTCGGCATATAGCCGATGGAACTGGCGGCGGTTGCGGCGCAGAGCTTCTCCTGCCCGCTTTCCCGTCCCGGCTGAACACAATCACCGCTTTCCCGTCCCGGCTGACCACAATCATTTGGGTTATTTTTCCCTCTGTGCATGCGCGCGCATGCACAGAGGGAAAAATTACCCAAATGGCGGCGTTCAGCCGGGACGGGGGGAGCTAAAAAACGGCCATGGCCACATCCCGGCCGTTCTCCAGCCAAGCGGCTGAAGAAGCCCCGGAGCCCCGCCGCCAACCTGCGTCTCCTGCTGGGAAGGAGCCTCTGTCGCTGTCTCTCGCGGGGCTCCAGCCACCCTACTGAGTCCCTGACCGCGGCACCGGCAGGGTTAATGCGTATGGGAGAGGAGAGAGAGCGCTACCGCCGCCACTGCTGCTTTCACCGCTCCAATATTTCTTTGGTGAGCGCGCGCGGGAGGGACCATGGAGCAGAGGCGCCCGGCAGCTTAAGGCAAGAGGCGGGTGGGAGACACGGGCAGGAGCCTGTCGCCGCCGCCGCCACTTCTGGCATCCCCACGCCTCTCACCCCGCTCGCCGGGTGCCTCTGCTCAGCGGTCTCTCCTGCGCAGGCCCACCAAAGAAATATTGGAGCAGCGAAAGTAGCAGCGGCGGCGGTAGCACGCTCTCTCCTTCCCTCCCATGCACGTTAACCCTGCCGGTGCCACGGTCGGGGACTCAGTCGGGTGGCTGGAACCCCGCGAGAGACAGTGACAGAGGCTCCTTCCCAGTAGGAGACGCAGGTTGGCGGCGGGGCTCCGGGGCTTCTTCAGCAACCCACCCACCTACCTCGCTTGGTGCGGTTCCCCGCACTTGACGTCTTGGAGGAGGGCTGGGCGAGGGAGAAAGGAGCCACGGTGGGGATTGGTTTGCAGAGAGAAGGAAAGAAAGAAAGAAAGAAAGAAAGAAAGAAAGAAAGAAAGAAAGAAAGAAAGAAAGAAAGAAAGAAAGAAAGAAAGAAAGAAAGAAAGAAAGAAAGAAAGAAAGAATCATTACCAATGCTATGATGGAAATCACCAACTCAAAGACAAATATCACTTTGGAGCAAGGAAGCTGCTACAGCAGCAACAAATTAAACAGCACAAAGACAGAGATTCTCTCAATATCCCATTGTCCCTATTGACATTTAGTTGAATTCACTTTTAAAATATATTATATGGCTCTCACTGAAATAAATTTCCAAATTTTTTGCTTTCATGGCTCTCTTAGTCAAAAAGGTTCCCGACCCCTGACATAGGAGGTTGCATTTTTGAAAAAATGAAGTGGTAGAAGGTAATGATAATCTCTAATGAGGAAACCTTTTTATGTTTCCTTTTTTATGTTCCCTGAGCAAGGAGTTTATTACACAGGAGTTACTAACTGAACAAATGAACAAGACTGAAGTACATGACCTCCTGGCATTCTCATATTTATTTAAATTTAAATTAGTTGTTTAAATAATTATGATGGGTCAGTGAGAAGGTCTTGAATGGGTTCACAGCCTAAGGTAAAACCGAACTATCAGCTCAGTGGAAATGTCAGCTTCTCTACTAACTATCACTGTCAGCTCAGTGGAAATGTCAGCTTCTCTACTAACTTCACTTGTGAAAAAAACCTCACCCATATTGCCTTAGAATGGAAACTTCTCCCAGAACCAGCTAAAGAAGCTTTGAACTACCTTAACAATAAGCAACATAAAATTTGATACCATGCATTGCCTTAAGTCTTGGGGGATTTTAGCTATAGTTTGCTGAAGAAATTGAATTAGTTAGTTCCTACAGGAAGCCATAAACTGTAATAGCTGAACTTGAAATCCATGCTAAACAAAACTCAAACCATCATTTGATGCAGTGAATGGTTATATTCACTATTAAGACATAAGCTTTCCTAGACGATTTTAAGAAACCACTTTATCAGATTGATGTTTATAGCTGAGTGGTTGTCAGCACATTAAAATGAGGTGTTTACGGAGATGCTCAGTCATCCAGGTCATGGTTGAAAAAGCACCTTTAGGACATTAAAATCAGATGTCACCAAAAGAATTTTAGCTGGTAATGTTACTAATGTGGCTTTTTAAATAAACAGTATATACAGCACATCCTTCAGAGCAGGGGTGTCAAACTCAAGGCCCGCGGGCCGGATTCGGCCCATGGAGTGCTTAGATACGGCCTGTGGGGCTGCCCTGGAAACAGCAAAGAACCGGCCTGCAGTACCTCTGCCAGCAAAAATAGAGCTCGGGAGGGCCGCAGAGGCCGTTGCAGCTGAAAACAGTGCTCATGTCATGGGCAGCTTGATGTCACTTGTGTTGGGTGTGCCTGTGGTGGCCCGAGCGCTCTCCCAGCAAAAACGGACTCTGTTTTATCTGGCAGAGCGCTCGGGCCACCACAGGTGCCCCTGACATGAGTGATGTCAAGCTGTTCACGCCCACCCTGGCCACGCCCACCCCAGCTCACCCCACCCCACCCCGAGGTCCAGCACAACCCTGATGCGGCCCTCAATGAAATCGAGTTTGACACTCCTGCTTTAGAGACATTTGTGATCATGCATGTTGGAGAAAGCCAAAGAATACCAAAAAAATATGCCAAAGTGAGTTCCATTGATTGTGTTAGCTCCATGTCAAGCTGAGTAGTGTCGTTAGGGAAATGGGAATTCCAGAACCTCTTGTACAAGAGATTGGAAATCACAATGTAGATGAAATGTTGTGAAACAGACGGGTTCCAGATCAGCAAAGGAGTGAGACAAAGTTGTCCCTTATAGATATTTTCATTCTTTTTTTTTCAACACAGGAAATGCAAACTCTATTTGGGTCAGATGAAAGTGACTATCCTTGCCTTATCCATTCCTGAACTTGCAAGGTGTTGTTTTAAGTTGTGACTCACTGTCAGAAGAAAAGTAGATACATAAATTAGTAAAATTAAATTCTCTTGTTTGGGCGTTTCAAAACTACACCAGTTTAATTTTGTCTGTGCTTGTTGGGCTTTATTTAAAAAAATAATAATAACCTCCTACAACACCAAAGACTTCAGCTTTAGTGTATTTACCTAATTGAAAATGTAATAGATTTATATATTTAAAGATAAGATTAAAGTCATATCTCTTCTTGTACATTGGCATCGAAACTAATTCATGTAACCAATTTGATAGATTATTCTGTTGGTGTTTACTATTTGTTGGCTTGTTAAGAAAGTTCCATCTGGAATAGATAAAGATTTTTGATCCTTGTGATAAAAAATATAGCTGTTCATGGGGAATGGGGTTTGTGTAAATTACATAGTGTTTGGCTTTACCTTTTGGGGTTGTGGCTTGATTTGCATTAAACCACTATTGGTTTAATTCATATATCCCTTTAAGTCATGATTTATTTAACAATGGTTTATTGAATAATAGCAATTCAATAAACCAGTGTTTTTTTTAACTCGGCAATTTGCCAAGTTGCATGGACTGGCTGGGGAATTCTGAAAATTGAAGTCCACACAACTTAAAGTTGCTGTGATTAAAAGCACTATAATAAACTATCATACCTACAATGTATTCATCAATCAAATTTACAGACCATCCATCTTACTCTCAGACCTATTCTGAGTGGTATACAACTAAAAACATAAAAACCATATACAATACTGTATGTCAATAAAAGGCAAGTAAAAGATGGATTTAAAAATTAAAAGGGCAAGTAGCATTTTATATATGATGGCCACTAATTTGGAAGCATTTGACAATATATGACCATATATGTAACAATAAGAGAGCTGCTCTGTGGGGGGAGATGGCCAGTTTCTAAATATGATAAATAAAATAAAAACAGTAACTAAAATATTGCTTGCACACACTTCTTTGAGACATTATATATTCTACCATATCGCAAGATCTAAAATGGACACCTAACATCAAAAACGGCATCAAAAAAGCACAACAAAGAATGTTCTTTCTGCGCCAACTCAGAAAGCTCAAACTGTCCAAGGAGCTGCTGATACAGTTCTACAGAGGAATCATTGAGTCTGTCATCTGCACCTCTATAACTGTCTGGTTCAGTTCTGTAACCCAACAAGACAGACACAGACTTCAGAGGATAATCAGAACTGCAGAAAAAACAATTGCTACCAACCTGCCTTCCATTGAGGACCTGTATACTGCACGAGTCAAAAAGAGGGCTGTGAAAATATTTACAGACCCCTCGCATCCTGGACACAAACTGCTTCAACTCCTACCCTCAAAACGACGCTATAGAGCACTGCACATCAGAACAACTAGACACAAGGACAGTTTTCCCCCGAACGCCATCACTCTGCTAAACAAATAATTCCCTCAACACTGTCAAACTATTTACTAAGTCTGCACTACTATTAATCTTCTCATCGTTCCCATCGCCCATCTCCTCCCACAAATGACTGTAACTTTGTTGCTTGTATCCTTACGATTTATATTGACTGGTTCCTAATATGATTTGATTGCTTATTTGTACCTGGACTATCATTAAGTGTTGTACCTCATGATTCTTGATGAATGTATCTTGTCTTTTATGTACACTGAGAGCATATGCACCAAGACAAATTCCTTGTGTGTCCAATCACACTTGGCCAATAAAATTCAATTCAATTCAATTCAATTCAATTCTATTCTATTCTATTCTATTCTATTCTATTCTATTCTATTCTATATAGCACAACAGACAAATGTACGAAATTACTGAAACCATTCTTTCATGTTAACAGATGTACCTTCACCTGTGTTTGGTGAACACTCACAAACATGTACACACCTTCTTCATTCAACTGATTTCAATGTTAACATATATACAGCAAAATATCTAATTCCTTTGTTCATTCTTTCTTTTGGCCCTGAAGAATTTCAGCTTGTGGAATCCATGGATTCCCCTTTAAAGGACCGCACTTAAGATTTTGGCTGGATGGATTTGGAGAAAAAATAAAATACAGGTAGTCCTTGACTTACAACAGTTCATTTAGTGACTGTTCCAAGTTACAACGGCACTGAAAAATGTGACTTATGACCATTTTTCACTGTTATGACCTTTGCAGCATCTCTATGATCATGTGATCAAAATTCAGACGCTTGGCAACTGCTTCATTTTTATGACGGCTGCAGTGTCTCAGGGTCTTGTGATCACCTTTTTGTGACCTTCTGACAAACAAAGGCAACGGAGAAGCCAGATTCACTTAACAATCAGGTTACTAACTTATCAATTGCAGTGATTCACTTAACTGTGGCAAGAAAAGTTGTAAACTGGGGCAAAACCAGG
The DNA here is from genome assembly GCA_023053685.1 of Diadophis punctatus similis. Classification (NCBI taxonomy): domain Eukaryota; kingdom Metazoa; phylum Chordata; class Lepidosauria; order Squamata; family Dipsadidae; genus Diadophis; species Diadophis punctatus. Next base: position 7,430,724 of record JALIGW010000003.1, on the reverse strand, counting down.
GGTGAAATTCAGCAGATTCTGACAGGTTCTGGAGAACCGGTAGCGGAAATTTTGAGTAGTTTGGAGAAACGGCAAATACCACCTCTGGCTGGCCCCAGAGTGGGGTGGGAATGGAGATTTTGCAATATCTTTCCCCCAGGAGTAGGGTGGGATTTTGCAGTATCCTTTCCCTGGAGTGGGGAGGGAATGGGGATTTTGCAGTATCCTTCCCCTGCCACGCCCACCAAGCCACGCCCACAAACCAGTAGGGAAAAATTTTGAATTTCACCCCTGCAAAACCTATTTAAGAAATGTCTCACAGAACAGAAATTTTGGGCTCAGTTGTGGCTGTAAATTGAGGACTACCTGTAGTCAAAGCGACTAAGTACCAAATACTTTCACTTGCATGTAGCAACTCAAGATTCTTCTATGAGTGGAGGAGTCCATGGTGGAGCTCTACAAATTTATTGTTCAAACAAACAAACAAACAAACAAACAAATAAATGATATTGTTCATGGCCTCCATTTGAAAATTCTTGATGGTACAGTGCTGCAAATGAAAATTAAAATAAATAAAAGCAAAATCCTTCTAACCTAGAAACGAGTCCTGTTCATTATCTATAAAATTGAAGCTCAACAACACAGGCAGCTGCTTAATCTGATCTGATAATTGTTGCATCCCTCACAATTTCACACCTCTGTGGATTGCACACAGGATCATTTGTTTGGATTTTGTTTATTATATTGGCACATCACTCGCCCTTTAAATAGCTGTTGGCCGCCTGCAGTCAGGTAGGTTCCGGCTGTTTCTCTTCGTGAAGCATAATCAGTTTTGTGGTACCTGAAGAAGATGGGGGCAAATTGGTGTTTGGGGAAGATGCTGAGCATTGAAAACACCCTTTCCTCCCCTTGATATCCTTCAATTACCTGGCCTTTATCCCCCATAATCCCCAGCCAACTCTAAATTCCTAGGTTAGTTCTGCCTGATTGTACATACAAATAGGGCTATAGTCTAGTAATCATCTGCAATTTTGCAACTGGGAACAGTCCTCATTTAATTTTCCAAGGGGAAAGAAAGCCAAAAAGAAATGTCTTTCAAAATGCTTGAGGACATAGAGTTGTTGTCACAAACAAAATAATCGATTGGCTTTTTTTATTTATTATCAATTTGGTGGAGTGATTATGGCACCAGGCTAGAAATTAGAAGACCATGAGTTCTAGTCCCATTTTAGGTACAAAGCCAGCTGGGTGGCTTTGGAAGAAGAGGGCAATGGCAAACCACTTCTGAAAATGCTTCCAATAAAACTGCAGGGACTAGTCAAATTAACAGAGTTGGAAGGGACCTTGCAGGTCATCTAGTCCAACCCCTGCCCAAGCAGAAGACCCTACATCTGCTTCTACCTAGGATTGAACTCACAATCTCCTGATTGTGAGGCAAGAGCTCAACACTCACTGAAAGGCACTAAACAAATAAAAGATACTATATTTGGCTACAAAAATCCAGGAGACCATTAGATGGGAACAAAATTAGTTCCCTTAATCTCTTTTCCACCTTCTTTTGGCTGTCCAGATTATTATAATACAGTTATGATTGTTGTCCTTCAGCATCTCCCAAATCTTTGTGACTTGATGGACATCATTCTGCCAGGACTTTCCTTAATTCCTCCTATGAGTTCTCATAACTCACACTTTCAGAGTCACTTGAAGCTAAGATGGATGGCCTACAAATTAAATAAATAAATGTCTTCTGTCAAACTTTTTATGGCTTGCTTTCAGATTTTCCAGGGTTACTCTTCTCCTTGCACTGTGTGCCCGAAATAGTTAAGCTTTTAGTTTCATTATTAGTGCTTACAGTTTCACTCTCATTTCCATCTTCTATACAAATAAATAAATGTATTATACTTTGAATGGATTCACAATCACTTGCTAGATCCTGAAGATAACCCACTTAATGAATGCAATTTGTGCTTGTAGTTGAGGTCCCTTTCAGAACAATCAAAGTTTGAATTCTTAAAATCCAACTGAATTTGCATTTGCATGCTTATTTATCAGCGGATTATTGAAAAATAATGACTTCTGCTTTTGCCAAGCCATTTAAAGTCAGATATCATTAGTTCTCCAACAGTGCTATTGAAGACCACCATGGGAGAAATTACTTCTTAAAGCCTTCCCTTGGAATTTAGTGGAAAACAGAAAATTGGGAAAGATGAGGGGATACACACATACACACAGAGTTACACACATATTTTGTCTATCCCATAACTTCATGGAAACATCCTATGCTTTTTCCCCTCTCTTCAGTTTAATCATAACAGAGGAACAGAGTTGGAAGGGACTTTGGAGGTCTTCTAGTCCAACTCCCTGCTCAGGCAGGAAACCTTATATCATTTCCAACCAATGGCTGTCCAATTTCTTCTTTAAAACTTCCATTGTTGGAGCATCCACAACTTCGGGAGGCAAGTTGTTCCACTGATTAATTGTTCTCACTGTCAGGAAATTCCTCCTTAGTTCTAGGTTGCTTCTCTCCTTGATTAGTTTCCACCCATTGCTTCTTGTCCTGCCTTTAAGTACTTTAGAGCACTTTGGTCTCCTGGTACAATTCAAGGTGTTGATCATCATCTTTAAAGCCCTACATGGCTTAGGACCAGGTTACCTCCGGGACCTCATTCTACCTCATACTTCCCTTCGACCGGTCAGGTCCCACAGAGTGGGTGTCCTCCGGGTCCCGTCAGCCAAACAATGCTGGCTGGCGGGGCCTAGGGGGAGGGCCTTCTCTGTAGGGGCCCCGGCTCTCTGGAACCAACTTCCCCCAGAGATCCGAATTATCCCCACCTTGCTGGCCTTCCGAAAAGCCATTAAGACATGGCTCTTCCTGCAGGCGGGGTTATGAGACAATTCACTTCTTCGGTCTCCCCCATGTATGCATGGTTGTTGTATGTTTTTTAATAAATTATTTTTTAAATTGTGATTAAATCTTTTATACTGTTTAGTGGTTCTTGACATGTTGTACGCTGCCCTGAGTCCCCAGGGAGTAGGGCGGCATATAAGAACTCTAAAATAAATAATAAATAAATAAATAGAGAATAGTCTAATTCTTGCAGACTGCGTGGAGTAGTCCCTTCAGTTTTCTTAGCAAAGGTTCCCCCCCCAGAAGTGGTTTGCCATTGCTTCTTTCCCAAGGCTGGGGGGGGGGGGGACACAGTTGGCTTTGTGCCTAAGGCAAGATTAGAACTTACAATCTCCCAGTTTCTGGCTTGATGTCTTCACCACTACTGTCATCCTATGTTTGACCTGTGATAGTTTTTGCACAATTCCCTTCCTCCAGGATAGTGTTCCAAAAGCAAATTGTATCTCACATAACATAACATATTAATAGAGTTGGAAGGGACCTTGCAGGTCATCTAGTCCAACCCCCTGCCCAAGCAGGAGACCCTACATAATTGAATAAGAGCTTGTAAGGGGGGGGAGATCCAATAAAATTTAGTTGGCATTGTATCCCGAACAAGTCTTTAAAATATTTTGGGTTGGCAGTGGTGGCATAACATTGATGCAATGGCTAATATGTTGAAGCTAAATCTGATTTTTTTCAACTGGCAGCCACAAAAGTCTGAAAGTTTCTGGGCCAGTGTAGTGTATTCCATAGGGTGTGTGGGGGGGAAACAGAGGTTCTTGTGTGGTTGGAATTTAACAGTTCTAGGAAGATTCTGCATAGGTTGTAAGTTTACTTATCCTTCAACTGTTTGATGTGCAATTTTAGGTTAGGATGGCAAAGGAATGTTCCAAACAGGTGGAGATGATAGTTTTGGGGAAGATAACCATTCCCGATTAGATCTAATGTAATATCAGAGTAACTCCAAAAATATATACTTAGAGATTCCCAGGGAAAGCAAAAGTGAGGTGGAAAAAATTCTGAATTGTTTCTTTTTACTGCACTTTCAAATTCTATTAGAATGTGTTTCAGTCTTTATCCATCTCAATAGACTGGAATGTTATCGCAGGTTACCACACCCAGGTGCATTGGTGAGGAATTTAATCTGCTGTGATATTCAGATGAATATCCTGAATATCTCTGAGTTATCTTGAGGATATAATCAATTAAGAGGTTTAGCCTTTTAAAATGTTGAGAAAATTTTCCCAGTGAGCAGATATGTATTTAGTAAAGATATCAGAAGCTTAAGAGAAAGGGCATGGTTAAAAGATAAGAATTGCCCATTTTTGTGCAAAGAAAGAAAACCTTCACTGATGTTTTTTTTAAAGTGTTCTCCAGCTTTGTTCTCATTTTCTTATTTATTAGATTTATGTTCCACCCTTTCTGCAGGAATGGACGTGGCAAACTTCTATCTATTTATTTGATGTACGTCCATTTTTCATACATATTACATAATAGCAGCAAGATAAGTTATAATAATAATTAGGCTTAACTAATACTCTGATAGAATTTGTACTTTATATTGTTGGATTTTAAAATATTTTAACTCCTCCTTCTGCTTTAGGGGAGAAGTTTTAAAAATTATATATAGAAGACCAAATAGCAAAATCCAAATAAAACTGATATTTGAAAAACCTAAGAAAATATTTCATGGTAGGTTTATCAGATCTACAGCTGACTGTTTTTTTTTCTTTTGTGGTTTATGTTAAAAAATACAAATTGCTTGGGATTTTTAAAATGTTGATTCTTTTTTTGAATGGCTGAAAACACTTAAAATGGACAATTGCCCAAAAGGTTTTTCAAAATATGGACATTAAAATTGACTAAATGTTCTTATGCAGAATTCTTTAAGACATTTTTAGAAAGAGTTCTGTCTATGCAGGAAATAATTTAAAAAACAACAACACATCTTTTTAAATGGGATGTAGAGAGCTTGGGATTTTTAAAATGTTGATTCTTTTTTTGAATGGCTGAAAACACTTAAAATGGACAATTGCCCAAAAGGTTTTTCAAAATATGGACATTAAAATTGACTAAATGTTCTTATGCAGAATTCTTTAAGACATTTTTAGAAAAAGTTCTGTCTATGCAGGAAATAATTTAAAAAACAACAACACATTTTTTAAATGGGATGTAGAGAGGTGGTAGAAAGTTGGCTCTCATAATCCCTTTAAATGGTTTTAAATGTGGTTTGACACATGATACACGTAAGAGAATATAAATCACTGGGGTTAAGAGAAATTACACATACTGCACTGATGATACACCATACCAAATATTATTTCTCTCAGGCCTTGAAACCAAGAAACTGCTCTATGGATGACTAGACTCCCATCCTTGGGATCTGCTAGTTTTAATTATGGCCTTGAAAATTATTTTCCTTTCAAGATCTAAAAGACAGATAAAGATTGTTCAAAAGCACACCGTACTGGAATTGGGTTTGACATCTTTTCCTTAATGATCTCTTCACACATGGATATTTAGCAGTTGAAGACTTCTTTCCTACTATGTAAAGAAGATTTTCCGAATTAATTTTCAGTCTCACATTGCTATTAAAGGCAGAAAAGTCTGACCAGCTGGAAAGAAAAAAGTGGTCACAGCTGTAAGGCTGAGCATATGTTGTCTAATGTGTGGTGTTCAAAAGGAAGAGTAATGTTCTGAAGACATAGGCTGGGGTTGTACGTCACAACTAAGTCATGATATTATTCGATTTGGTTTTAGGGTGATTATGACCCCAGCCATTCTGGCCCTTAACCTATGAACTATGGTCTATTTAATAAACTTATTAAACACACCAATGGTTTTTCATGCATGAATCCAACAAACTAAGCCTGCAGGTCTATGGAAATTAATTACATAAAATAATCTACTTAGCCTACTAGGGATAATTTTGAAGAAGTCAGGGATTGTGCTCTTCGATAAACATTGCTTTCCAGCCTCCTGTTTTTTGTTTTTTGTTTGCTTTTGCTTTGGAAACTTGCTGTGATGTTCAGAAATCATAGAAACACAACTACAATAATCATTCTTGTTTAATTTTCTGGTCTGTATTTCCTACACAGTTCTGAAATGTCCTACTAGTCTTTAACACATTTGACCAAAGCAGGAGACAAAAACTGCCTAAGTCAGTTGCTAAATAGCCATGATTTCTAGCTCAACTTCCTTGTTGACCCCATTTCTAATGCCTTGTTTCTTCACCCAGAAATCAAGGATTTCCCCACTGCATTTCAGCCTTTTAGAAAACTCCCACAAAATCACAGAGGGAAGGAAAAGGAAGGCAACTTTATTTACTTACTTACTACTAATTTATCTAACAACCTCAATCTCCATGGACATCAGAAGGTTTTTAGGACTGAGCACTACACTTCCTCCTTTTTCAAAGTAAGGATTTATACTAATAGAAGAGAATATTTGTAGCTCAGGGTTGAATTGTAGGAATCCTTGGTACTCTCTGAGCTTGGTTGCTTTCTTGCAGATGTTTCATTATCCAAACTAGGTAACATCGTCAAGGCTAGAAGAGAGCACTGATGATGTTACCCAGTTGGGTAATGAAATGTCTGCAGAGAAACAACCAAGCTCAGAAAGCACCAAGGACCTCAAAGATTTATACTCTAAAGCCTGAAAGTGCTGGTGATATAACCACCTCACCAAAATGGTCAGGTCTCAGGCCTTGAAGGGTTTCAAGGACAAGGTGTACAATAGCCTTGCTGAAATGTAATGCCCACATTTGTCCCATGTTGTTAGGGCTGTGATTATTGTTTTAAAAAATAGAATAACTCCATATTATCAGCCTTGTTTCGGTGACTGAGATGGATAAAGAACAGATTAGGTAAATAAGCAATTGTGATTTTAAGAGTGCAGGTGGAGAGAGAGAGAGAGAGAGAGAGAGAGAGAGAGAGAGAGAGAGAGAGAGAGAGAGAGAGAGAGAGAGAGAGAGAGAGAGAGAGACTGTTTGGCTGTTTCCCACTCTTGATCTAAAGTGGTGCCAGAGCCAGGCAGGAGATTCAGACCATTTACATAGTTAAATCACAATTTATCAGTTTGCCTTATGCTGAAGTTCTTTGATGATTTTACAAGAAAAGCATTCCGTAGATCTTTGTGGAGCTGACCCTTTTTTTCATCAATTCATTTTTTTTGCATTTGTATGCCACTTGATCTCTCAGAATTCAAAGTGCATACATAAGAAGAATTCAGTAATATAAGTGACTCAAATCCAAGAGAATTTGAACCTGTCCAAGCTGAGTCCAATGGCTTAACTAATAGTTGGTCTAGACTCAGAGGGATTTCCATCTCATTTGACTAACAGTATAGAAAAAAGTTGGTTTTAGTTCATCAGGCTGTTTTTACAGACACTGGAACAAGTCCCAGAAAAGACAGTAGCAGCCCTAAGGAATTTTACAATCTAATGCTACTTGCATTATCCTAAATTAATCCCTGATAATTCATAATGGAATTACAATGAAACATTTGAGCCCTATTCATCTCTGCTCCAAAACAGAAAACACCCTCATTGTTATTTAATATTCTAGCACAACACGCAAAGGATGTCAGCCAAAATAAAATGTATTTTTAACATGTTTTATTTTTATCCCTCTTTCCTATGGACAAGATAGTGTTCATCTTTTCATCCAATCAGTTGCTCGATTCCTTGTTTATGCTTTTATTTTATACAGAGAAAAGGCAAACACGCAATGAAAAACATTGGTGTTTTTCAAGAGAAGTGACAAGGAACCAGGAAAATTGCAACGTAATGAAATGAGCTGTAAACAGAGAAGAAAACTCCCAAGTTCCAAAGTGGATCAGATCATAGGATTTATGTGAAACACAAATAAAAGCATTCAAACAGGGGAGGTTTGTAAAACAAACTTGAGCAAAGGAGCCACAACATTAATAATATATCAATATTTTATTTATTTATTTGTTTGTCAAACATGTACAAGATAGTAGGTGTTTGTACAAACATAACATAAGCAAAGAAGTACAGATAAATGAGGACAATAGGACAGTAAGACAGGGACCGTAGGCACAGTGGTGTGCTTATGCACGCCCCTTTCTGCTTTCTGCTCTTTGCCAATCAAAAAATTATGCAAATAAACTTGTCTAAAAAAGTTGGGATTAACCCAAACGGAGTGGAGTCTCCCAATTTCCCCATCTAATCTACCAAATGCCATTAAAAGAAACCTTTAATAATGACTTCAAAGGATTGTTCATGGTCTGGCTTGGCCAGGTGAAAGACTCTGCTTTGTAATTCAGAGACATTTTGTTAGAAATAAACGCTCTAAAATTCTTTGCTGGTGTTGCAAATCAAGTAAGGAGAAAGAGCTTTTTTTTTTTGAAGTACTTTTTCCTTGCATTTACCATGAATGCAGATGTTGGTCTAGAAGTGCACAGGCAAGACAGAAGGATTTGGAATGGGAGTGTGTGTGGATTTTTTACTCCTTTGTTCAAGGGCTGGCAACTTTGGGAGCCAATGGACTGTTACCTTGTTAAACCAGTCCAGCAGAAAACTGTCTCCAGTCAAACAAAAGTGATTTCAGCAAAAGTGTCAGCTCATCCCCTCCCCTCCGCTCACTTCAAAGCCTCCATGGGGCTTATGTAAATGCAACCATTATTAAACAAGAGCAATCTACATTATTAAGCCAAGCAGTTGAAGCACTACTTGTCCTCATGTTTTTCTTTGTATTTGTTTGGGGATTTTTTTTTAAAAAAAATGTTACCTGCAAGTTAATTATCTGGCTGTCAGGGAATGCAAAAGCCTTAACCCATCGATTCTGGAAGAACACAGGATTATGTCTCAACAGCTACAATTTTTGGGATATAAACCATCTAAAAGCCTTGCAATTTTGTGAGTGACTATTCTGCACTTCTGTCTTGTCATCTAACCTGATCAGTGTTTCTTCCTAAAAGTTGGCGAGCACAATTGTATCCTCATCTTGCTTGCCACTGAAAGAATAAGGCTGAAGTTATTTTAATGTTTGATTTATTTTATTCGCATCCATTTCATGTATAATAACCATGTTTATATCTATATCTGTTATCTAATACATGCTTGAGTAAATAAATAAATGAAAATAAAAATAAGTTTATTTGGTGGACTATTTATTGCATTTTATCCCATTTATGAGAGAGAGGGGGGAGGGGGAGGGGGGAGGGATGGAATATTATATATGTATTGCACACACGCACACACACACACACACACACACACAAACACACACACACACACACACACATATATATATATATATGTGTGTGTGTGTGTGTGTGTGTGTGTGTGTGTGTGCAATACACACACACACACACACAGTTACAAAGAACTGATAAAAAATAAAGGGAGACTATTTCTTTATCAGTTCTTTGTAAGTTTGCAAATATGGTTTGTAGCCTGGATGGCCCCAGGAGTACTCTCTCTCTCTCTCTCTCTCTCTCTCTCTCTCTCTCTCTCTCTCTCTCTCTCTCTCTCTCTCTCTCTCTCTCTCTATATATATATATATATATATATATATATATATATATATACATACATACACACACACACACATATATATATTTATATAATGTGTGTATGTGTATGTGTATGTATATGTATATGATATATATGTATATGTATATATCCATATATATATATATATATATATATATATATATATATATGTATGTATGTATGTATGTATGTATGTATGTATGTATGTATGTATATGTATATGTATATGTATATGTATATGTATATGTAATATTTATATATATATATATATATATATATATATATATATATATATATATATATATATATATATATATATATATATATATATATATATATATATATATATATATATATATATATATATATATATATATATATATATATATATATATATATATATATCCCAGGCTTATAAAGGAAAAGACAAGCAGCAGAAAGGAAAGGAGGGAAGGGAGTTTTGCAAGTTCAGAAAGGTGAGTCAGAAATTAGAATTTCTGAGCTTAATATCTTCCATGCATAGAGAAAAAAGCATTTTACTAAATTCAGTTAGTATATGTTAGATCTATACACTGCTTTTCCTTTGGGAGAATTTTTTTTACAACATTCTGCTGGGACAGGTGGTTACTAAGAGAAAGGCACTAGCTTAAGGTCACTCTTCCATGGTAGACTTCCATGGTTGAGGATAGCCCTGAATCTTGGTTTTTCTGGAATCTAGTCTAACACTTTAACACCATACCATGTTCTATTACGTGTCAGAGTTACGCAATAAATCAGAAGCTTCAGAAGATAACTGCATTTTGCTGATTCAAATAACTTCTTTATAAGTAGAATAAAACATTTACAATACCACACTTTGTTTCACCACATGTTGAGATGTTTTCATAGCAAGCTTTAATGGTGGACAGACTAAACCACGCCCTTCTTCTTGCTAAGTTTCTGGACATGCTCAATTAACACTTCAGCCCGATTGGCTGACTCAATCACATGGCTCTCCCAGTCATGAATATTCCAATACTCCTCCCTTCATTACTGGGAGAGACATCAGACCTATTGGATTTAAACATTTCCTATAATGGACACCACCCAATGGTTTGGTCATCATGTCTGCTAAATTATCCTCTGAAGAACAATGATGTAAACTTATCAATTTTTCTTTTACAGCTTCCCTGACATTACAATACTTAATGTCCACATGTTTACTTCTGTTCTTCACTCTGTCACCTGTTGCCATTTTTATACAGGCAGCATTATCTTCATAAACAGTTACAGCTTCATTTACATTTACATTTAAATCTTGTAACAACTGTACATACCAAACTACTTCAGAACATAACTCAGACAATGCAATAAACTCTGCTTCAGCAGTTGAAATAGCAACCGTTGTTTGTTTTCTGGACTTCCAACCAATTAAAGCCCCTCCAAACAATATTACAATTCCAGAATTAGACTTTCTGGTTTTTACATCATTTGCATAATCACTATCAACATAACATTTCAATTTTAATTCTTCAGTGACCTGTATTTGAAGACCCAAATTCACAGTTCCCTTCAAATACCTGAGAATTCTTTTCACACCCATCCAATGCAACTTTGTAGGTGTAGCAGTAAAGCGACTTAGAATGCTCACTGCACAAGCTATGTCTGGTCTGGACCACTGTGACAGATATAACAGACTCCCTATTGCAGAGTGATATATCTCCTGATCACAGGCTTCACTTTTATCCTCACCCAAACTATTGTAAAAATCTGTGCTCATAGGTGTAGGAGCAATATTACAATCTTTCATGTTATACTTCTCTAATAATTGTTCAATTTTTCTCCTTTGACTGAGAATATAACCACCTTTTTCAGTTTTTTGTATCTCTACACCGAGATAATTCTTTATTTCTCCCAAATTCTTTAATTCAAATTTCTTTTCTAACTTATTAGCAAATTCTTTAACTTGTGATGCATCCTTTGCAATGAAACAAAGATCATCCACAAATGCTAATAGTAGACAATTCCCACCTTGTAACTTTCCAGTGTATATGCAACCATCAGCTTTGCAACTCTTGAACCCAAGACCTTTCAATGCAGTATCTAAACAGATATTCCAATTTCTGGCTGACTGCTTCAGCCCATAAATAGCCTTGTTCAATTTATACACCATGTTAGGTTTTTTATTTTCATACCCTGGCGCTTGAACCATATAAATTTCTTCCTCTAATTCAGCATTGAGAAATGCAGTGGTTATATCAAAATGCCAAATTCTATGCCTGTATGCTGATGCTAATGCCAGTGCTAGTCTTATGCTCTCAGCTTTTACAGTTGGCGCGAACACCTCATCATAGTGCACATTCTTTAATTGAGAAAAACCTTGTGCCACCAATCTTGCCTTATACTGTACTTCATTATTGGGTAATACCTTTTTCTTATATACCCACTTACATCCTACAGCTTTCGTACCCTGTGGCAAAGTCATAGATGTGAACACTTCATGATCTCCCATGGATTTCATCTCTTTATCCATGGCTTCCTTCCACTTTTCTTGTTCAACTTTTGGTAATGCCAATACTTCCTTATAGTTTATTGGCTCATACCACACATTACACACTTTAACTTTACTGGCAGAATACCTGTCTGGCGGAACCCCTCTGTTACTACGCTCTGACCTACGTGGCATTGCCTGTACTTGTGTTTCAAGCTTTTCTGGCTTCATATCTTGTTCAGACTCTCCTCCCTGAACAGAGACACCTTCAGAAAATGATTCACCATCATTAAATGAGTTATTGTCACTAAGTGGATCACCGTCGCTAAGCGGATCACTGTCGCTAAGTGAGACATTTTCAGAATTTGCATCAATTCTGTTCCAATTTTGTTCTGCAAAACTAGCAGACCTTGAAATCACTATCCTTTTACTTCCATCGCTAAAGCGATACCCTTTTGAGCCTGGCTCATAGCCCACAAATCTGAGCTTTCTAGCCTTTTGTTGTTCCTTTCTTCTGATTGCCTTTGGAATATGTACCCATGCAGTACTTCCAAATATTTTTAAATGTGCTAGAGAAGGCTTTCTCCCATATAACATTGCATATGGAGTATTATTGATGGATGAACTCCACAACCTATTTACTAAATAATTGGCAGTCAGTATGGCTTCACCCCAATATGACCTGCTCATACCAGAATCCTCCAGTAATGAGTCTTTCATTGTTTGCAAAACACCATTCCTCCTTTCAGCCACTCCGTTCTCTCCCGGTGTGTAAGGATTTGTGCGCCTGTGTCTTATTCCCAATTGTCTCAACCATTGTTGAAAATTTGTTGACATTAATTCAGAACCTCTGTCAGTTTGCAACTGACATACCTGTTGTTTGTACCTTCTCTCTACAAAACTTAACCATTGCTTAAATTGCTGTAGCACCTCTGTTTTACTCTTAAGTAAGTAGCAAAACCCAAACCTGCTGTAGTCATCCACAATGACCAGCGCATACTTTGCTCCTCCCAAACTGGCTTGCATAGGCCCAATTAAATCAGCATGCACCAGTTCTAGAGCTTTTGTGGTTTGTCTTGTGCTAAACTTGCTCACTGGGAATGCTTTGGATTTCGATGCTTTGCATACTGCACAATCCAAATATGCCTTACATCCCTTCAAATCTAATCCTTCTGCAAATTCTTTCATTTGTTGAACAACCTTAAAATTAGCATGACCAAGTCGTCTGTGCAGAAGATGAACACATGAATTATGTTCTGCTACATTTTTAAATATCTGGGAACAATGTGGGACCTTTTGTCCCTGCAATACATAAAGATTATCCTCTTTTATGCCCTGTGCACAAACATTCCCATTTCTTTGGATGATACACTTCCCATTAACAAATGTGGTTTCATAACCTTGCTTGTCTAAACTAGACACACTTAACAAATTATGCTCCATTTCAGGTACACATAACACATCAGTAAACCTGGAGTCCAAATATGGAATTTGCACATCGCCTCTTCCAATGATTTTAGCCTTTTGACCATTGGCTAAGGCCACTTCTTCATTGTTTCCTGGAAAAAATCTGGAAAATAAGTCAGAATTATTAACAATTGTTTGACTAGCCCCACTGTCAATCAACCATTTGTCTCTATTGTTATTATAACAAACTTTTGCAACTGCAATCTGTCCTTGCAAATAATGTCTCTTGTCTTGCACATTTCTTCTCTGTGCACAGCTTTTCTGCAGATGATTGGTTTCTCCACAAATGAAACATGCTTTCTTATCTTGCTTGCAGAATTGTTGCTGTGTAACTTGATCTCTCCTGCCTCTGCTCTCCTCTTGTCTGCAGACACCTCGGCTGTTGCTAGAGATAGGCAGCCTGTGGAAAATTTTGCTGGAGACTTGCTGTAAGTTTCCACTGTACTCCTTGTTGGGCCCCCGCCTGTGGAATTTTCCATCAGCATGGCTGAAAAGCCTTTTCTCATATTCATTCAATAAACACGATTTCAAAGCCTCCAAATTCAAATCTGCTTCTGGCTTACTTTCAAAAATAGCTGATACAGTCTCCCAGCTCTGATCCAAACTGTTTAACACTAATAAAACTTTCTGGGACACTGGAAACTTTACTCCACGTTGCTCCAATTCTAGAAAATTAGACTGCATTTTCATTAAATGATCTTCCATAGAATCTCCTGGCTGCATACTGGCTCTAAAAAGCTTTCTCGAAAGTTGGACCACATTACACGCAGAAACATTGACATGTACTGCTTTCAATTTCTGCCATATTTCTTTTGCAGACTTTAATTCAGCTACATTTAAGAATTGATCATCCCCCAGACTTAAAAGAAGATAAGCCATAGCTTTGTCATGAGCCTTTTGATCTGCTGCTCCAAGCACTTGTGGGGGGTCTGCTACGATGTCCCATAATTCTTTTGCTTTCAAAAAACATTCCATTTTTGCAGCCCAAATTAAATAATTTTTCTTCCCCAATTTGGGTATTGGACTGTCTTTAAATTCCATAGCAGCAGCCATCCTGCTTTATTTTTCTTCTCTGCCTGTTCCTTTAACAACACAGACAGCTTCTTATCAGCTTTAAATTACAATGCAGTTTTAACTTTACTTCTTGAGCGATTTCTGGGCCCATAACCTGTCAGAGTTACGCAATAAATCAGAAGCTTCAGAAGATAACTGCATTTTGCTGATTCAAATAACTTCTTTATAAGTAGAATAAAACATTTACAATACCACACTTTGTTTCACCACATGTTGAGATGTTTTCATAGCAAGCTTTAATGGTGGACAGACTAAACCATGCCCTTCTTCTTGCTAAGTTTCTGGACATGCTCAATTAACACTTCAGCCCGATTGGCTGACTCAATCACATGGCTCTCCCAGTCATGAATATTCCAACATTACGTATCTATAGTGTAGTCTCAAACTTTGTAACACAATGGGGTACTCTTTCAGAGCAAGAGTAGCTTTTCTTCTTTGGGTAATATGGGAACTGTATTTTTCATAGCTACTCAGCATTAAGGATATTGAGGCAAGATATCTCTCTCTTTTCCATTATTTCAACCTTCTCACCCATTATTATTTTTGTAACAACCTTGTGATTGAATTAGGTTAATCCATCAAGACTGACTTCAAATATATTCAAAAAGTATAATGTGAATTATGAGAATTTGACCGCACATCTTTTAAGGTCCACCAGAACCAGCATAAACACAAGATATAACACTGATAGAAATTAGCTTCATTTTCTTTAGTAGTTAACTCAAGTCCGCATGTTTACCACTGCTTGAAAAAAAAATCAATAGGGTTCCCAGAAATCAGTATGTAACTTTGATTTGGATAGCACAACTTTACTGGACCAGTAAATTCTCTTGTCAAACTGTCAATCTCAAGATTTCTCTATGAAAGGTGCGAGAAATGAGATTTTGGATGGGACTTTGAATAGAAAACTCATGACTGTGCCAACTTTACAACTATGGTTTTTAGTCATATCCCTTAATTGTCAGTGGTAGAACAACACTAATTAACTTCAGCTTTCTAATTTATACTAGCGCAAAATTAAATTCAGGGCATATGTTTACCTAACCTGCCAGAAAATAAATCCTTTGGTGTTTTTCTCATGAACCTAAAATATGTGCCAGAGCTTCTCTTCTAGATGGAAGTTTTGTTGAACTTTACCTTGCCATTGGGTGGGTGATGGTTAAACTGTGGTGACAAAAAATTAACCGCTTCACACTTGAAAATCAGGCTGGTATTATTTTTATATGCCCCTTGGTTAATAGGAAGTACTTAAAACAAGACATTAGGTACTGGTGGTTTTTTTTCCATGTCCCATTTTTGAATTCTTATTATTCTCTTTCTTCCCAGAGAGAGAAAAGCCTGATTTCAAATTATTTGAATTTACCAGTTCAGTATTTAAATGTTAGATTTCAAAGCTGAAATTGTTCTGTGAGATATTTTACAAAATTATTCAGGGTTAGGGAATTGAATGTAGGCAGAAAGGAAAGATATTAATTGAATCAGTAATGTATGTGAAATCATTCTGTTTTTATTTGATTTTTAAAAATACTTTTTTGAACATAAACTTAGAGTTCTCATGTACATTATCTTTAGTCAGCTTTTGTGATCAGACATGAATAGAAATATTTAAATGCAGTTCTAGTAATCCGGAACTACAATCAATTAGGAAAGTTTTAAATCCAGATGCATGCATTTATACATTGAAATCTTGAATGAAAAGATTTCATTCATTTATTTTCCATCATTCAGTCCAATGTCATACTGGGTTATATCACCCATGTACATTCATTGATTATGAAGCCGTGGTTAAAAGCAGCACTGCAACCAACTTCAGTGACTGCTAGTTCAGCAGTTCAGCTGTTCAAATCAAATCTCACCAGACTCAAGGTTGACTCAGCCTTCCATCCTTCTGAGGTCGGTAAAATGAGGACCCAGATTGTTGGGGGCAATATGCTGAACTCTGTAAACTGCTTAGAGAGGGCTGTAAAGCACTATGAAGCGGTATATAAGTCTAAGTGCTATTGCTATTGCTATTTCACTCATCTGTCTTTCAACCTAAGGATCCATCACCAAATATTCAGTGTTCATACCAATTCTCTCTCACTTCCAATGAGAGTGGTGGGTTTCTACCGGTACGCCCCGGTTCGCAGCGGCGGTGGGAAGCTCCACCCACCCACCCGGACGTCTTCACGGATGTTCTGCGCATTTGCAGAAGTGTCATTCGTGCATGCATGGCGCGCTCCTGTTCCCAAACCAGTAGCAAAGGTAAGTGAAACCCACCCCTGGAAGGAGTCCCTACTTTTGTATTGTTAAAAATGTGGAACAATGTGTGATATGAATCTGGGTACAAGGCAAGAAAACAAGAGGAGCCACAGAGATCTGATCTTAAGCTTTACATAAATGTGGAGAGTAAGAGAAAGACTTAAAACCAACAGCAAACAATTGTGTTACGTGATGGAAAGGCACCTAAGATTTCTACAGGAAGACTAAATAGTTATATCAGATATATCTGGTGAGGAGCCTGAGATCTGGTGATTGGGAAGAAGGAAATCTTTCTTGTGGAGGATGTCAAAATTGGAGCTCCCAATTTCAGAATGGTCATTAGATGGGACCACAGAAGAAGAATTTTTTTAGAACAGAATAGAATAGAATAGAATAGAATAGAATAGAATAGAATAGAATAGAATAGAATAGAATAGAATAGAATAGAATAGAATAGAATAGAATAGAATAGAATTATTTATTGGCCAAGTGTGATTGGACATATAAGGAATTTGTCTTTGGTGCATATGCTCTCAGTGTACATAAAAGAAAAGATACATTTGTCAAGAATCATGAGGTACATTTTTGGTCTCTCTCTGCTGTTGTCTAGTAGTTTCTGGGTTTTTGTAGCTTAAATCTGGTTAGCCCTTCAAATATGCCAACAGCTGATCTTAATAGTGTTGGTTCTTTTGTATGTGGCAAGCTTATCTCTCCCTGGCTAGCAAGATTATATTATGCATTAATAACTTCTGAAAATTCATGGTGGAACTGACTCAGCCTTGAGAAAAAGATGAATGTGCTAACTGAAACCCTACTGATTGCATCAGTTTGCATCAGAGATATCTACTTATCTGTAACTTGATAGGACTTCTCCTTTGGAGGAATGCAGTGTTTTACATGAGTAATTTGCTCTGACCTCAAAAAACAGACTCTACACTTCAATGGTTGGTTGTACACGTACTTCTGTATCTCAGTTGGATAAAGTGCTTCTGATCAACTGATGAACTGGATAATGTCAATATCTACCTCTCGCCTCATAATTTCATAATCAGATGAATATTTATTTATTTATTTATTAGTTGCATTTGTATGCCGCCCACTCCATAGAGACTCTGGGCGGCTCACAACAATAAAAATTCACATGCAACAACAAATATAAAAAAAACATTGAAAACAGTAGATATTAAAACATTTAAAAACATTAAAAACCACAATTTAAAAACCCATACAATAAATCATTCATGGGGCCAAGAATGATGGATATTGTATTAAAATCATTGGCCCCAGGCCTGTCAACAAAGCCATGTTTTTACTGCTTTTCTGAAGGCTGGCAGGGTGGGAATAATGCGGATCTCGGGGGGGGGGGGTTAGTGTATTCCAGAGAGCTGGTGCTGCCACAGAGAAGGCCCTCATTTGTAGGCCCGCCAGCCAACATTGTTTGGCTGACGGGACCACCAGCAGACCAACTCTGTGGGCTCTGAATATACTACTCTGGTCAGGCCAACACATTGTCCATTTGGTGAAGTGAACTGTAGTTCAAGAAAAATGTGTATTACAGCCGTTGTCAGCTTTAAAGGTGTTCTAATTGTTTCTGCCATAATAAGAATATCTGTCTTTAAACCGTTTTTATAAGATTGTACTTTTAAAAGGAAAAAATAGAATAGAATAGAATTCTTTATTGGCCAAGTGTGATTGGACACACAAGGAATTTGTCTTTGGTGCATATGCTCTCAGTGTACATAAAAGAAAAGATACATAATATGTATACATAAAAGCGTACATAAAAGGAAAAATGCATTGTTTTAAAAATAGTTTACTTTTCTGCAACAAGCTAGCAAGGATACTGCTCATGACAGCATCTCATTTGGCAGTGCCAACTGCAATTCATTTTCAAACCATTGTGAAATATTCTGCTTTTCTTGAAAAAGCAGAGCGGGCAGTTGAATCAATTACCTGTTTAAGTTACCTGTCTTCTATCCCTTGCAGTTTACCTAGACTCTGTTTCACCTGAAACAGAGTCTAGGTAAACTGCAAAGGACAGAAGACACTGCTACCTGCTTTGACAGGTAGGTACTTTAACGCTATTTAAATCTGAGGTCATCTACAAGGACTCTGTTTCCTGCATTATTTTAGTTGGAGAAGGACAATAGTAGGCAGTCTGATCTAAGACTGTGTTCCCTAATTTATATCTTTCTGATGTTTTGGAACTAACAACATCAGATTCCCCATCCAGACTAGGCATTTGAGACTCAGCTTGGACAGATGCAATAGAAGGAGTTTAATCAGAAAAGAGAAAAGAGCTGGAAGGGCCTTGGAGGTCTTCTAGACCAACCCCCTGCTCAAGCAGAAGACCCTATACCATTTCAGACAGGTGGCTATCCAGTCTTTTCTTTAAAAACCTCCAGTGATGGAGTACCCACAACTTCTGAAGGCAAGCTGTTTCACTGGTTAATTGTCCTTACTGTTAGGAAGTTTCTCCTTAATTCCAGGTTGCTTCTCTCCTTGATTAGTTTCCATCCATTCTTTCTTTTCCTGCCTTCTGGTACTTTGGAAAATAAATTGACCCCCTCTTCTTTGTGGCAGCCCCTCAAATACTGCTATCAGGTCACCCCTAGTCTTTTCTGTAGAATTGGCCATACCCAATTCCTGCAACCGTTGTTCATGTGTTTTTGTCTCTGGGCCCTTAATCATCTTGCTCTTCTTTGCACTTTTTCCAAAATCTCAACAACTTTTTGGTAATATGTTGAACAAGGCTTACCTAGAATAGGATCAAAACTGCTCTTTCAGAGAACTATATTACTGCCTTCATTATGGAATATCCAGTTCTATCTAAAACATGCACACACCTGCCTGGTTCATTCAACATTTTAGCCATAATGTGATTAGTTTGATTTTGGCTGACTGCATTATGTCAATTCAGCAACTTTGGTTGGTGAACCCTAGTTTATAGCTTAGTGTGTTGTACAGTATTGTTCAGTCATTTATGATTTATTTAATAAATTGTGGTTCAGACGGCTTCTGGGAACTCATTAACACTCTAAACAATGTAATTATTCAGGGAGGTTACTAGACTACTTTCTGCTTCCAGATGTCCCTCTTCTTGAAGTGTCTCCAAGAGCTAAAGGAAGTGGGAGACTGTCAATGCTTGCAATTAGCAACATAGATAATATATGCCCACTAGTAGTCATTTGCATGAACTCGATGGCAGATATACCAAACCACTTCTAGAGGTTATATTTCATTGACTGCAGTTGTCGGCCAAACTCTTAATCACAAAGAGTCCCAAAATGTCCTCTTAGGAATGTTACCCTCTCTGGCCTTTCCAATTACTTTCCAGACTTCAACTGGTGCAAAGTGCAGCTGCGTGTGCTGTGGTGGGTGTCTCAAGATATACCCACGTAACACCCATACTCTGCCAGCTGCACTGGTTGCCCATTGGTCTCCGGGTGCAATTCAAGGTGTTGATTATCATCTTTAAAGCCCTACATGGCTTAGGTCCAGGTTACCTTCGGGACCGCATCCTACCTCATACTTCCCTTCGACTGGTCAGGTCCCACAGAGTGGGTCTCCTCCAGGTGCTGTCAACCAAACAATGCCGACTGACGGGGCCTAAGGGGAGGGCCTTCTCTGTGGGGGCCCCCACTCTCTGGAACCAACTACCCCCAGAGATCCGAATTATCCCCACCTTGCTGGCCTTCCGAAAAGCCATGAAGACATGGCTTTTCCTGCAGGCATGGTACTGAGACAATTTTACATCCTAGGTCTCCCCCATGTATTTATGGTTTTATATGTTTTTAAAAATTCTTTTTAATAGTGTTTTTAAATTTTATATTGTTTAGTTGTTCTTTAAATGTTGTATGCCGCCCTGAGTCCTCAGGGAGTACGGTGGCATATAAGAACATTAAATAAATAAATAAATAAATAAAATAATTCAGGAAGAGATTGTATCACTTGATTCATGTTCTCCTGAAAGGACACCAGACTCTAACTGGCTTTCAGGGAGGAACAATGTGATCTTCCTCTTAGTAATGAAAAAAAAATACTAGCTGCAGAATTTTATTATTTAAACATTTCAGCCTTTTGCAATCTGCAAAGAGGCTCCTTGAAATTACTTTTCATAGCCAAAATAAAATTTCTAAAATCAGTAGTGGAATGAACTGGAAAGCGCTTAAACAATAGAAGACAGGAAGCCAGAAAAGATTTATCCACAAGACAGACCCATGATAGTGGTTATTTTTTATTGTGTCCGTATTACATATTCCTCCTATCCATATTACAAATAGCTTCCATTTATATGACAAAGGGATACGGGAGATCTTATGGGCAACATAAGGGACTCTGAGTGGATTTCAAGTTGGAGGGGCCTGTTCACTGCAGTGATTATCTTCGCTAACTATTGTGGCTGTACAGGATGGGGTATGTGGCAATGAGGGACTAACAATTCCTAAAGTTTTCCATAATGTCCCAGAACAGCACTTAGAGGGATTATGGGAAATTAAATGGATAACTAGAGTCAGCTGCCTGCCATTGTTTAAAGCAGGGATCTCCAACCTTGGCAACATTAAGACTTGTGGACTTCAACTCTCAGAATTCTCCAGCCAGCAAAGCTGGCTGGGGAATTCTGGGAGTTGAAGTCCACAAGTCCACAAGTCCACAAGTCTTAAAGTTGCCAAGGTTGGAGATCCCTGCTTTAAAGTATACTGATACATAGCAGTATGATAGCACTAGTTATAATATTACTACTATAATAATAGTAATATTAACAATAGCAATAGCACTTAGACTTATATACCGCTTCACAGTGCTTTACAGCCCTCTCTAAGCGGTTTACAGAGTCAGCCTCTTGCCCCCAACAATCATTTTACCAACCTCAGAAGGATGGAAGGATGAGTCAACCTTGAGCCTGGTGAGATTCGAACTGCCAAATTGCAGGCAGCCGGGAGTCAGCAGAAGTAGTCTGCAGTACTGCATTCTAACCACTGTGCCACCACAGGCTCAGTAGAAGTAGTAATGGAAACAAAGCCAGAATTGAGAAGACAGCAAAGGATAGCAAGTGCTGACTTCAAGAAATTGAAGAAACAGTGGATCACCTGGTTAGCCGCTGATCACTACAAGCAATGGCATAACAAAGTAACAACAATTGTACCTTGGAACATCTGAAAGCAATGCTATTTGCCTGCAAGCAAAAACTGGTGGGACCATAAAATAGAGAAAATAGAAAATGGGGGAAACTAAAATGCTCAAACAGACAGGCACATGCCACATAACACCCCAAACTTAACAATTGTTGATAGGAAAGACAACAAAGTCTGAATAGTGGTTGTAGCAGTACCTGACAGCAGAATAGAAGAAAAAGAACTGGAGAAGACAATTAAATACAAAGACCTGCAAACAGAAATAGAATGACTGTGGCAAAAGCAACCAAAGGCAGTAACAATAGTTACTTGGGTACAATTCTAAAACAATTGGAGCACCAGAATAACAGAGTTGGAAGAGACTTTGAAGGTCTTCTAGTCCAACCCTCTGCTCAGGCAGGAAACCCAAGGTCTTTTCAGACAAATGGTTGTCCAATTTCTTCTTTAAAACTTCCAGCGTTGGAGCATTCACAACTTCTAGAGGCAAGTTATTCCACCAATTAATTGTTCTCACTGTTAGGAAATTCTTCCTTAGTTCTAGGTTGGTTCTCTCCTTGATTAGGTTTCCATCCATTGCTTCTTGTCCTGCTTTCAGGTGCTTTGGAGAATAGGTTGACTCCCTGTTCTTTGTGGCAGTCCCTTAGATATTGGAACACTGCTATCTTGTCACCCCTAGTCCTTCTTTTCATTCAGCTAGTTATACCCAATTCCAGCAACCGTTCTTTATATGTTTTAGCCTCCAGTCCCGTAATCATCTGCACTCTTTCTAGAGTCTCAACAACTTTTTTATATCGTAGGGACCAAAGCTGGATGCAGTATTCCAAGTGTGGCCTTACCAAGGCATTTTAAAGTGATATTAACACTTAATTTAATTTAATTTAATTTAATTTTAATAGATTTGTATGCCGCCCAACTCCCGAGGGACTTCACATGATCTTGATTCTATCCCTCTGTTAATGCAGCCTAGAACTGTTTGGCTTTTTTGGCAGTTGTAGCACACTGCTGGCTCATATTTACAGTAAGTGGGTGTCCACTAGGACTCCAAGATCCCTCTCACAGGTACTACTATTGAGCCAGGTACCAACTATAGTCCTATGCTATATCTGTGCATTTGGATTTTCTTGACTAAATGTATAGAACTTTACTTTTTTCACCACTGAACACCATTGGAACTGACAAATTCACCGTCAATTGCAAAAGGCAGTTTTACTCAGAACAGCATGCATCCTGTGACAATACCTGTAACACCATCAAACATCCACATCTGTCTGTCCCAGGTCCTTGGGAAGGACTCGATAGGTGGACAAAAATGCCAATTCCAGTCTGAACATCTGGCTGACTGTGTGATGAACCATAATAGCAATGCTTTGTAGCTAAAGGCCAGAGTCAGCGTAAGCATTGGTGGTACACAAAATAAATGCAATAATTATTGAGTCTGTCATCTGCACCTCTATAACTGTCTGGTTCGGTTCTGCAACCCAACAAGACAGACACAGACTTCAGAGGATAATCAGAACTGCAGAAAAAACAATTACTGCCAACCTGCCTTCCATTGAGGACCTGTATACTGCACGAGTCAAAAAGAGGGCCGTGAAAATACTGTATTTACTGACCCCTCACATCCTGGACATAAATTGTTTCAACTCCTACCCTCAAAACGACGCTATAGAGCACTATACACCAAGACAACTAGACACAAGAACAGTTTTTTCCCCCGAACGCCATCACTCTGCTAAACAAATAATTCCCTCACCCACTGTCAAACTATTCACTGAGGCTGCATTACTATTACTATTAGTTTTTCTCATTGTTCCTATCACCCATCTCCTCCCACTTATGACTGTAGGACTGTAACTTGTTGCTTGTATCCTTATGATTTATATTGATTGTTTCCTGATTGCTTATTTGTACCTTATGACAATCATTAAGTGTTGTACCTCATGATTCTTGACAAATGTATCTTTTCTTTTATGTACACTGAGAGCATATGCACCAAAGACAAATTCCTTGTCTGTCCAATCACACTTGACCAATAAAGAATTCTATTCTATTCTAATTCCTCAATCCATTCTGAATTAAGTCAAAAATTGGACGTTTCCCAGAACCACCTAGGTGAGACAGGTGGCGTGGAAAGATAGGGCGCAAGAAAGTTAATAAACAAAACTACCAACCCCTCAAAGAAGTCTGTGTAGAGAAATATAAAAAGTCAGCATTACGTAGAATGAAAGCATTTTAGTTACTAGAAAACCAAGATGAGAACTCTTTTATGAGGAACTGTTATGAGACTCTCACCCGTACAGGTGATTAAAACTATTACGTCTGGGTTTGGCTGAAAGGAAAAGAATACACTGAGCTGTAATTCCCTGCAGGCTTTCAAAGCAGCCGAAACTTTATTTAAAACATACAGGGACCACACTGAAGTATCATGACAGGGAGAGGGAAAGCAAGGCCTCTCTAACTAACTAACCTCCTGTAATCATGAAATATGACTCCAAAAATGATTTGAAAGAATTGATAGAGTCATGGGTTTGTTTGCAAACACAATTATGTTACCACCTGTCGGGAAAATGTAGGGAGAAGCAAGTTCAGAGGGATTCCCCCCCCCTTTTAAAATAGCTGGTATTTGATATTTTGTGATGTTGAGAGCCCCCATTGCTGGTCACCTCCTTATTATGATTAAGTATATCAGTTAAATTAGATCTACTCTTGTATTTGAGGTAATCTTTGTCAGCCCTGCAAAAAGCCTCATTTTTGCCCCAATCTTGCCTTCACCTTGCTATCTACCACCCAGAGTTCTTAGGAACGATGTGCAGTGTAGAAATTTAATGAATTAAAATAAATAAAAACTTGATTCATCCGCCATCTTCCATAGCTGGGATGTGGAGAAAAAAGTCAATGAATGTTTTCTGAGGAGAGTTAGTTTTCATCTGTCTTTCTACCACACAAGAAGATGAAAATTAATTTCACTGAGTGGGTCAAACTGAAAATGTAGCTGAGAGGCCTTTTGAACTACGGTAAATATTCATTTAGATTTTCCTCCTTTGTCCTTTTTATTCTTATTACATCCTACATTAAAGTTTTTTCCATCTCATCTATTTAGTTTTTCTGTTGAAGTCAATGGTCCAAGGGCAGAAGCAGGCAAAGTCAGAAACCTTCACAGATCCTTGGGGCTTATATTTTAAGGAATTAGTTTTACTGCCTGGGATTAAAAGGATTAATGCATCTGACTTGTTGTAATACCAAATTTTGTTTAGCTAACCCTAACCCATCCTTCACATGTGGGATGTAGGATAACTGTACCACTCCTAAGATAGACACTTCAAGTGGCAAAACCAAGTTGGGATTTAAAATGGCGGACTCTATTTAATATTGTCCTCAATCTGGGGCCTGATTTGGTCTATTAAAACCAATAGGACTAAGGCAGTTGAAATCCACATAAATTTAAGGATGGACTATCACCTAGCCTGTCATCCTTAGAGGGTCCTTTCTGACTGTCAGGAAGCCCCTTCCATAGTGGATTCCTTCTTTCTTTTAAACCTATGAATGGGTAATGGAGCCATAGAGTTGAGACATTTGTTTAAGATTCATAGGTCTGAGGGAAACTTCAAGGCAGGGTCCTCTCACTCTCTCCTTCCCCTGCCCTAGGGCAGAAGCTACCTCATCTATCTCACCATTGAATTATTTGCCCAGTCATTCTCAATCCAATCAGAAAAAAGGAATGTTCACAAGTCTTTTCATAGTCTGATTCATCTTAACTCAAATTAGGATGGGGATAGAGATGCCCTTCCCATCAACTGGAACCTGGCTGAAAGTGGTAGGATAAAGGAATGTGGAAGGGCAATCTGTGTGAAATGGTTCTAATGATTCAGACTGTGGATGGCTGTGGGGTGGAGGTCATGAGGAATGGGGGATGGAGTGATTTGCATGTGTGAAAGGCTGGCATAGACTAAACATCACTGAACTTTCACATGGGGTTCAGATAGAATGGAATTCACATACCTGATGGCCTGTATGGTGGCATTCTGTCTGAGTGATGATAGCTGAGCCAGCGCTTCTAACCCTAAACTATTGGGTTTTTTTGTTTTTTTTGTTTTACATCTGTATAGAATTTTAGCAGGTGATGCTTTCCCTATCAACATGCCAGAAAAAAAGCACAGGAAGGAGGAAGAGAAGAAAGGAGTAAGAAGAAGGAAGGAAGAAAGAAGCGGAGGAAAGAAGAGAGATGGGGAGAGGAGAGTTAGGAGTGAGGGGAAGAGGGGAAGTAGGGAAGAGGAGAAGGAGAGGGGGGAAGTAGGTTTAGAAAGAGAAAGAGGAAGGGAAAGTAAGAAGGAAGAGAAGGAAGGGCTGTATGAGATAGGAAGATGGGATGGTAAGGCAGCAACCTTGAACTAATAAAGCAATAAGATAAATATAGAATATATGTGTAAATATTTTGTAAAAGAATGAAATGATAAATGAAATGATAAATATGTGAAAATGTCTGTATGGGAATAAAAATAAAAAACTTTAAAAAAAACTTGCCGGAAAAAAAGATCAGGGGTAGGATTCTGGTGTGTTCTGTGGTTGTTAAAGACTCTGCAATCCAGTTAAGAAATACTCTTAACATTACTCTTTCCTCTGAAGCAATCCTTTATTTAAAAAGGCATTTAAAGCTAGTGGCATCGAAGAAGCACCTTCTCGGATGAATTAGGAATCTATAAACTGATACAAAACTGGAGCTACATTTCTCCACGGCCCTGCAATTTACTAGCCTTTACGCAAACTGCTGGTTGGATTCAGACATTGCATTAAACCAGAATGAAGTTTATTTGGTTTTGGTTTAACGTGATGAACAAGTGTAGCCATTACCCAATATGTTATTAAGGTGTGATATTTCATATTTATGCATGGATCTAGATTTTGTGGTTTTGAATCAAGACCGCTGATTTATCGTGTGGCTTATTCAACAATGGTTTGCAAAATTTATGGCTTAGCATAGTGTGTGAGCTCTGCCATTAACTGGACATTTCTAAACACAAGTAAAATAAGTGGGACATTTCTAAACACAAGTAAAATAATGTGGGAGTTTACTACATGGACTATGTAGTAAAATCCCACATTATTTTACTTGTGTTTAGAAATGTCCAGTTAATGGGGTAAGAGCATGACTGTAATCAATATCCTCTCCTTCAAATAAATATTTTGTCCTGTAGGGTTCCTCAACCTAGCACCTTCCAGCAGATCTTCCATCATCCTCAGTTGTCCCACCTGAGCTGTGCTGAGTGGATTGTGGTTTACCATTCATGAAATCCTAAACTGAGAAAGGTGGGGAGAGAAAAAAAATAACAGGGATCTGCTAGGTTATGTCTGAAAGCAGAATGGATGTGATTAAACCTATCACCATTTCCACCTCCAGCATATCAAAAATCCAGAAATGTGGTTTATTTGGAAATATCAACCCTACTTGTTTATTTAATCAATTTATATGGCTGCCCATCTCACTTTTATAGAATAGAATAGAATAGAATAGAATAGAATAGAATAGAATAGAATAGAATAGAATAGAATAGAATAGAATAGAATAGAATAGAATAGAATAGGATTCTTTATTGGCCAAGTGTGATTGGACACACAAGGAATTTGTCTTTGGTGCATATGCTCTCAGTGTACATAAAAAGACAAGATATATTTGTCAAGAATCATGAGGTATGATTACATATATGACTACAAGCAGTTTACATTTCCATTATACATTTCCATTATATTTATTATCTATTTATTAAATGTATATGCCACCCATGTCACTATCAAGAAGTCAACAACACCTGGTGTCTTTACTTACTGAATCTGGGGGAATATCCAGCCTAGGTAATTAAAAGAAATCTAAGACATTAAAGGTATTTAAAGGAGGGAATCTCAGGGTTGCAGGCTAAGCTATGAAGTAGGAAAAAAAAATATTCTGGAGGAAGGTTTTGCTCTGTTTTGTTGCATCCATGAACTCCCTGGGAGTCACACTCACTTGCATTGAGTGGGTCTTCATGCTACAAATAATAATGTCAAAGCTCTGGCTGGCCCATCTCTGGCCTTTCAACTGAAGAGTGCAGAGGGAGAGAAATCTCAGATTATCTTTGCGGGAATCTAGAAATAGCCAGTTTTGTGGTCTTTCCATCTACTGTCCTTTGCAGCTCTAATTGCAAAGGTTTAAAAGATTTAAATATAGCCATTAATAGAAGCATTACAGCTACTGAGATTTCTGTGTCTCCCCATTCTGGACTGGCTTCTGCCTCTATCAAGTCAAAGAGGAAAAATAAAACGAAAGTAAAATAGTATTTTAGGATAGTACCCCTAGGAATGAGGAGTTCAGCCTGTCAGTTATGATGAAATCTCTATTCTAATTCAGTACAGACAGAATCAGGCATAACCAATGTTTAACCCTACACGAATGCTGCCCTCAAAGCCTAATAAACAGTCAACAAATTCCTGCAGAGTTTACAGGTGCCATTATTTTTCACTTATCTCTTTTACTTGCAGTGCAATTTTATAGGCGGTTACTCTGCAAATCAAGGGCTTAGTTCCAGATCAATGGGTATGAGGTTTCAAATGGCTTTACAAAAAATTTAAATAGAGCATATCTGTTTCTCCATTCTTCAAATAAATTTCAAGGCACTTAACAATAAGGGGAAATCATCATCGCACATAAAAAATACCTCCAAAAACTCAAATCACCTCCCATTTGGAGCTTCGTGGAGGAGAAACCGAAGAATTGAGGGAGAGAATCTGGTTTGAATTCTCTCTCCCTCCCTCCCCCCCTTTTTTTGTTCTTTTTTCTTTTTCCGTTTTGGGCCGTAGACGACTATGAAGAAACTGGAATACTGTAAACAGAATAGAATATTTACGTTGTCTGCGAACAAAATCTCTCTTCCACCTTCCCCCGTGTTTCTTTTTAAATCCTCACGTAAATAAGACACAGTTCTGTCTCTTGAGAGCAAAGAACCGTGTCTTGTTTACGTGAGGATTATTTACGTCTGGCAGGTTAAAAACTTTCGGATTAAGAGAGCGGGGAGGGCAAAATGTGTATGAATTTGATTTTTTTTTAAATAAAATAAAGCAGACACCTAGCCTTGATTGACAGAGGGAAAACATTGCTAGAAAGCAGCTCTGGGAAACTCATTTGATGAAATCCGAGGGTTTAGACAGCAACAGAACCGACACAAAGCCGTTTTATTCCCGTCGAAATTCTCTTCAAAGCGCTGCCTTTAATCCCGATCGAGCCTTACAATTTGTACCCCATAAATTTGGAGCGGCGATTCAATCCGCGTCTCCGATCCTGGGGTGGGAAAGAAAACCTTGCCCCACGTTCTCGAGAGCTGGCTGAGAGGGGCCTGGCTAGGGAAAGAAAAAAAAAACCTAGCCATGCTCCTTCGTTCCGGCGGAACGCACCGAGACTTTAGCTCAGATTGAGTAAGCAAGCATCCTCTGGCACAATTATACAGGACTAAACCAGATTCTTGAAGTGTGTGTGTGGGGGGGGGGGGGGAGTTAAAGAAAGCGGGATCTTCTCCGTTTTTTAAAAATTAAAATAAAAAGGGTGGCGGGGGGCGAGAGGTATGTCGACTTGTAGGATTCCCGAAAGCTTTAAGATGTGTCAGCAGAAGCGGAGAGAGGCCTCTCTTGCTTTGAAGGTGGATTACACGCCGTAGGGCAGAGTGGTAGTAAGGGAGCGCTGCGCTCCCCTTCCCCGGCGCAAGAGAGAGAAATCGCGGATCTGATTAAATGCGAGCCCGCATCTCCCTTTCCCGATCCCCGTTTCTACGCCTCTTTCGCCCGTCCCAGATTCTTCTCCAGCGTTGGCTCCGTCGACCCTCGGAGTCGTTAGCCGGCCCTTCCGGCTAGAATAGAATAGAATAGAATTCTTGATTGGCCAAGTGTGGTTGGACACACAAGGAATTTGTTTTAGGTGTATATGCTCTCAGTGTAACATAAAAAGAAAAGATCGTCAAGAATCATAAGGTACAACACTTAATGATAGTCCGGGTACAAATAAGCAATCAAATCATATTAGGAAACAATCAATATAAATCGTAAGGATACAAGCAACAAAGTTAGTTATACAGTCACAAGTGGGAGGAAATGGGTAATGGGAACGATTACAAGATTAATAGTAGTGCAGACTTAGTAAATAGTTTGACAGTGGTGAGGGAAATATTTGTTTAGCAGAGTGATGGTGTTGGGGGGGGGGAAACTGTTCTTGTGTCTAGTTGTCTTGGTGTGCAGTGCTCTATAGCCTCGTTTTGAGGGTAGGAGTTGAAACAATTTATGTCCAGGATGCGAGGGGTCAGTAAATATTTTCACAGCCCTCTTTTTGACTCGTGCAGTATACAGGTCCTCAATGGAAGGCAGGTTGGCAGTAATTGTTTTTCCTGCAGTTCTGATTATCCTCTGAAGTCTGTGTCTGTCTTGTTGGGTTGCAGAAGGGTAGATAAAAGCAGGTTTTCAACAGGTTTCATTCCTCCACCCCCACCCCCCCATTTTTTTCTTTTTTTAAAAAAATCGGGAACATGGCGTTTGGCGAGAGTAGCTGCACCTGTTGAATTCCTGCCAAGGTGAAGCTCCCTCTACTTATCTATGGAGATTCTGAGTCATCCAGGTCATGGTGGTCCCAAAGGTGCTTCCCCCTACCCCCCCCCCAAGAGGCAACTGGACTTCTTGAAAGCTTCTTGGATGAGAAGCGAAACGTCTTCAAAGAAAAACCAGAAAGTCCAGTTGCCTCTTGAAAAAAAGCCCCTTTGGGACTCCCTCGGCTTCTTTGCCGTGGGGCATCGTCCAGTTCGCCCCCCTCCGTTTGTGTCCGTTACATACAGTGGAGTGGGGCTACTAAACTGGACCCCTCGAAGCGAGCGTTTAAGGAAGTAATCTTCCCAAAAACAAAAGGAAAAAAAAGAGAGCGGGGCTCCCTTCTTTCGGAGGCCGCGGAGTGAATAGAAGCGGGGTTTTTCGAAGGCCCTGGTGGCCGTCGCCAACCCCGTCCTGCGGGGACTCTTCCCACTGCCACCCACCCACCCCCGTCCCAGTCCCAAATTCTTCCACGCAGCGTGATAGCCGCCCTCGGACTCCAATCGCGAGAGCTGGACTTAACTTCCAGATCAGATCATCAGATCAGGATGCGTAGTTTAATCCTTTCTTTCAAAGAGCTCCAAGCCACACACATAAATTCTCCCCCCCCCACCCACCCCCTTTACGACAGCCCGGTAAGGTAGGTGGGCTGAGAAATGTGGTTTTCTTTCAGAAATAGGAGATGGAATACACCTTTAATAGACGCCCGTTTAATAGGCTGGATTCAAGTCAGATTTGTTTAAAAAATAAAAAACCCAAGCAGAAACACCTGCCAGCTATGACCTGTTAAGCCAGGTTTTCCTTAACTGTGGCTTGTTTAAGCAAAATGGATTCAATTCACACAATGCATTTCATCACAAACCGTGGTCTACTAAGTAAGGAGGGTGGCTGAGTTCTCGCAACAGAGGGCAGCACAAAAGGATTTAGATTAAGATACACATGACCAGAGTTGGTTTTGCCTGACCAACTACACCAGCATAAGTTTTTCCCCCCTGCACATCTCTTAAAAAGGCCAGATTTGGAGTACAATTCTAAATCCCCAAATGATATTCATTAATCCATCAGAGAGCTATTACGGTAGTACTGAAAAGTCTAGACGAAAGGGTTAACTTCCAATTCAAATATGATCAAACAAGTATTCCCATACCCAAGTAATAGGTTAAATTAACCTGAGTAAATCTAATGTATTAAATTAACCTGAGATGAAAAACACTTTTTGTTTGCTAAAACATGGTCATTCTGGAAGTCCTTTGATGAACTGGTGTCTGAGGGGGATACAATGCCATGAATACTACTGTGAGTTGAACTTGTTGTAACTGATGTTACTGCATTATCCATTATTGAGTGAATACTACTTACAGTCAGAACTG
The DNA here is from genome assembly GCA_023053685.1 of Diadophis punctatus similis. Lineage (NCBI taxonomy): Eukaryota > Metazoa > Chordata > Lepidosauria > Squamata > Dipsadidae > Diadophis > Diadophis punctatus. The sequence goes on along the minus strand of JALIGW010000003.1, from coordinate 7,398,986 downwards.
AAATGGTACAAAAGTCTCATAAAGAAACAGAAAAATAAGTAATTCCCCCTCTTAAAACATCAAGAGGCTCTTAATGTAAACCTGACATTATTATCTTCATTAGTCATGCAATTAAGATTTGTTTGCAAATGAAAAAGCAAATCTACCTTTGTATGGAAGGATTCCTATTAATTAAGGAACTGGCTAATTTTAATCTCGGGATGTATTGATCTTGATCCAAGGGGACTCCTTTACTTAGCCATTGGTCTTATTTGGAAATAAATAACAAAAAATAATGATGTATATCATAGTAAAAATGTCATGAGTACCTGCGACTAGGTACATAAGGACTTAGGGAGGGGTGTGTGTGTAAGTATAGCAGGTGTGTTTCCCTAACAGGGTTTGATACTTACAGAATCTCCTTCACTTGTCAACTCTTTCAGAAGCTGTTCAAGTAAGTAAATACATTTATTATTGTAACAGTAGGTCATAAAATAGGAATGCCATAAAATACAGTAAAATAACAATAAAACAATGAAATAATAAACTAGAGTAATAGAAATATTAGATGTCAGAAAGTTGCAACACAATAAAGACAAGACATAAGAATTTGTTTCTAAGGCTAAATGACAGCAGAGCAAAAATAGCAAAAACTTGGTTGCCAATGGTTGGAAGCACATCTGCAAGGAGATAAGTCAGTTTTTCAAAGTTCAGGAGCCCTTGACTTCATGTACCATTAATAATTTCACCTGATCTCATCTTAAATGGGGCTGTAGAGGTAACAATGAATAATGTCTTCTTGAGAGTAGGTGAATATTGGGTACTTCAGAGTTTCAGAATGGGGGCGGGGTGAGAGAGCGCCAGTTTGGGATAGTAGTTAAGGCGCCAGGCTGGAAACTGGCAGACCATGAGTTCTAGTGCTGTCTTAGACATGAAAGCTTTATTGGGTGACTCTGGGCCAGTCACTGACTCTCAGCCCTAGAAAGGAAGGCAATGGCAAACCACTTCTGAAATTTTATTAAGAAAACTGCAGGGACTTATCCACACAGTTGTCTGGAGTCAAGATTGACTCAAAGGTACTTAATAAATAAATGGGGGAGGCAGCATAGGTAAGAGATAGGAGGTTGGATTGAGTCCAAGTACACCTTTCAACTTGAACCTTGCTCTCAAGATGTGTTGTTGTCTAGCTATGTGCAGAATATATTCCTCTAGCAATGGATAGTTCTGGAGACCCTTGAAGGGTTTGGGTTTCCTCCCAGGCCATGCCACTGGAAGTGAGAGAAACCTGGTAGTTTCCAGAATCAAATCTTCCAAATTAGAGGTGTTTCATTGTGGTTTGGACACCATGTTTTATGGGAAGCTTGGGGGCTGGATTATCCCAGAATATGTTTCTGTTTCAGAGATTTCCAGGAAGTGCTGGACTGCCCATCCATCCCCAGAATGTCATGGTCTGGAGGGAAGCAAAAAGTTCAAGAGTTCTCTAGTCCATTCTTGATCGACAGCTTCTGCATATCACTAATGTTATGAAGAAAAAATAAAAAAGGCTAGGTGTTGCTGCTTTGACCTCCTGCAGAGCTGCAAACATAAATTGAAAGTATGAATATACAGCAAACCGTCATACTAAGCTATGGTACAATTTAGTTACATGGACAAATGTTAGGTTAAAACCCAACTGTTCTTTGTTAACCCAGATTTAGGATTTAGCATATTGTCTAAACTCAGCCATGGAATAGATTCACTTATCAGCATAGGCCTGAAGCTTTGCTCAGAGACCTTAAACCTATATGATCATTGTGATCATGAAACATACCTATCTTAAAATATTTAATTGGATTAATGGGGGCATTTGGGTCTTGCTACAGTCCTCTTTGTTAAATATGAGGGAGCATCTTGGAATTGCAAAACAATATGTTGCATATTTTCTTAAGAACTGGTACCCTAACAGTCCAATTGCATCTGGACAACATGAGTGGGATGGAGTTCTAACCTCTTTTGAATTTAGAAATAGGCTTGGGCTTTTTTCCCCCTGAAAATGTTATAAAGCTGTTCTCTTCCACTGAAATTGGAGCATTCAGATTCAATTGTGTGCCATTTGAAGTAAGCCTCCATGTGCGCCCAGTAATATTTACTCTGAATATGCTTACAGAAGAGTGAGTCTCAACCTTTTTCAGCCCAACACAATGGATTGAAAACGGAGATATTTCTTTTACTGCCTTTCTTCTCTGTGTAATTTTATGGCACGGTTTATTTAACCAACTCCAGATCTATAAGCAAGAAGGTCAGCAAGAGCAGTTCTGTGGCAAACCAGAAAAAAATATATTGATTATATACACATCTTTTAAGGCTTGTAAGACATGGAACAAGGGGAAGTTATACAATGTTTTAAAATTTGAATGTATATACAGAATACAAAAAAAATGTAGACAGAAATCTCATGGCGCATTAGAAAAAAAGCTCATGGTACATTTGGGCACCATAACACCCTGGTTGAGAACCACTGATATATAAGATTGCCAAAGGTTTCAATTAATGTCTGAACAATTAACTTAAGAGCAATCTCTAGTAACTATATTTGCCCTGGATCAGCCCCCTTCCTCAGTCTATGAAATAAAGGAACATAAAAGGGCATCTTAGGTTTACAGTGACATGCACCCTCATCTTGTCCACCAACAAACTCATTAAGGGATATTTTACAAATATTATGCAAAAACCAGTGAGCCTCTGGTGACTGATGTAAGTATTCCATGTCGTTTCCCTCCAATTTTTATTTTCAATTTTTATTTTCAAAATGGTAAACTCCTAGGCAGGGACTTCGCTTGGTCCCAAGCCTTCTTCAAAAAGGAATTATTTTCAACTTGTTTTTTTTTTAATTTATTATTTATTTATTTGTTTATTTATTTATTTATTTATTTATTTATTTATTTATTTATTTATTTATTTATTTATTTATTTATTTATTTATTTATTTATTTATTTATTTATTTATTTATTTATTATTTGGAAGTTCTTCTATGCCGCCCTACTCCCTAAGGACTCAGGGTGGTGTACAGCATTTTAAAGAACACTCAACTTGTTATACTCAATTTATTTTTAATTTGATTAGTTCCAATTTGATTAGTTCCCCAGACTACCTGCCTGAATAGAAAGACAGGATAGAAATCGAATGCGGAATAATACAAATACCGATGTTTAACGATGGGGATATATACTGTATATATATATATATATTCCTGCAGGGGAAAAGTGAAAAGTTGGTAGCTCGTTCCCGTGGGGGGCGTGGGGGGGGGGATACAAGCGCGTTGTGGGTGCAGCGGAACCTGCAAGTCGATCTTGCAAAAACTGATCAAGGAGAGAGAGAGATTCCACCTAGAAAAGGAGACATTTTCTGATCGTGAGAGCAACCAACCCAATGGAACAGCTCTCGCCTTCCGAAGTTGTGGGAGCTTCATCCCTGGAAGCTTTCAAGAGGAGATCGGACCTCCATCTGTCAGAAACGGTGTAAGTAGGGTCTCCTGCTCGGGCGGGCGGGGGAGGGTTGGACTAGATGACCTTACAAGGTCCCTTCCAACTCTCTTATTCTGTTCCGTTCTCCCCTCCCTGAAGCTTTTCAAACCTCCAGCAAGCGCCCCTCCCAGAAAAAGAAAACCCACAGGCCAGGGGGCTTCTCTTCCCCCCTTTTTTTTGCTAAAAAAGAAAAAAGAATGGGAAAAAAAGGAGGGAGGGGGCAAGAGATGAACCTGCTCCGGGCCGGCCAGGCAGAAGAAGCTCGGCGCTTAAGCCGGGAGGGGAGGAGGCGGCAAGCCTTAAAGAGGCCGAGCAGCTCTTTTCTGCGCAGGCGCGGGGCGCTCTCTCTCTCTCTCTCTCTCTCTCTCTCTCTCTCTCTCTCACCCTTTGAGCCCAGGTGGAGCGCTTTGCCCGGGACTCCAGTTAAAAGTAGTAGCTGCTGCTGCCGCTCGGCCTTCCAGTCCCCTCCCTCGCCGGCTCCGTTCCCTTCCTCAAGCCTCCCCCACGCAGCCCTCGGCGGCTCATGGCTCTTCTGGGGAGAATCGACTGGCAGGTAGGGCGGCTTGCTTTTCCCAGGAGAAGGAAGGAAAGAGGGAAGTAGAAGGAGAAGAAGAAAGGAAGGAAGGAGACCGTATTGCCGGAGAGAGAGAGAGAGAGAGAGAAAGGGAGGAGGAGGAGGAGGGGGGGGGCGGTTGATGGTGGGGACCCCCGCTTGCCCTGCGGAGCCCCGGCGCTCTCCTCTGCCAAGCTCCGGGGAAGGCTAAACGGTTTTGGCGAGCTTTTGCTTCCAAAGAGAGGCGAGTCTTTTTCCCCAACTTCTCCTCCTCCGGAGCCTCGCGAGCACGTGGCGGAACGTCTAAGGGACTGGAGGTGGGATTTCCCCCGCCTGGTGCTGGGAAGAAGGGAATCCCGCACCGGTCTAGGCGGGGAGAACGGGGGCTCTGCCGGTTCGGTCCTCGTCTAGAGACGGAGAGGAAGGGGAGAGGGGGGAAAGTCCTTCCTTTCGATCGTGCCGCTGATGGTTGGACAAGGTGGCACCGGTGGCTCCCTATCCTGCCCGCCGCGCACTTTTCTCCTAAGAGTAACTTTACTCCTAAGAGTAACTACTCCTAAGAGTAACTTTACTCCTAAGAGTAACTTTACTCCTAAGAGTAACTTCTAAGAGTAACTTAACTCCTGTGGACTCCTGAACGGAGGTTTCTTCTGCCTAAAAAGTGCGAGAGCCCGCACTGGCTTCCCAGCTCTCTACAGCAAAGAGAAACGGACGGTATTAGAAGGCAGGGAGAGCCTGTCAGTCCCTCAAGGTAGACCCAAGGCAAAACACGAAAGCCACCCCTAAATATTGGAACTGAACATTTCATATGGGCTGGAGTAACCGGGCCCGGGAGGGATCCAAGCCACCTGCGAGCTTCGGGGGGCTGGGGAAAGGGTGGTGATGGTGCTTTGCGAACTCCAACCGCGTCCAGCCAGATCTGCGGCAATCTGGCGAAGGGAGGCCAGGAGCTTTGGCTTTGCGCCGCTCGGTTTTCCGGAGCCACTTCGTTCCGCTGAGCTCAGCTCTTCCGTGGGGCTGACAGCTCCGATCGGCCTAAAAAATAACCAGGGGGGTTCTCTGGGTTTGCAAGGAAGGGCGATCGAGGCTGGACGGCCTTCTCACGTTCTGAACCCGGCGCAAGATCTCTAAGCTCCCTTCCCCTTTCCATCTTGGCGCAGTTATGGCCAATTTATGCGTTTAATACTATTTAAACAAGTAAGCTAGTGCGTCTCCCCCCCCCCCCTTAAGTGGTTGCGTTCATACGTTCATGTTGGGAGAGTTTTCAACTCGTTTCCATTTTGGGAGGATGGGGGAGTGAGTAACTTAGCTTGTTGGGTGAACTGTTCTTTTTTTGGTATGGAAACTTATTGTGCAAACTCAACAAACGGTACTGTAAAGCATGTATCAACAAGATTTTATTGGCTATTTTTTTTAAAAAAAATCATCAGCTTTCCAACAGGCCTTTGCTCCTCTCCAACAAGTGCCCCAATTTGAAAAGATGAGGTATTTAGGTAAGAGGGGGAAAAAAAGATGTATTCCCAGGATACATTTTATCCATGGTTGGTTGCACCAGAACTCATGTTTCTGGATTTGCAGGAAACCTTAACCCTAAAGTAAGCCGGAGGTCGAATAACATGGTAGGCTAAAAGTTGGCTCATTTTGTGGTTGAGCTCTCCTGGAAGTTGGTGGGGCCCCTGAGGTCAAAATGGGCAGGGGAATTTGCTACCTGTCTTCCACTCTGATTTTTGAAGAACAGCCCAACATTCACCTGCTGACGAAGTGGCTGGAACTTCCTGCCCATAGATAAAGGAAGTTTTTTTTTCTTCTCACGACATTCTGTTCAGTTTGGGTTTTGGTGAGGAATCCCATTGAAAGCAACATTTCTCCCTTTAGAATTAAAGTGGATGAAAGTAGCCCTGGGTGGTTTCTGAAGCACAAGGATCGACTTTCAGCAGTTGAGGAGGGTTAGAGAAATTTGCATGGGGAAGGGCCCCCCCCCAAGTAAGTAGCGCTCCCTTGGTTCATGCTTTCTTTGCGCCTTCAGGATGGCTGGGGGATGATGAAAATTGTCTGCAGAGCCCAGGGATGTGGCCCCCCCCTCTACCTGTTTGCAAATGAAGTACAATTCTCTGACCTCTGCTTAAAGTTAGCAACCTCCTCAGCATAGTTTACTGTTTCTCTTAACCACTCTCCAATTTTGGTCTTGTACAGAGCAATGATAAGAACAAAAAAAACCATACTTTAAAAAAAATTTCTGTCCCACTTCTATAGCATATTGTCAAGAATTCACTCATTTCTCAACGTTTTCAGGGTTTGAGAATTGTACAGTTTTTTTTCTTGGCAAACTCATTATTGACCTGGTTAATGCCAATATAGTTCATCAATTTTAGTTTATCACACACTTAATCCAGCCAGGATTATGGCTTCTAAAGTAGGGTTAATGGCTCAAGCCCAATGTAAAATTGTTTTGTTACTTCATTATCATGTGTCCCAGAAACAAGTGTGTTGGCAAGAGCACAGATCTCTGCCTAAAACATAGATCTACCCTGCATTGATACCTCATTGTAACTTTGATGTTATCAAAAATTGAAGTTTTAAAACAGGTCAAACTTTTTGCAGTGCGAAGGCCTTTGACTTTTATGGAAGTGTCTGAATTCCACAAGATCTCTATAGGAAAGGCTACAATCCCATGAAAAGTTTTTTCTGGAGGGCATTTGCAGTTTTCCAAGAATTTTTCTCCCACCTCTTTGCCTGCAGTGTTCTGTATGGCTGGTGCTATCTCAAATGTTTAAGCAGATACTTAAGAGTAAATGTGTTAATCCTGAGAATGACACCATTGTACAGAATATAGGTGATTATCTCTGGAAGCAGACAAATCCTTTACACCATTCTCTAGCTTTTCAAAAAAAAAATCTCAAATGCTCCTGCTTAACTAGTTCCTAAACATGAATGGAAGGTGGACAGCTTGGGCTAATTGCATCAATCAATTGTATTTTTAGAATAAGTCAAAGGAGCAAAGGAAGATATAAACAAAGAGTTAAAGGAAAATGGTTGCTTGAAGTTGGAGAGTGTGTGAAGATTTGAACATCCATTGGTCCAAAGTTAGTACTGCTGGAAGTTGTATAAGCTTGCAGAATATGCTCAGTAAATATTCTCTGTAAATCTATGAAAATGTTTTCTCCCCAGATTTTCGTTGGTTGCATTTCCTCTCCATGTAGTCACACAACCTGTGTAACTGGCACCTGATCCATTTTGTGTGTGTTTGCAAAATATACCATACATAAGATAAACTGATTTTTTTGGGTGTTCATAATAGTCCTAAATCACTAGTTCTTTAACTGAGTCGGGTAAACGTGTGTGAATGTCAAGACAAATTTCATCCTGTCATATTGTACAAACTCAAGGCTGTGGTTAGCTTGTACTTCGGTGGGTTCTACAAATCCAGAAAATTGATAAATCGTGGCTCCTTTTAATAATGGATACATTTGTCCTACAAAGAACTGGTTGGTTCCCAAAAAGTTTGAATTTGATTCTTAGTGGAATGTATTATACTACAGAGCTTTGAATGTTCATATCACATATCTTTGCTTAGGCTTATGGCCAAAGTGATTTTATTTATTAAATATATATGTTACCCATCTCACTGTTGAAGCAATTCTGAATCCAAAGTGAGGTTGTGCAATGACAATGCTTGCCTGGGAGTAAGCATCATTGAGCTGTGTTTATTTTGAAACCAACATGGTTTGTAGGCTTCCAAACTTCCACACCTCTTCTTAGGTATAAGGGAAGACTAAACAGGTAGGATTTCCTTCATAGTAAATGTGTGTCGCATAGGCACCCAAATTCTAATCAGTTTCCCCAATTTTGAAAACTGCCTTGATTTTAACTAATTTCATATTGGTAAACCAAAGAGCACCAGAGTCTTAAATTCTGATCTTAACCCCATTTATGTGGACATATTCCCTGTTGGCCCAAAAGCATTGTTATTTTCTGCACATAAATCCTTCTTTTAAATCCTTTTTCAAAAACCAAACAATATTGATGGTTTCAAGGCAGTTCGTAAAAGAAGGGATTAGACCCACAGGAGTTTTTATGGCAACAGTATATTTGACGGTCCATGGGAGGGAGGTTTGCTTTTCAAGTAAGTATATTTGTCACCTCAAATTTCTTATGAAATAGATGGGATTTATTTAAAATGCCCCCAAAGGCTTAGCGTTTATCTTATTTCACCAGTTTCAGGAAAGGCATGCTAATGATTTTTAAAAAAAACATTAATAAGGCTTGCAAGAAAACTTTTCAGGAAAGCCTGAGCAATGGCTATATAGGTCTGTTTTATATTTCAGTAAGAGGGTGGACTTTCTGACCCTTGGGAAAATCTTTTAAAAATGGCAGCTCAGAGTTTTCTCAGAGGTCAGCTATTCTGCCAGAATAATTAAATCAGTTCTACAGCAAGTGGCTTTCCCCCCCCTCCTCTTCTTCAAATAGCAGTTGGGGAAATAATGGTTTTTTTTCTCCTATAGAGGAATGTTAAGGTGAGCTGTCTCTTTTTCTTATTGAGATGCCTCGTCTTAATGACGCCAAGTGCTTGCAAGGGGAGGGTGAATCTCCCCCCACTTTTTGTGGTAAATGCAGATTCTTTTGCTCCACCAGGGCCTCAGCCAGTGCTATGAATCAGCACCTGCATGCCAGATTGAGAGATAACAGGGCTGGGTTTAATTGCTGGCTGATTAGTTCAGTCTCTTTCCCCCCTCCTCCTTTTTTTTAACCTGGTCAGTTGCATCTTCTCTGAGCTTTTCACCTGGGTCATTTTAAAAGTGGGATGGAGAGAGTACTTTTCAACTTTCCGGCTCTCCCATCTTATCTTCCACTGCTTCTGGAAGAAGCAATATTTTTGACCCGGTGACATGTTTAATAAACAGGGGAAGCGGAGTGACACCATCAATGTTAATGAAACAGGCTTGGAGTTCCTGCAAAGGGACTCCCCAGAAAGAGATCTGGGGAGAAAAAAATGTTTGAAGCCACTAGGCAACCGTGTAGGATTGTGATGGGGTTTACTAAGTGTGGTACGCAGTGGGCAGTTTCACACATCATGCTCAAATCAATCCCTAATTGTGGTTTAGCAAAAGGCCATCATTCTCAGCATTGTCATAAGATGCTATGCCGGAAGGAATAAACCAAGTGATGGCTTGTGCCTTATATGGCTGCTTGCAGCAAGCTAAACCATCAACTAACCCTGATTTTAGCTTAGAATCTTTGAGCCCTGCCAATGTTTTGGTTATCTTGGGTGGTTAATTTAATAAACCATGGCTAAGTTAACCATGGATCCATAGAGCATAAATCATAATTCAGTAATAGCTCTTAATACTACAATTCCCTCCTTCTCTTGAAGCTTAAAAAATGAAGTTGGAGAAACCTAAAATTCTTAATGCCCTAATCCTGTGCAGTTCTAAGTTTCATGGAGTTTTACTCAGAGAAAACAAGCTATAGAATGGACATCTAAGAATGATTCTGGCATGAATAAAATTTCCAACCAATTTTATTAGAATGCATAAGCTTTCACAGATAAAATGTGTTAGCCACTACCAGATTATTCCTGATTTGAGCATCAAATCTATAAACCAGCGGGGGACTTGTATAGAATTGCTTTTCAAACACAAGGAAATCCTTTTACATGTTGCCTAGTAATTTTTTTAAAAAAAGAAAGCAATAGTTTGACCCAGGCAAAATTTAACTCTTTTTGTATGTCATTTCAGTGGAAGCAATCCTGATCCTTCATATTCCCCCTAAAGTCAGGTCAATAAAACCTCCTTCTTCAACTCTCAATATGCCTTCCAAGCACTAGCTGAAGTGGTGAGAAGTTAAGTAACTTTATCTGGATCTCAGCCCGCAAAGCTTGCAACATTTAGGAGGACAAATCTAATCCAAAGTGCACTCCTTTTCCTCTCTACCAAAAGGAAACTGCAGTATCTCTCTCTCTCTCTCTCTCTCTCTCTCTCTGTGTGTGTGTGTGTGTGTGTGTGTGTGTGTGTCTGTCTGTCTGTCTATAAATTTTTCAATGGAAAGTGGTTGTTTTTTTAAAAAAATTCTCCAGGACTGAGAAACTACTTTCTTAATCTTGTTTCCACTGATTTCAGTGCAACTCCCTTCCCAAGCAAGTCTACTTTGCATTGCATGCAGGGAAGTGTGTGTTTGTGTGTTGCTAGCTATTTTTTTTAAAAAAGACAAATAAATGCAGACAGAACTTGAGCAACCAACCTGCCTGTTCTCCCTGCATTTTATGGCTCCAGTACTTCGTTGAAAGTTTCTAGAGGTCAAAAGGATGGACTCTCCTATTTTTACAGATGACAAAACTGGGTCAGGAAAGCGCCTGGCCTCACAGTTTTGATAGATAGATAGACAGACAGACAGACAGGTAGGTAGGTAGAGTCAACCACCTCCTTCCGTTGGTTGGGAAGAGCAACTACATCTGGACTTGGTTGCCTCCACGCCAAGCTTGACCGGGCAGAATTGCTTTTGTAAATCCCAGCACCCTCTTCCCTATGGATGGGAATATTCCCGGTTGTGGACCTGAAATGAGGATCGAGGGGGAGCAGTCCCCCTTTCTTTTGGGGACTAAGGGAGGATCTCACTCGGTACCGAAGATCCTAAAGCCAGAGCAACTTAGCCAAGGTTCTCTTTACGGGACGCCCAACTCTTGCCATTCCATCAATGAAAAAGGGGATTTAGCTAGATTGGCCAGGAAGGCGAGACCCATATGGAGATAACGGCATTTTCAGTTACGTATTTATTCCCAACGGAGTGAGGACGATTCTGCGACGATAACAATTAAATAATATACCACACTGTAAAAACAGGGCTGGCTTTCCCCACCGGTCCTGCTTTATCGTTCGCCGCTCGCTGCTCCTTTCCTCGGAAGGTGGTGTGGGCGTAAAAAGGAAGCTTTAGAATAGCTTGCGAGCCAACTCGAAGGCTTTCTTCTTCTTTTTTTCCTTTTTCTCTCTTTTTTCCTTTTCCTTTTCCTCCTTTTTTTCCTTTTTTTCCTCTTTTTTCCTTTTCCTTTATTATTATTAATTTATTATTATTAATAATTAATTAATTAATTATTAATTTATTATTATTGTGCTAAATCGATTTCATCAGGCGACGAGCGTGTCCCTGGACTCGCCGAGCCGCTTCGGGAAAGGTTACCGCTTTCTTTATAGGCTCTGCGGAGCTCCCGCTGGAGGAGTTAAAATTCATTCTGGGGAGCAGGATCCAAATAAAAAGCGAACGGCGTCGGAGGCAACGGAGAGGGGGGGGGAGTTCCAGACGATTGGCCAGCGTCCCTTCCCCTCCCCTTCCACGGACAAGATTTTTTGGGGGTGTGTGTGTAGAAATGGGTCTTCTGGAATTTCTCCAGGGATCGGCGCCTCCTTTTCCCCCCCCCGGCTGAGAATCGGGTGCACCCCGAGACTTGCACCCGGCAGAGCGGATGGTTGCGGCCAAAGGAGCGAACCCGGCTCCTTCCAAATAGTAAAGAACGAGAGAACCAGACCGTCTTCGCTGCTACGGGCCCAGAGCAAAAAAAACAAGAGATCCGGCTCTGCTGGATCGAGCTCTGCCTGCTTGCCGAACGATCGGATCCCTCGGGGCTTTCAAAGCCCCCCCACCCCGTTCGCTGCACCGCTTCTAGCCTTCACTTGCGAGGAAGCGCTGCTCTTTTTTTTGCAAATTTGGGGGGGGGGGTGTTAAATAAAAAGAGGGTTGCGGGACGGCGGGTGGCCCCTAAGCGGTTTCCAAGGTGCCCGAGCGCCCGGTTCAGGAGCTCCGCGGCTGCTGCAAGGCAGGTTTGCTTTAAAAGCACCAGACGATCCGGTCTTTCGAGCTGGTTCTATAGGAGACGCGTCAGTATTAAGCTGAATTCGGGTGGGAGGGGGGGGGGGAGAAACCAAGGGGAAATATTCGGCTTTAGATCCGTTCCCTTTGCGCTTCCTTCTGCTCGTTTGCCGCGAAACATTTTGTTGCATTATAGTTTTGCGACTGTAAATCTTCTCCGATTTTTATTTAGGAGTTAATGCAACGCGCCACGGGCAATCTCTGTTTCCCTTCTATTTGTTTGTTTTAATCTCGGTTTTACTACTAGTAGGGATGACACACAACTACCTCCCTTAAGCCGGCTCGTTCATTTATGGCGAGTTCGCCCTACAGATCGCCTCCCAAAGGAACCAAACGATACAGGACTCGCACCGCGGGCTAAGAAGCCACCAAAGAAAACCCCTAACCGAGAACCGGCAGGGGGCCTCTGACCCGATTCAACGGGTGGTGTGAACGCATGGGAAGAATCTCCTCCGCCCCCCCCACCCATTCCCAAACCCCACTAGCTTTGCACACTCAATTTGGGGTAGGTTAAGCTTTTTGTGTGTGGGGGGAATTCCCGTGGAACTTGCATGCGCAGCGAGAGTGGCTTCTTCTCCCCCCCTTTCGTTCTTGTGGCTGGCTTTCCAACTCGGGTGGGTGGGAAAGAGGGAGAGAAATCCAGCCAAGGGACCGTCTCAAAGGGGTTAAATATTCCTCGCCGCGCGGGGTCCAGCTGGAAGCGTGCGCCGCAGCATGAAGCTCTCCCAGCCCGGGTTGCGTGCGCGCAATTGAGCGCTCCCCCCCCCCCCCGCCGCCCCGTTGCTAGCCATGCGTGTGAGTCGCCTTCGGGCAGGCTGGCGCTTTCCCAGGCGCGCGTGTGTGCGCTTTTGGAAAGGCTCCAAACAAGGCGGGGCGGGGCTTCTCAAGCTCAAGGCTGCTTCCCCATTGGCTTAACTTGGCACCGCCTGTCAGGAGAAGCCGCCTCTTCCTCCTGGACCCTCCTCCGGGAGGAGTTATGCTAATGAGGTGGCCATTAAGGGTGGCTGGATGGGAAAAGAACCTCAGTTATTAAATTCTCGGGCGGAATTTGACTTCCCCGCTACTTTGTGCATATATGCCTGCCTTTACAGCAGCTCCTTGAAGTGTTGGGGAGAGAGTTCTGCTTTCTCCAGCGCCCTCCCTCCCTCCTTGGATTTACCAATACTTGTGGGGCTGGGGTGCTTTTATACCTCCCCGCCCTTCGGGTTCAGATCCTTATAGAAATTGACTTTTTTTTTTAATTTTTAAATTTTTGGGGAATACTGGACGCCATGTTGTGGAAACTAGCAGACAATGTCAAGTACGAAGAAGACTGCGAGGTGAGAGTTTAAAAGGGTTGTGCATGCGGCTAGTCCTCATTGATCAGACGGGGGAGGGGGGGTCTCGTTGCTGCTTTGATTACCGGCTTTCCGGTTCACGTCTAGGCAGAAGTTAGGGGAGGGGGGACGACAGGACAGATCAAGGGGGCTTAGTGGACGATCTCCTTAGTTGTTCCCAGCTATTGGAAGGCAAAACGTTCCTCCAGATTGTAGTGTAGTAGTTGGCTTCTAGGAGCGCTGCGTCCCGGGCATGTGTGTATCTGGTATGGTGCGGGCTTTTCTTGACATCCGTAGGGCTTGATTTAGTTAATAATCTAAGGTGCAAGTCCTAAAGCACGTTGAAGTCAAGCTACAGTTTAAAAAGGATACCTTGCAGTTCAGTCGCGTACTCCTAAACAGGTCCCGGGGAAATCGGATCAGGCTCCCGGGCACGTACTTTTTTTTTTTAAAGGAGAGCGCTAGATCTCCTCGCCGGATCTCCGAAATGTGAGTTTTCTGCTTTCATTAGGTTAATTGTATTAAAGCGATGCCCGCGCTTTCCGCTTTTTTTTGACCCTGGTAAAAAAACCAAAACAAATGGAGACGGTGTGTGCAAATCTGGGTGCGATACAGAACTTTTTAAAAGTGGGATGCGCTTTTTTCCCATGCGTTGCAAAAAAGGGGTTCGATTATTTTATTTATTTTCCCTTTTCAACCCTGGCGGGTGCTCTCGAGATCCTCGGCCTTGGACGATGGCCTCTTCTGCCTCTTTCATGGCCCCTGGACAAGTTTCTAGAGCCCCCCCCCCCTTTTGATGGCCAGAAATAAGACTTTTAAAAAGTTTCAGCGGGACTTTTTAATTTTAGAGGAGAGGGGGTAGGATTTCACCCGCATCCCCGCCGTCTGCTCCACCAAGGCGGCTTCGGGATCGTCCTTGAAAGCAGCTTGCTCACATTTAAGTAACTCTTTGACTTCCTCCAAAAAGGGTCTCCCTTTGATTCTATGTGTTGTATCCCTAGAGGTGGATAACGACTCTTCTCCCCACCCCCCCAGTAGCATCCTTCGGATCCACCTCGCGTTCCCCGAAGCCCCCCGGGCAACTTTTTCTGCAGAGCCTGGGGACACCAACGAGCGCCCAAGGGCTCCCGCGAGGAGACAGGCCGGGCGCTTATTTCGCCTGGGACCGACCGGCTTGATAAACTCGTCCTTCCCGGAGGAAGATCGTGGGAAAAACCCGGCAAAGAGCGTGCAGAAATCCTAAACTTAATTCCGTCTCCCTTGCGCCAGCCATACACACCAGTCTTCGGTGGCGATCGCTTTTAAATCCGGGTAGACTGTAATTGCTATAAAACGCTTAAAATCGGATTCTTTTTAAAACAAGATCCCGTGGGTGCGCGCGTTCCCACAAGAGGCCAGCCTTAGCTTTTATTTGCAAGAAGTCCCGCCTTGAGTTAGCTTATTACTCGAGAAAAACGGGGTTTTTCTCCCCCAACAAGCGGGTTAAATGTGTTGTGAGAACGCAGCCGTTGGTAAGGCGGAAAGAAGTGCCCTTGAACTCGACGGGGTTTATACCCGGTTCGCAGAGGTCTTCAAACTTGGCAACTTTTAAGACTTGTGGACTTCAATTCCCAGAATTCTCCAGCCAGCTCTGCTGGCTGGAGAATTCTGGGAATTGAAGTCCACAAGTCTTAAAAGTTGCCAAGTTTGAAGACCTCTGCGGTATAGGATTGTAACCCCCACCCCTTGATCCCGCTCCCTCCCGATCCCAAAGAAAATCTGCTTCCTTCTTTGAACCCAACGCTTTCCCTCGCGAGGGAAAGAGGAGGAAGAAAAAAAGAAAAGAAAAAAGAAAAGCCGTTGCTTGGCTTTTGCCGAGGAACGGAAATGATTAATCCCTGCCGGCTCTCTCCAACATCCCCCCCCCAAAAAAAAACACCCGCGGGAAATCCAGGCAAACTTTTTTCTTTTTACACGCTTCCAGGCCGAGGTGCGCGCAGGACTTCCAAGTCCTCCCACGCGGCGGGGCGGGGAGGAGGAGAAGTTGGGGGCGGCGGGTGGAAGCGAGGGCCTGGGCGAGTTGGAGTCTCCGGCGCTCTCCAGCCTGTTGGACTGGTTCTGGGAAGGGCAGGAGGGAGAAAGAAAGAAAGAAAAAGCAGCCTCGGGAAGGGCAGGAAGTGGACGATCTTGGCATCCGAAAGGCACCGGAGCGCCCTCCCCACCTCTGCGCGCCTTTTAACTGTAGCACCAAGCAAGCCAAGCAAACACCTCGGAGAAGGGCGAGGAAAAAGGGGGTGCCGGAGGGTTTGGAAATCCTAGCCGGGCTGTTTCCCTTGAAGGATCCGTAAGAAATTGGCCCTGGACTAGTTTACCTCTTGGGCTCAGGTTGCTTGCTTGCTTGCTTGCTGAATTTGACAAGCCCTGGCCCTGTGTCAGTGATGGACAGGACTTTCCCCAAATCGTTGGTGAACAAAAGCATGTCTTCCTCTTCCCACCCACCCCCAAGTAAATGGGGTATTTAAGCCTTGTGAAAAAGAAGTTAATGGGTATCGATTACTTTGCAATAGAAAAGCTTTTCTGATCCGCAGTTTAGGCCTGGCCTCTCCTTTTGTTTCGAAGGTTTCTCCCCACCCAAGTAATTTATTCATGAGTAGGCATGCATTTGACTGCACATTTTTATTATGTCCTGGGGGGCGGGAGGGCAAGGTGGATCTTGGTTAAATGGGGCTGATTTCCTGCAACTTTGTTTTTTAAGCGTCAGATATCAGCCACACAGGAGGTTTTTGGCTTAAGCAGAAATAGTAACTGGGATGTCTCCCCCCTCCCTTCCTAAATGTCCTGACCCCTCCCTATTTGAAGAATAGAATAGAATAGAATAGAATAGAATAGAATAGAATAGAATAGAATAGAATAGAATAGATTTTTTTATTGGCCAAATGTGATTGGACACACAAGGAATTTGTCTTGGTGCATATGCTCTCAGTGTACATAAAAGAAAAGATACGTTAGTCAAGAATCATGAGGTACAACACTTAATGATAGTCCGGGTACAAATAAGCAATCAAATCATATTAGGAACCAGTCAATATAAATCCGTAAGGATACAAGCAACAAAGTTAGTCATGCAGTCAGTGGCAGGAAATTGGTGATGGGAACGATGAGAAGATTAATAGTAGTGCAGACTTAGAACCCAACCAGATCAGCAGTCCTCTTTTCCTGAAATTGAAGAGCCCTAAATTCTTAAAAAGTGCTGAGATGACACAACAGCCTTGGCTGAAATCTGACTAGCTGGGTAGTGGGTGAATGCATTGTGTGAACATAGACAAATGTGTAGCCATAGCAAACTATGGTTTGAGTAAACAAGATTAGCGCACTCGTGTTCTGGCAACCAGTGTGTCTTGAGTAATTCCCCTCCAAGGTATATTTTCCATCAAAACGATGAGCCTTTTGCTTGATTAGGAATAGATTTCAAGATCACAGTGATTGTATTGGCAGGGCACTCTTTACCTAAGCAAGATAAAGAGGTGCCAGATGCATTTGTAGAACATTAGTTGATTAGTTTTTTATGGTTTAACATGTGCTTCTGTTTGCATTTGGACACTTGAGGATTTCACAGGCTGAGGAGGGACATTTCTGATTTACCATTGCTCCTGTTGGGAGTAAGGCCAATAGGTTTGGTAGAGTTCCTTGCTAAGTAGATTGGGGACAGGATTGCAACCTCAAGTAAATTGGGAGATTCCTTATTGATCCTAAATTCACTTTTCCTTCAGGGATTACAGGGAAAAATGCCCTGGGGGTTTGGCATGATGCAAAACAAAACAGATTTAATGATCTGGAATCAGATTTAACACAGTTCAAAACAAGACACTATAGAGACAATATTTAATAATTAAAGGTGCAAGGAGACTGAGAAGTCAGCCCTCTGGGATAGAGACTGGCTGTCTGGTAACAGACCAAGCTAAAAAGCAGCCCCGGTTTAAAAAATATCGGACAAGCAGATTAGCTCATCTTTTTGGGGCTGTGAATTACTTTTTTCTTTGTTTTAACATCTTTAGTGGAATTAAATTAACAAGTCAGAAAATCTTAATTGCAGCATAAGTCTAAATATATCTCTGACTGGTTGGCTGAGCTTTACCGCTAGGAAAAAGTCCTCTTAACAAGACTTATGTGGCTCTAGAGCTGGCTGCCCAATGCCAGGATAGGAAGACTTAAGAGTACTCAAGAAAATAAAGAAAGGGCAAGAAAATAAACCTAATTTGTTGGTGGGGGGGAGGAGAGGAGAACAATTTTTCCTATTAAAAAAAAGGAGTTAATTTAAACTTTTTTTTATGTTCTCAAGATTGACATGCTCTTGGGTACAATCTGGGTTCTTGGGAACCTCATAGCCATCTTAAACCTGACCCCTAAGTTGCCCTATAGTTAATCTGTCAGAAGCCCTAGCCTTTCCCCCCTCTTGCCTCCATTTCCAGGTTTCATTTGATTTCCCCCTTTTTTTTAAACTGGGAAGAAGCTGCATAACTCCCAGCGGCCCAGCATTGAGCTGTTATGCTGGTTGCGGTTTTAACACTTAATTTTAACTAATTCAGAAATCAATGATTGGTGACCTGTAGCAGCCTTGAAGATATGTACAACCTGACTGGTTAGGTTCCATAGTGCATGCATTTTTAAAAAACCTGAATGCTGGTAGACTCTGAATAGAATGCTGGTAGTTATTAATATTATTAAATACACACAGACACACACACTATAATCCTCCTTTAGCTCCATGTCAGAAACTCTGGCTAATGAGTTAATTAACTTTTCAGTTGCTAAAAGGGTGTTTAGTGTTTTATGCAGCAATGAGTGGGGCAAAGGGATGGTTGTTATTTAGAGGCACAATTTTGTACATTCTGTAGTACTGATATAGCCTTTCTTTAAAAAAACAAAACAACTTGAAGTGATTATATTTTGGAGGGAGACTGAAAGCCCATTGAAACATTAAATGAGATTTGGTCCCAATATCTATAGAATCAATGGCAAAGTTATGTATTGACTTCTTGAACTCAGTGGTACTTTTATTCTGATGAATCAAAGTATATGGTTAGATTGCAAGCCAAATCTTTCAGGATAATATGCGTGCATTTCGGAATAGCTGCCAGTGATTGAATGCAACATATCAGGATCCTGAAAGCTCACATTCTCTGTAGCAATATCTTGCCCTCTGGGATGAGATACTCTGGGATTAAATTCACTTCTAGGATTTTAAAGGACATTAAAGACCTGGCTATTCACCCAGGTTTTTAGAGAGGACAATTGATGTCCCCCTTTTTTTCTTTCTGTTCTCCTGGGTTTATATTCTTTGCCATCTTTGTGCCTTTCTCTTGTTTTGGTTTCACATTTTTTTTTGTATTCTGTGTTTTTTAAATGTTTTAACAATTGTAAACCACTGGGAGTCAGGTGGCATCTACATTTAATAAATTAGTGAGCTGCCTAGAGTCATCATATGAGATAGGTGATCAATATGACTTGTAAATCAATAAATCAAACATAAACGATGCTGCAAATTCAGGTTTTTTTTCCCATTCATTACGGAGTGTGGTTTGATATTATATTTGTGTATGAGGTATTAGATTCCTCCCCGCCCCACTTGACTCGCCCCAAAATATATTAGCTGAAATAAAACTTGGTATTTTTTTCATAAAACATTTTATTAAGATTATAGAATAAAATACAATACAGCTGAAATAAACCTTGGTATTGATTGGTTTGTAATTTGTTTCATTTGAGATTAAAACAGCAGGTTTTAATTTAAGTCATGTCACATTTAATTGATCTCTGCCATATTTGAGTACTGATCCTCATCTCAAGTGGAATTAGGGGGCTGTCTTTAAATTGTTTACTCCAAAGCAAATGCATTTATTTTAAAGGGGAAATACAGGAATTAGTGGAAAGGGGGAGGTCATAGTTCTGCAGTCTAGTCTCATAACCTCCATAGAGCTTGGTTTTGTCCTATTGGAAGCTTACTTCCAGTTGGACTCCTTGAAGATTGCAGCTAAATTCAGGATTGTTGTTGTTGTTTTTCATTTATTACGGAGTATGGTTTGATATTATGTTTGTGTATGAGGTATTAGATTTTTTTTCTCCACTTGACTGGCTCCAAAATACTTGGATAGTAATTTTCCTGATTCTTAAAAGAAAAAAAAACCCACCAAACCACCAGAATATATCAATGGGGCTTACTTCTCAGTTATGCCCTTCAACTGCCAGAATTTTACTAACTGGGTTGCATTCACTTTTTCCCCTCAGGACCGCCATGACGGAAGCAGCAATGGGAATCCTAGATTGCCTCACCTCTCCGCTGTCAGCCAGCATCTCTACAGTCCAGCTCCCCCTCTTTCCCACTCGGGGGCCTCCGATTTCCAGCCACCTTATTTCCCTCCCCCCTATCAGCCTCTGCCTTACTCCCAGTCCAGTGATCCTTACTCGCACCTCGGGGATCCTTTTTCTATCAATCCACTCCATCAGCCGCCACCACCTCCTCCCAGCCAGCAGCAAACCAGCTGGCCCAACCGTCAGACCAGCCAAGACCATTCCGGTTTATCCCACCATGTCCGATCTGGCTTGGTGCCTCATCTCCCAGCTCTGGAAAGCGGCTCCCTTGGGGCAAGAAGGGAAACCTACAGGCGATCTGAGCTGCTCCTGCCCCACGGCCATGGGCTCGATGCTTCCAGCCTAGCGGAGAACTTAGGACTGCATGACATGGCCCACCAGATGGAGGAGGTTCAGGTAATATTTCTGGGGTCAGAATAAAATGGGGAGGATGCTACGGCAGCTTTTGCTAATGTGGAGGTCCTTGATGCTCTCTGAGCTTGGATGTTTTCTTGCAGACGTTTCATTAAAGCAGGGGTGGCCAAACTATGGTTCTTTGAGGACATGTGGACTTCAACTCCCAGAATTCCTGAGCTAGCCATGCATGCATGGGTAGCTCAGGAATTCTGGGAGTTGAAGTCCACAGGTCCTCAAAGAACCATAGTTTGGCCACTCCTGCATTAAAGCAAACTAGGTAACATCAGTGCTCATGAATGATGTTACCTAGTTTGGGTAATGAAACATGCGCAAGAAAACATCCAAGCTCAGAGAGCACCAAGGACCCTTTCAACCCTGAGCTACAAATATCCTCCTTTATCAGCTTTTGCTAACTAATAACTCTGGCAAACTTGGGCTATCTTATTAAAGAAAGCTTTACAGGTAGTTCCTTGAATTACAACCATTAATTTAGTGACTGTTGGAAGTTACAACGGCACTGACAAAAAAGTGAGTTATTTCCGTTTTTCACACTTACGGCCTTTGCAGCCTCCCCATGGTCACATGATCAAAGATGCTTCGATGCTTTCAGGCACTTGGCAATAGGTTCATATTTATGATGGTTGCAGTGTCCCGGGGTCATGTGATCTCCTTTTGCGACCTTCTGACTGTCAACGGGGAAGCCAGATTCGTTTAACAACCACGTTGCTAATTTAACAACTGCAGTGATTCACCGTGGCAAGAAATGTTGTGAAATAGGGCAAAAGTCACTTAACTGTCTCACTGAGCCACAGAAATTTTGGGCTCAATTGTAGTTGTAAGTTGAGGACAACTTGTATTGGGAGAGGTGGAAATTCCCAGTTCTGGATAAAGGTTGCTCTCTCAAGAAGAGGAGAACCTTGGAGTCCCTCTGAACCTTGCCCTGAGTTGAGCATTATACCCTCAACATTGAGAAAAATAGATGCTGGTTCCTTTACTTAGTTGTTTAGCACTTGATTAAAATAAAATCATTTGTCTTCAGGTTCATCCACTAATTTTGCCTTCACGGTGACAATCAAGAGCAGGGGTCCCCAAACTTGGCAACTTTAAGACTTGTGGACTTCAACTCTCAGAATTCTGGGAGTTGAAGTCCAGAAAAGTCTTAAAGTTGCCAAGTTCGAAGACCTCTGATCTAGAGTGAATAGATTAACAGATATAAGATGTACACAGTCAGTGCAATAACATTAATGCTAAAATAAAGGGTGGGGTTGGGCAGCACAAAGGATCCACTCAGAGAATTTAATGCTCATAAAATGATTTCTGCATGTTGTGCAAGGAAGTGGAAGGCGTGACAAGCGTTTTCTGTTTGCTGAGAAAATGCTCCCAGAGATGCTGGTAGAATGGGATGGTTTTGTTCAGCCACACATGCTTATTTTCTGTAATGAAAATCTGTAGGAGAAGCCTGGTATGGGTGAATTGAGTTTGAAACCGAACACTACTTCACTACTGAAGTGTGTATATCACTCGGGCATGAAAGAGGCATTGCACAAACACAGAGGTGTGAGAATATGATTTTTCCTCCATTGCTTCATAACCTGTGCAATCCTGTTACGGAACAATCCTACACGAATGACACAGCTACCTCTGCTTCATCATTCCAAAGGAAGGGAGCTTGATTTGCTAACATTGCTTTCTCCAACCTGATGTTCTTCAGCTGTTCTCAATCAGTTCCCAGCCAATGAAGGCCAATAGCATTCCATATTTGCGAGCCACCCGGTGTTTGGGAAAGCCATAGCAATGAGCATTTTATTTTTATTTTATTTTTCCGTTTGCATCCTGCCGCCTCGATCAACCAAACAGCCAAAGTGGTTCATTTCATTTGTACAAAAACCCTCCAGGCCGGAAGGGAAATTAGCTAAGCGAGTCCATTTATAGGTAGTCCTCAACTTTGGGCCACAATTGAGCCCAAAATTTATGTTGCTAAGTGAGGAATTGGTTAAGTGAGTTTTGCCCCATTTTTACCACTTTTCTTGCCACATTTGTCAAGTGAATCACTGCAGTTCTTAAATTAGTAACATGGTTGTTAAATGCACTCGGTGTCCCTATTGGCTTTGCTTATTAGAAGGTTGGAAAATGACTCCAGGACATTGTAACCGTCATAAATATGAGTCAGCTGTCAAGCATCCAAATGTAAATCACATGACCATGGGGCTGCTACGACCATCATAAGTGTGAAAAATGGTCATAAGTAGACTTTTCAGGGCCGTTGTAACTTCTGAACGGTCACTGTGTGAACTGTTGTAAGTCAAGGATTACCTGTATTCAGGTTTGGCTCCAACATAAAACTGCCTCACAGATTGTAGATTTTAACCAGTGGGATAGAAGGCCTGCATTCTTAACAAGGTGTTCTTTTAGACCAGGGGTCCTCAAACTTGGCAACTTTAAGACTTGTGGACTTCAACTTCCAGAATTCTCCAGCCAGCTCTGCTGGCTGGAGAATTCTGGAAGTTGAAGTCCACAAGTCTTAAAGTTACCAAGTTTGAAGACCTCTGTAAATTTAGACACTTAAGCTGACACTTCACAGCTCAGTAATCCAAGAATGACATTCTGTAGTCTTATAGTAGTTTTGTAGCTTGCTCCCAAAATTGTTGGTCTTTTACTGTCATGGTTAGGTCATTTTTTGTGTCCCTGTGAGTCAGATTTTGACTCCTGATGACTGCATAGACAAGTCCCTGCATACACAAGAGTTTTCACAAGTGGTTTGCTGCTGTTGTCTTCCTCAGACTCAGAGAAAGTGACTGGCTCAAGGTCACCCAGCCAGCTGGCTTTGGGCCTAAGGCAAGATTGGAACTCGCAGTCTCCCAATTTTTAGCTAGGTGCCTTGACCTCTACACCAAACTAGCTCAGGTTATCTAGAATAATCCTCTGAAAACAAATACAGGTAGTTCTCAACTTGCAACAGCTCGTTTAGTGACTGTTCAAAGTTACTGGTACAATAACACTGAAAAAGTGACTTAGGACTGTTTTTCACAGTTAACGACCATTGTGGCATTCCAATGGTCTTGTGATCAAAATTCAGAGGCTTGGCAACTGACTCATATTTATGACGGTTGCAGTGTCCTGGGGACATATGGGGACTTTGTGACCTTCTGACAAGCAAAGCCAATGGGGAAGCCAGATTCACTTAACAACTGCATTCACTTAACAAATGTGGCAGGAAAGGTCATAAAATGGGGCAAAATTTACTTAACAGGTGTCTCGCTTAGCAATTTGGGCCTCAATTGTGATCTTAAGTCGAGGACCACAGATAGACCAGAGATAAGGCCCAACTGCTCAGTTAGATGTTGGTGCAGTTCACCCACAATGCTCAGCCTTATGATTTAATTTTGCTATTAGGTGTGATCCATTGTCATTTGTAAATCAGAGTTTGTGTTGGGCATGTATTCACACATCACAGCTGGTCTCAAGCAGGCTGACCATACGATAGCTTAACACGATGTTACGAATCACTTTTCCTGAACTATTTTAAGGTCAGTTCGAAAACTGAGTTATGATCGTTGCCCTTTGGCAATGGAGAACCACAGATTCTGTGTTTGTGCGCACCACCATCCTAAATGCCTCAGTCATGAATAAACTTCCTCACTTGTTTAACTGGGGATTTAAGTAGATCCACGAATGCCGTGACAACTATGCCCTTAAAGTCGGTAGATCATAATTCTAAATATGAAGGCAGCATGTTTACTGAATAGTAAATCTGCTGACTTGCTTCCTTGAATTAAACTGACCAGGCACTGGATCTTTTTGTATAATTATTCATCCCACTGGTCTCGATGCTATTTCAAAAAAAAATTAATTTTTGTTGGTTGGCTTGGCTTGGCCTGTTTAGATGTCCATTAAAATCTTTAAATATTGTGGCTTTTGCTAAAACCAATTAGGGGAATATGTTAATGAGATATGTTTGTATATTGGGTGGGGAAGCAGGGAACAAATTGTATTCCATTGCTGTATTCTTAAAAAAATATTCACATTCTCTCTTCAGAATGTGGAAGATCAGCACTTATTAATGCATGACCAGACAGTCATAAGAAAAGGTCAGTAAGTTCTACATTCTGCTGGTTTGTTTTCTTTTGTCTTTTATAGGATGGTATTTTCACTCGTAAACTTTTTAGGAGTTTCAGATTTGCCTTTATGTTCCTTTTTGAAAAGAGACTTTGTTTAAAACAACAACAACAGACAACTCAAGTATAAAAAAGTAAAATATCCCCCCAGGCCATCAGATTCTTTATATGAGCTGTCATATATATACCCACGGATATATATTTTTCTGAAAAAAGTAGGCTGTGGATATGATCAACCCAGGGGTGAAATGCTGCCGGTTTGGGAGGGCCGGTCAGTCGTTGTAGAGCCGATGGAGCTGGCGGCGGTCGCGGCGTTGGGCTTCTCCAACCCGCTTCCCCCGCCCGCCTGGATGCCGCCATTTGAGTTCTACGCTCTGTGCATGCGCAGAACGCTTTGTGCATGCGCAGAGGGCAAAATAACCCAAATGGCGGCATCCAGCCGGGTGGGGGAAGCGGGCGGGAGAAGCCCCGCGCCGCGACCGCTGCCAGCTCCATCGGCTCTGCAACGTATCAACTTGAATATATATTTATAAACAAATATTTTACAAATCTACATTCCCCCCCAAAAAAGTATCTACATTCTGGATATTGGCTTAATACAATGGATTTAAAATGGGTTAAGTTTCCTTCTGGAAACCTTGTAGCAATTCCTTGGCTGTTATGTTCTGGGTTACAATACATAGTGTGCAATTTTTTGAGGAGTTCCGTTTGTTAAAATTTGTTGTTTTTGTTATTATCCATTCATTGGTAGTTGTAGATGCCTTGGAAGGAAAAAAAATCCTTCATCTAAAAAGTTGAGGGAGAAATGAAAGCTCTCAGGGATAATATAAATATTTGTTTGAGGATAATGACCTCTCTTTTTTGCATTATTATTGCTTGTGTTTAAACGTGGGCAAATCAACAAAGAAATGTTCTTGCTGCAACCAACATTTTGGCCACGGCTTCAACATTTTTTTTAGTGGGTTTCTGTTCAATATAAAAAAAATTGAAGGGCATCCCCTTTTCTTTTAAAAAGAGGGGTCTATTTTTTGGGTTAAATATGTGGTAGCCTTCCCTCTGGTGCCACAGCAAGCCATTATATGTGCTTATCCATGAACAACTCTAATTTAACATGAGTTTAGGGGTGATTATCAGGTTGCAGAAGGCTGTTGTATATCCACATCACACGCTTCTTACTGGTGATATTTAAAAGATTGAGGTCTTTATAGATCCACGGTGGAGAAACTGCACAGACATTTCCCTTTGTTGTTGTTGTTGCCCAATTCACACACTCCCCCGCAAAAGTTTTTAGAATAAATATATAAATCAAAGGATGATTTTGTCTGTAACTTAAAAGTGACAAGAGGGAAAATGTGCCTGAGAAGAACCAGAAATGTTTTGTTGTCAGCTCATAGCTGATTTGAGAATTAGCTCATAGTAGAACAATTTTTTCTGCTGTCTGTTTCACCTGCTTTTCAAAATCTTCCTCCTTTGATAAATAAAAGTGTCTGGCTTAGCGCTTTAACACTTTCTTCTCCTGCCTGCTCCAACTCAAAAATATTCCTGGGGAAGAGATCAGGTTTCAATTTTTGTCAGAATGTAAAACTGCCAGTTGAGCATACTTGAACACAAATACACATCTGCTGACTTGGGTTTTCTGTGTTTTAATTTTCATCAAGTCAAGGTGCCACTTCAGGAACTATCAGTCAAGAAAAAAGCATTCATTTCTTAAAAGGAATGAACTTGAGAGAACATTTATTATTTTTATTATTATTATTACCAAATTTATTGCCTGCAAATCTTGCAGCTCTGCAATATGCAGTAATATGACAGCAATTTTGTATTATTATTATTATTATTATTATTATTATTATTATTATTATTATTATTATTATTATTATTATTATTATTATTATTATTATTATTATTATTATTATTATTATTATTATTATTATTATTATCCACCACCACCAAATTTATTGCTGCCCATCTTGCAGCTCTGCAATATGCAGTAATATGACAGCAATTTTGTATTATTATTATTATTATTATTATTATTATTATTATTATTATTATTATTATTATTATTATTATTATTATTATTATTATTATTATTATTATTATTATCCACCACCACCAAATTTATTGCTGCCCATCTTGCAGTTCTGCAATATGCAATAATATGACAGCAATTTTGTGATAGAATTGTTAGCAAAAGTTATAGTCTTGTTTGCATTCTATCCATGGCTTATGGATTTCAGAGCAAAAAGAGGAGCTTTCTTAAAATTATTCTTGGCTGGATTATAGACTATTGTTCTTAATTGCTAGAACAATAGATTGCATCTAAGAGATTGCATAATTGGGGAAGGTACTTAAGCAATACAGTCCTTTGTTAAGTAATAAAGGAACAATTTTTCCATATAAATGCTTCAGGTGTCTTCAAGTGATAAGTGGATCCTTGCCTGCCCTTTTCAGGTTATGCCAGGAATGCTCTTTAATTGTTTAGAAAAAAATTTGGATTCATTATGGAAGGCAACCATCTTCAACCTGGTATCTAGAAGTCTTCAGATACCATAATCCCTAGCTATCAGACATAGAATACCTGGGGATTATGGTAAGTAAAGTCCAATTTACCAGGACATCAAGTTGTGGGAGGCATAACCTCAGGGATTCTTACGTTAAAGGCTTAGACTTCTTTATTTATTAGTGAGACTTCCCAGAAAAGAAAAAAGATGGGAGAAACACTCCATCGTAGTTTGTTTGTTTTTGTATATTTTGGCTCTCCAGGTCCCATTTCACTAACGAAAAACAATGCATTAGGTCTCCCTTGCCAGAAAGATGGACTTATGGGTGTAGTGATCAATCCCAACGAAGTGTTCTGCTCTGTTCCTGGCCGGCTTTCTCTCCTCAGTTCAACATCGAAATACAAAGTGACGGTGGCTGAGGTTCAGCGACGGTTGTCTCCTCCCGAATGTCTGAATGCGTCTCTGCTGGGAGGAGTCCTCCGAAGGTAAGCCCATCGTTCCTCTGCCCTTTCCTCCCTTCCCCTCCCCTCCCCTCCTGGGTGAAATTGTGTCCTGTCAAGGGGGCTTCCTTGGTGTCCTGCGGAGCTGAATGGCCTGTGAACAGAATAGCTTCTTGTCTCTTCTGGTTGTGAATCTTGCAAACAGGAGATAAAACGCTGCATCCTAATAGAGTTTATTTTGAAGCCTTGCCTTCACACTCTTTTTTTTTTCTCCTTGGCACCCTTTTGCCTTTCCAGAATTGAAAAGTGCCATAACAGGATTCATTGTGCGTTCTCTTTTCCTGTTAAACAGATTCTCTCTACCCCACCACCCTGCATTGAAAAAAAAAAGGAAAGATATAATTGAATAGGAAGTCAGGCCTTCTACCAGTTTACCTACTGCAGTCTAATGTTAAAAGGTTGTGAAGAGAAATACATGGATTATTTTAGAACAACACCATTTCCAAATTGTATTAAGACATTGATTGAGAAAAACAGCCAAGTCCAATTTATTCCTGGGTTGTTTGAGGTTCAGAAACGGACAGGTGGGGAGCTCTTCTAACCCCAATGATGTTTATTGGCTGTCGGCACATTGAAGGGCTGCCGAAAGCAGGATTGCTGGGGGTCAGATTCAAAAGCTATCAGCTGCAATTTTGAAGGACAAAGAAAAGTTGTCCTTCAGTCACGTTTAAATCATGGGATTCTACTTGGCCATGCCCATGTTATTTTTTTTCTGCAACAGTGTGGAAGCAATTGACCACCACTTGTAGGAGAAGAGCAGGCAGAGCTGGGGCTGGTGGAGTTAAACGTGTCATCAGTTTAGAGTTGTGTTGCCACAAGAGATCCAAGTACAGCCCACTTGAATTCCGTTGACTCTTATATACAGTGCCAATTTAGTATTGAACTTTAGTTGACCAGATTCTTGTTTATAGGCTTGAATGCTGCAACTGTAGGAATGGTTTTGATTTTATCACTTAATTTCTATCTAGTTTATAGCACTGATATATGCTAGTGGTATCCTGACACTAGTGGTATCCCATCCAAACACTGACCGTAACTGATCCTTTTTAGCTTTAGAGGGATCAGTAGAAGTTGATATATATTCTCTTTTAATGGTACTTAATGCAGATTAATAGAATTGTAATTTTTTTTGTCTTGGAGTGCACTTTTCCAGCATGTCACTCAGAACCCAGTGTTTAGTCTTGAGCTGAAAGCCACGTGCTCTATATTAATTTATGGATGCTTTTTCATAGGCCTTATCCAAATGAAGAAACGCATCCCCACAAGAGAGAATATAAATTGACCTCATAGTTGTATCTCCTAATAAATATATAGGGAAACAAATGTGGGAATTACCACAATATGAATACAGTCCCATTTCACCATAGCGAGGAAGAATGTCCCAGATTTAACTTGTGTAGATTTCAATCTGTTGCCTGAGCCTTCAGCTTTTGATAGGCAATTTCAGCTCTTTTTAAAAAATTATTATTGTTCTGTGTGGAAACTGAACTCAGATTGTGTGATGCTTCATCAAGATTGTGAACTATGATCCACCAGTTCTTGAACTCAAAGCTTGTTCTGCGTGTAGAAGGATTCATACCCACCCTACCTTTTGAAATAACGTTCATCTTAAGTAGTTCTGTTCAGCAGTTCTCCAGAATTGTTTAACTATGCTTTAGAGCAGTGTTTCCCAATCTTGCCAGCTTTAAGATGGGTGGACTTCCAGAATTCCTAACCAGCATGCTTCAGTTACTGGGGTTGAGAAACACTGCTTTGGAGAATTGCTAACATATAGCCTAATTTTCAGAAATTTGGGAATGTGCCCAATTCCCTCCACCCTCCTCAAATGACATCTGTAGTGGCGGAGGTACAGTGGACTTTTCATCCCAGATAAATAAATAAAAAATTAAGGCTGCATTTAATATCCGTGTACCGGTACTGCCACAACAAAAGTTTGTTTGATGCTCTCTGTGTTTGTAAAAGGTTTTAATTTTCATTATGTCGGTCATCCTGATTGTAATGATGCTTGATAGTGTAAACGCAGAGGCAAAGCGTATCCTTCTCTTCCTCCCCCTTCCTTCCTTTTTCATATTGCTTTCTGATGTTCATGTGATGGAACATTCGAAAGTAGGTCAGCTCTTGTTTTTGTCACAGCCCTCTCTTCCCTCCCTCCCTCCCCCCCCATCAGCAGAAGTGTATTGAATGTCAGCAACTTGCATTTCCCAATTGCTTCAAAATGTGACCTCTTCAACGAATGCATCTAAACACCCGCCCCGTCCTTTTCTCTCTCTCTCTCTCTCTCTCTCTCTCATCCGCAGAGCCAAATCTAAAAACGGGGGCCGTTCACTAAGGGAGAAGCTGGACAAAATTGGCTTGAACCTTCCTGCGGGCAGAAGGAAAGCTGCAAATGTGACATTACTTACATCGTTGGTGGAAGGTCAGTTGGTCTCCTCTCTAAAAAGCCTTTTCTGGGTTAAAGGGCAAGGCGAGCAATTTGTGTTCGGCGATCAAGCTTGTCTTCCCAAAAGGACAGTCTTCCAGATATATGGATGCAGGATTCAAAATAATGGTCTTGATTCCAATTGAAGGAGAAGAAAGTGTCCTGGTGGTAGGAGCTGTTCCGCTCTGGATCCATGAGAGGTGGTGGACTGATTTAGGGATGTGTTAAAGTAGAGTTTGGGCAGATTGAAGAGGCTTCAGTTTAAAGTTCAAGCTTGCAAGCTTGCCTGAACTGGGAATTTCAACTTTCTCAATACAGGTAGTTAGAATCAGAATCAGAATAGAGCTGGAAGGGACCTTGGAGGTATTTATTTATTTATTTATTATTTACATTTCCATGCCACCCAACTCCCGAAGGACTCTGGGCGGCTCACATCAGAAAGAAACATAAATAGAAAAATTAAATTTTAAAAAGCAGATTAAAAATACAATTAAAAATTATATTACCATTCATGGGCCGACCTCGTCTATCCTCACCAGAGGTCAGTGGTCCCAGGCCTGTCAGAAAAGCCAGGTCTTGACGGCTTTACGGAAGGCCAGTAGGGTGGGGGTGGCACGAATCTCGGGAGGTAGCTGGTTCCAGAGAGCAGGGGCCGCCACAGAGAAGGCCCTCCCCCGAGGGCCCACTAGCCGACACTGTTTAGCTGACGGGACCTGGAGGAGACCAACTCTGTGGGCTCTAACCACACTGTGGGTATTCTAGTCCAGCTCCCTGCTCAAGCAGGAAATCCTATAATTTGAGACAAGTGACTGTCCAGTCTCCTTAAAAAACCCCAGTGATGAAGCACCCACAACTTCTGAATGCAAGCTGTTCCACTGGTTAATTGTCCTCACTGTTAGGAGGTTTCTCTTCAATTTCAGGTTGCTTCTCTCCTTGATTAGTTTCCATCCATTGTTTCTTGTCTTGCCTTCTGGTGCTTTGGAGAATAATTTCTTTATTATTTTCTTCTTTGTGGCAGCCTCTCAAATACTGGAATACTGCTATCATGTCTCCCCCTAGTCCTTCTTTTCTCTAGACTAGCCAAGCCCAAATCCTGCAGCTGTTCTTCATATGTTTTACTCCCCATATGTTTTAGTTCTTCATATGTTTTAGTCCTCGAATTAAGACCACGATTGAGCCCCAAATTTCTGTTGCTAAGTGAGGCAGTTATGTGAGTTTTGCCCTATTTTATTACCTTTCTTGCCACAGTTGTTAAGTGAATCACCGCAGTTAAGTTAGTGACATGGTTGTTAAGTGAATCTGGCTTCCACATTGGCTTTGCTTGTCAGAAGGTCACAAAAGGGGATCAGGTGATCCCGGGATGTTGCAACAGTCATAAATATGAACCAGTTGCCAAGCATCCACATTTTGATGATCCTGGGACCATGGGGGATTGCTGCAAAAAATTGCCACATTTTCAGTGCTTGTTGTAACTTTGAATGGTGGTAAGTCGAGGACTACCTGTCAGGGGTTGACTTGAAGGTCCAAATGGCACTTTCCAATTCTGTGCCCCTGTGGCCCCATTCTCATTCCAAAATGCTTTTTGTAGCTAAAACTTGTTTTCACTGCAAGAGCTGCAAGTGGAGATGTTAATACTCAAACCAGAAGCGGGGAGGGAGGAATGAAGGATATGTTGGGGCATAACCTTGGAGGATAAACATCCTTGTCATGGATGGTATGTTTGTGTAAAAAAAGTTTTGGATTGGGAGGTTTTATAGACACTGTAAAATTGGCATTTAATTTACTGCCAAGGCAGTAAAAATGGATTGTCAATTTTTTAAAAAGTGCATAACAATTGGTAGATCAGTGGTAAAATTTGTTCATTGAAGTCTCAGAGATGTCACACTTCTGATGTGATCAGAAGCTTTGAATATCTCTCTTCTCCTTCCCAGGTATAACTGGAGCCATAGTTAACACTGCCAGTTATTTTTTTTTCTTCTTTTCCACGTTTTGTCAGTGTTGATTCCAGTTAAATAACTGGTTTGTTTGTTTCATTATGGGTAGATGAGGACAGATATTTTCTGCAGAAATGGCTGATTTGGAAGAATCAGATTGTCTTTTCCACATCTGTTGCATGAATCTAAAGACTTTTTCATTCTTTGATAACTATGTTTCTCTGGATACTTTAATGTGTGTGCTAACAAGCAGCTTCAATTCTTGCTACACTGCCTGATTTCTTAAAAAGAATTCCTTATAAAGTTGCGCTGAGTAAAGCAGAGCTAAGAACAACCTATAAAAAGCTTGAGAAGAAAGATTGGTAAGGACTGATAAGGGTTCAAAGCAATCCGTGAACAGAGAAGAACCTAAATCAGAGATTTTTGGATTGCTAAATCAGAAAGATAAA
The DNA here is from genome assembly GCA_023053685.1 of Diadophis punctatus similis. Classification (NCBI taxonomy): domain Eukaryota; kingdom Metazoa; phylum Chordata; class Lepidosauria; order Squamata; family Dipsadidae; genus Diadophis; species Diadophis punctatus. Next base: position 7,367,112 of record JALIGW010000003.1, on the reverse strand, counting down.
TTGCGACAATACATGTTTTGGTCAGTGGAATTCTGAAACCACCTTTTAAAAGAAAAACTGACATTTATATATGCTAAACAAACTATAAACACATGATCCTCTAGAAATATATAAATATTGTAAGCCGCCCAGAATCTATTTGGAGTTAGGCGGCCTTAAAATCCATTAAATTAGGTTAAATTAAATTTAGAAATAGTTGTCATGCAATGAGCTCATTGTACAAGGAATTAGGACTGATACGTCTCCTTTCATATACCAAATCTGTAGAATGGCAATTTGCTGTGTTTTAATAGGAGCAAGATCATCTGCTGGACTGTGTTTTCTGTTTTTGGGTTTTTTTAAAAAAACTCTGCAGTACTCGGGACTCCCATACAACAACCTAAAACAATGAACTAAATAGTCATATGAATACAAGTAACAGAGCCAATGATCAGTTAACAAAATTACCATTAATAAGAAAAGTTTCAATCAAGGAGGACATATTTCTACCACCAATAACTTTTGGAGGGAAATCAAATCTCTGAGTGAGTCAAACTTGACTCCTCATGACGTTATGGATACAACCACACAGTTTTCTTGGCAATAGTAGGATAAGAGGTTTGCTATTGCATTCTGGGAATCTACGGACTAGCCTAGATCTTAGATCTTCCCAGAAGTCCCCCCCCCAAAATATTAACCAAGCTGAGGCTTGCTTAGCTGGACAAAAAGAATACAGCCATGCCTAAAGACAATGTTTTCAGAACTGCACGGATGAAGAAGGAGGTTTGTTCTCTGCTGTTGCAAAAGGTGGAGCAAAAACCAATAGAAGAGGGAGCAGATTTCAGTTAAACTCTTAAGGAGAAACCCTCAAACAGTAGGATTAGTTGGCTGCAAAAAAGAGTTGAGAATGATGTCTTCCTTGGCTTAAAAGAGTTTTGAGAATGGCGTCTTCCTTGGCTTAAGGAACTTCTGGCTGGTTGGTTGTTAGGGATACTTGCGCAGCAAGTGAGTTGAATGCGATGACTTCTAAGATCCCTTCTAATGTTGTTTTATTTTGGTAGGTGATGGAAGATAGAGAGAGACTGTAACCAAAAACAAAAAGTAGAGGATATTTAAATACTAAGAATATTTAATGATAATTATGTCCTGTTTAGAAACAGGATGTATTTTCTAAGTCTGTTAAGCCGAGTAGCAAAATGTAATGAGTTTCGTGTTTCAAACATTTAACTCGCAACCGTTCCTGTAATTCCTGTATAGTACTTGGAGACTTGGAATGAAAGGTTAAATTAGTGCAAGACCTATCTCTGTTGAAATGAAGTGTTTAACTCGATGTGAAATTTGTCTTTGTAATACTTGCCCATGCTGTTTGATTCATGTGTCAATAGGCAACCTTTGCTGCTGCAGTCAAAATTCAAATTCACATGGGTAAATCAGTTATTTCCAAGGAAATGCATGCATGTTTATAGTCAGAATAGTTGCATCCCACAGCTTTTGTAGAACTGCATTATCAAAAGGGCTGTCTGGATGAAATATAAATCTATGAAAAGTGAATAGTTGCCTTCCTAAGTATATTGATGGGAATGTCCTCGAATTTGGGATGAGTGTATTTTGGCTTTAAACTGCCGACATTGTGAGAGGTGACACTCATACATTCAGGAGCAGTCAGTGGAAAATCATTTGCTGCTTCGCTTATAAATATCCCGGCTGCTTGGAACTTGTGCTAATTCATGCTAATTATTGCCATGGAAATATTTTTGCAGTTGCTTCACATTTTGCAAAAACACACTGGAGCAAATGACAATTATAGGATGAGAAATATTTGTATGGTGGGACTCAAGGGTGACCTCCTTTAAGTTAGACTATTATCCTGTAAAGGTGCTTGACCCTTAGTTATAATGGAAGTGTAATATTGCCTATTGCTTTAAATTAACCTTCTCCTACCTGGTCTGTACCTGGGACTTTAATTTTCTGAATGCCCGAATAGTTTTCAGTTTTGCTAACTGGCAGTGCTGTGTGCAACAGAGCGCAATATACATCATAAAGGCATTATTCTTAGGAAGATAGTTTCATTGCAACTATTGGATATCCAGAGAAAAGCTTAGCAGCGGAATGTTACTCATCAATTAGAGAGGAGCTTTCTTAGGTAGCCCCACCCGCTTTTAAAAACTGAACTCAAACGGTGCTTTTATAAAATATAAGCTGGGGAGAAAAATAATTCTGTTAAACATATGGGCTGGTTATGACAGTGGCAAATATTGTTCATCTGTTTGTCTGCAAAAAGTTATTTAAGCGGGTGTGATCTAATAATTCTTGCTTTTTTCTCTTATTTTCCCCCTTCTGTGGTCCATTCACAGGGGAAGCTGTACATCTTGCCCGTGATTTTGGCTATGTGTGTGAAACTGAATTCCCTTCGAAAGCTGTGGCGGAATATTTAACTCGGCCCCATCTGGGTCGGAACGAGATGTCCAGCAGGAAAAATATGCTCCTTGCTGCAAAGTAAGTATCTTTGAGTGGAAAGCAATATGTAAGATTTATAGAATATATTAAAACACTTTAGAAGGCTCAAGCAGTGTTTTTTACCATTTCTTTTGTCATGTTCTTTAAGTGAATCATCACAGTTGTTAAGTGAATCATGCCGTTGTTAAGCGAATCCAGATTAATTCACCTTGACTTTGCTTGTCAGAAGGTCACAAATGGAAGGTCACACATGACTCCAACCAATGTAAATACATGGTGGTTGCAAGCTCCCAAATATTGATCACATGACTGTGGGGATGCTGCAGTGGCCCTAAGTGCGAGGACTGGTTATAAGTTACAGTACTTTGTTCAGTGTGGCTGTAACTTTGAAAGGTCACTAAATGAATGGCTATAAATTGAGGACTACCTATAATCCCCACAACAAGGACAGGCAAAAGATGAGCCTTAATTAGTTCCAGTGAGAATGGTGTGAAGAATGAGGAAGGATAGAAGTTGGATGGGAGCTTATTGTGAATGTGGGCAGAGCCTGGATTTTTAAATACGAAAAGGTTGTGTTCTCCTTTTTAAAGCTGCATCAAGTCGATTTTAAGCTTACAATACGGTTTTCATGGGTTTCTAACCCTTCAGTGGTAGGAAACCAACATTGGGCAATGAAGTTGGAGAGTCCGTTCCCCAAAACCTTAGGAAAGCAGGTTGAAAAGATGAAGGTCTTGCTTTACAAAGAAGCATCTTGCAGAGTTTATTGGAGATAGTCTTGATTTAAATCAGGTACTTGCATTATAAATTAGGATCTTAAGCGCCATGGTGGTGCACTGGTTAGAATGCAGTATTGCAGTCTAACTTTGCCCATTGCCAGGAGTTCGAATCTGACTGACTCAAAGTTGACTCAGCCTTCCGTCCTTCTGAGGTTGATAAAAACGATGACTCAGATGGTTGAGGGCAATATGCTGACTCTGTAAACCACTTAGAGAGTTCTGTAAAGCACTTTGAAGCTGTATATATGTCCCCAAGTGCTATCTTGTGTCTATGTACAAGAACATTCTTGTTTGTTTGTGTTTAGTGACTTCCTGTTCTCGCCTGGACTAAAAACCGAGGACTATTTCTGTATGGCTTAGGTATCCTATTCTCAATGGGTTTGTGTGGCTATTTTAGACATTAAAACTTAGGCTTTATCTGCATTTGATGAATGTTTTGAAGTGAATGGTGGAATAGTTTAAAGGAAGAAAAGTCACTTGCTCCAAAATGTGTATTAGCTACTGTTTTGAGAATTAGTGTCTTCCATTGGAGATCCTGGAGACAAAATAGAAACGTTCTCCCTTTAAAAATAGTGTTTAAGGGCAGAAACATCTTTAATTTTAACAATGCTTGCAGGTCTCTACAAAAATGAATATTTGCAGGTTCAAAATGTGGAGTTTGGCATTGTAGCAGAGATGAAACCTGTGGGGTATTCAAACAGAAATCGTCAAAGCATTTTAACAATGTCTAACAAGATATCTTCCATTTTTGCAAGTTTTCAAGCTAGTTTTAAGCTTGAGGTCAAAGGGCAATTTGATACCTGTAGGTGCCTCCACCTCAGCCATTGGCCTACACCTGTCCCAGGTTTGCTTCTTCCAAAACTTTTTGCAAACCACAGATGGGGAAATTCTGCTGCAGCGCCCTTTGAATTGCTTAGTACAGCATATCTAGACAGAAGATCAAGCTAAAAGCAACTGCAAAGGCTTAAAACCGTGTTTAGTTCTGAAATTGTACTGGAACAGCATCTGTGATTCTAAAACAAAGACGGTCTTCTGTGTTAAGAAAGGAACTCAGGAAAATTATGTATTACACATAATTTATATGTGTAAATTATACATTTACACATATAAAATGTGTATTAATGAGAAAATTAATATCCTAGTCAACTAAATTGCTAGTCTTTAAGATTACAAATTGTTCCTCTCATTGCTGCTATTAAAACTATATAGCTTACCTATGTGCTTCTGATCTTAATTCAAGATACCTGTTCTTATTCTCCTGCCATGGGCTTTATTCATTTAAGTAATCTTTCTGTGGCCTGTATAGATGAAGATGAAGCAAATAGTGAGTGGGAACATCCACTCCCTTTATTATTCTTTAATCTCTTGTTTCTTTTTTTTTTTTTTTTTTTCTCAAAAAAGTTTTATTAGTACAAACTTACATAAGTGGTAACAAAATATTAAATCCAAAGTACAAACATTTTTATTTCCCCCCCCCAGACCCACCCCCTTCCCTCCCCACCTCCCCCCCCCCCGGACTTCCCAGAGATAATACAGGGCATAATAATAAGTTTAAATTGTTAATAAAAAGAAAAAGGAAAAAGGAAAAAAAGAACACTATTTTTAAAAAAACTTCAACTCCAAACTATACAGTACTAATATATCGCATTTGTATACAATAGTAAAGATACAAAAAAGAGAGAGAAAAAAAAGAAAGAGAATAAAAAAAAAGAAAGAAAGAAAGAGAAAACTCTTTAACACTACAAACAAACAAACCTCCTACCTCCTCCCTTCAGTCCTCTATCTTATACAAGGTAAGTGTTACATAAGTAATAACTAAATATAAAATACACAAATCTTAAACTAATATTATTGACATTAGAAATAACCTCTAAGATAAAACTTAACTAAATGTTACATAAGTAATCATCAAATATTAAATTTCATCATGATATTAATAAGATAATATTATTCTAAATTAATTCGCTAACTTCAATAAACAAAAAAAGAAAATAAAAGAAGAATAAACAATAAACAAATCTTCAACAAACTATATATATCTAATATTATCAACATTAAAAATAACCTCAAAATTATATAAAACTTAACTAAATATTGCATAAGTAATCATTAGATAGGGAAAAGATAAAATACAATCATATTAGTTTCTATCCATCCAATATATTTCAACATCACATTATTTTGTATCTTGATAGTTCATCTTTTAATAGTTCAATAAATTCAAATTTGTCAAGTCGTCTCCCGTCTGCTCCCAAACCTCCATCTCCTCTTCCCCAGCTATCTGATTCAGGCACTCCTTTTGGATTTTTGAGTCTATTTCTTTTTGATCCATCGAAGGTGGCTTCCCCTCCTCCTCCTCTTTTATTTTCATACACCCTTCTTCTGGAATCTTGGATATATCAGCCTTTAGAACATTGACATAAAATTCAGTAGCTTTTTTTATCGTGTTGAGCCGGTATCTTTTTCCAGAAAATTTCACTGTTACTCCAACTGGTGCTTCCCATTTATATTGTAAATTTAATCTCTTAAATTCATCAATCAAAAAAGTATAGCTTTTCCTGGCTTTAAGCATTTTAGAGGGGATTTCTTTCCAAATCTTTAGTTCCTGACCATTCACCATAAGATTATTGTTAAACGTTGCTTGTATAATTCTGTTCCGTAGAGCTCTTGTGGTAAAATATATGACAATATCCCTTGGTAGATGCTTTTGTTTGGCGTACCACGAGTTGATTCGGTATGTTTTGTCGATTTGTGTAGCCAATTCCGCTTTAGAAATTCCAGACACCTGATCCAATATGTCAACCATCCTGCCTTTTAAATTTTCATATAATCCTTCTTTCAAACCTCTAATCCTTATAGCAACTTCCATAGATCTGAACTGAGTCATTAAGACCTCTTTTTCAAAATTTGCAATGTCATTTTGGATTTTATCTATGTAATTCACCGAAGTTGCCAAAGCTTGTTTATTTGTTTCAATACGTTCTGCCAAAACTTCAATATTTGTTGCTAAGCCTTTGCAAACCTCTAACACATCAAATCTTAGTTGTTGATTCATATTCTTCAAAGCAGCCTGCATCTTATGGTCTATCTCACTTATTTTCTGGTTAAATTCCAAAGTAAGTTCATGTTTCATAATCTTTAAATTATTTAATAAATTTTCAGGTGTCAAAAGCTGTGGAGGTGTTAGCTCAGTGTTAAGTTGCATTTTAGAAATATATCCAGATGAATAGTCATTTCTTTTAGTCAAAACAGTCTTTCCAAACTTTGAAGCCATTGGTGTTTCAAAAGAGTACAAAAAAGAAAGAAAGCCAGTTGCCTGATTAAAGTTCTTTCCAGTTTAAAAATCAGATAGTCTTTTATTATTGAAAATATTTCTATTATAACTTTAATCCAGAGTTAGGAGACAGAGAAAGAAAAAACCATTTTTCCAAGTTAAAAGTTTCCATAAGAGAGAGAGAAAGAAAAAAAAAAAAAAAGCCTCTGGGGAAACGAAAGTCACTTTCACTTCTCAATCGCCATATTGTTACTCTGTTTCCTTTGTTCCCTTGCCGAAGTGAAAGCTTACCCAGGAGTTGAAAAAAAAAGGAAAAAAAGAGGTTTCAGTACTTGCCCATCTCACGCCTGTTTCTCTCTGTCTGCTTCTATAGTTTAAATGTAGTTATAAATCCCATTTTTGAAGCAGCGGCTGGTCACTCCATCTAGCTCTGCAAAAGGCAGAGGTTTCCGGATCTTCGGAGCTGGAGACAGGCTGCATGGGGAGCTCTCCCTTCGCGCCCTGCAGATGGCTCCTAAGGCGCTGGGGGGGCTCTACCCCTCCTGTCAGGCTCTCATCTCTCCCCTTTGCCCGGGGAAGAGATTTTAAAGCCGCCAGACAGCTGTTCTGGCGGCTTTTAACAAAGATCGGAAAGGCATCCAACGAGGGATGTCTGCGATGAAGCGCTCCAAAACCGGAAGTCTTTAATCTCTTGTTTCTAACACCCCCTGTCTCTCTCTCTCTTGGAATAGAAGGCTGGAAGGAGGAAACGAATATGTTCTACCAAGAACTAATCTAATGCAGAGGAGTTTTGAAATTTAAGTGCAAAATTATAAATGTTAGTTCAGGTTGCCCATATTAATTGTTGTTGACTGGAGTCAAGACTAAGCTACAAGTAATTATCTTCTGTCAGAATCATTGTTGAGCTAGATCAGTGATGGCGAACCTTTTCTGGTTCGCGTGCCCACACCCATTGCCCCCCCCCCCATGCATGCGCACAATGGGCAAACCGGAAGTGCGGAAAAATGCACTTCCGGTTTGCCATTGGGCTGTTTTTTGCACTCCAGAGGGTTCAGGGAAGCTTCCTGAAGCCCCGGCATGCGAAAAATGGCAAAAAGGCCAAACCGGAAGTGCGGAAAATGCACTTCCGGTTTTGCCATTTTTTGCATTCCGGGGTTTTAGGAAGCTTACCTGAACCCTCCGGAGTGCAAAAAACAGCCCACTGGCAAACCGGAAGTGCGTTTTCCACACTTCCGGTTTGCCGGTGGGCAATGCTCGCATTCCCTCCGCTACGGCTCCACGTGTCACCTGTGGCACGGGTGCCATATGTTCGCCATCACGGAGCTAGATAGTCCAATCTGTAAAAAATGAGACACAAAAGCCATGTAAGCTTCTAGGGTAAAATAGGATTTTAAAATATGGCAATAATTCACATGATACTCTCTTTAAATTACAGCTACCTAGTTATTCATGGACTTTTTTCTTAAACATATTTAAGGGAAACACATACATCTCTTAAACATGTCTGAGGAACTTGGCAGGAGGAAATTGATAAAAAGTCCTTCTGACTCAGTTTCATTGCCTTTGTCCAGTGGAAATAGCAATAGCACTTAGACTTATATACCGCTTCACAGTGCTTTATAGCCCTCTCTAAGCGGTTTACAGAACCAGCATATTGCTCCCAACAATCTGGGTCCTCATTTTACCCACCTCGGAAGGATGGAAGGCTGAGTCAACCTTGAGCCTGGTGGGATTTGAACTGCTAAATTGCAGTCAGCTGGCAGTCAGCAGAAGTAGCCTGCAGTACTGCATTCTAACCACTGCGCCACCGTGGTGCAGCGTTAAAAATTAATTTGCTTTTCCTATTACCTCTTCCAGACAGATCTGCAAAGAATTCACAGAGCTTCTCACTCAGGATCGAACCCCCCTTGGCAACGCGAGGCCAAGCCCTATCTTAGATCCTGGCATCCAGGGATGTTTGACTCACTTCAGCCTGATCACACATGGATTTGGGAGTGCTGCCATCTGCGCCGCGATGACATCGGTGCAGAACTACCTGAATGAAGCTCTCAAACTAGCAGACAAATCATACATGAATGCAGGAGATCAAAGCCCCCCAGACGGCAATAAAAACCTTGAGAAGATGGACAAGCACAGGAAGTGAGGATGGAAAAGATGACAAAGACAGGAAAAGATACAGAGACATACACAGAGAAAATAGACTTAAAAACTGTTACTGCACACAGACTTAAGATCTTCTTGCCTAGAAGGCATGTAGATATTTCTTAGGACTTGCTTTGGGGCATCTTCTTCTTCTTTTTTTAATTTTAATTTTTATTTTTCAACCACATCCTTTTCTGGAGACGTGTGTTGTCTCTTTTCTCCTCTTTAAAGCTGCTGTTATCCATTCATTTGGGACCATGTACCTGAAGGTAAACATGGATTTATCTTTTTATTATTATTTTTTTTTAAATTTTAAAAGGTGGTGCTATCTCTTTTATTTTTTCCTCGTATGGAAATTTGTTACACGTTGTATCTGGACAATTTGCAGGCAATGTTTTTCCTCCCATATACGTTGTGTGTGGCGGAATCTCGATGAAATTCAGCAATGAACCAGTTTCAGCGGGTTGTGAACGAATGTGCTGAAGTCACATATGCTCACGGTTTCTCCCTCTGTGGGAAAAAGAAGCGATCGCATCTTCTTTCTGTTCAAACAAAATCCAAGGTTTATTGTTGCATCTGAAAATGGCAAGCTGCGGTTTACGGAACTACCATAAGCTGCAATTTGATTCTCCTTGTTTTTAATTAGCCAAGATTTTGTAACCTTCAGATGCATCAATAAGCTATAATTAAACAGGAAGCAGATGTTTCTGTATTCATTGCCACTGCCAAAGGACCAGATTTCTATATGTGTTAAGAGACAGAGATGGAGAAGGGAGAGGAAAGTACATTGGCTGGACCAAGTTCATTTTAAAATTATGGTTAAACTTTTATCAGTCAGGCTGTGTAAGAGAGTTCATGCCCATATCTTGTAGAACAGGACCAGCATGATTCTGTAGTAGTCTGTAAAAGTACCGTATTTTTCGGAGTTTAAGACGCTCCGAAGACACACCTATCTTTTTTGGGGAGGAAAACAAGAAAAAAAATCTACCTCTGCCTCCCAGCAATTTGCCTCCTTGCAGCAAACAGAAAACAGCCTGTTTCAGTTTCACTTTCAGTTTCAGCACAGCCTGATTATTAGCACAAGGGAAAAAAAATCTGCCTCTGCCTCCCTGCAAGCCTGAAACAGCTGATAGTCGGGAGGCGGATCCAAAGGACAATCACCTGCTTGTGCTAATCAGGCTGTGCTGAAACTGAAATAGGCTGTTTGCTATTTGCTGCAAGGAGGTAAATTGCTGAGAGGCAGAGGCCAAAGGGTGGGTAGATGGGTGGGTGGGTAGATGGGTGGGTGGGTGGGGCTACATTCGGTGTATAAGACGCACCCAAATTTTCACCCTCTTTTGGGGGGGGGGAAGTGCGCCTTATACTCCAAAAATACGGTAAGTAAAGTTTTGAGAAACTAATTAAGAGGGATAATTAAAAAGTTTGAACGTGCTGTGAGATTCAGGCAAAGGCTTGAGATCATATTCTAAGTTGCCTCAATTGATGCTCAGACATTCACAGCTATCTAGACTATTCATGAAGAACCCTCCACCACACCCCAAAAAGCAGATACCATATCCAGTCACTAAATCAGGTGGATTTCAGTGGTCTCAGTTGCTGAAATCTTGTGACATTAATTCTTGTGGCATCATAACCTTGGTATTGTGTTTGTTTTGCGTCTGCAGCATCATATCTCTTGAAAAGGTCACTCAAAAGAAATTCCAATTTTAAATGTGCACCCATGTTGTGATATGGAGGTTTTACTGGGTTCCTATTACTTCATTGGAAACCAGCAGGTAGAATATCATGCAGTATTAGCCCCTGTTTTTCTGAGTTTTTGACAAAGTACTGAGATTTCAGATTTAATTTTAGAAAAAAAAGATGGGAATAAAGTGAAATAATGTGATAGTTTCGAATATGCTTGTCTTTTTTTTAAGTTTTCATTTCTAGGCATAATTTAAGAAACACGTATTTTAATATTAATGGGGTTGCAGGTTTAAAAAAAACAAGACTGAAATGTTCTGTAGCAGATCTTTTGTATTCAAGGAAGAGTTACTTTGAGCTAATATTAAAATCTTAATTTTTCATCCACTTAAAAATACAAAAAAGAGATACTGCAGCTTTATGTACATCATCAGGTCATTTTTTTTAATTAAAAAAGGAAAAAAACTTGAAAATAGACATGTAAGTTTTAATTTTTTTGTTTGCCTACATAGGCCAAAAAATATAAATATAAATATATGTATGTCTCCAGGGAAGTTTTATGTGTATAAGGGAAAACAATGTCTTGAATGTATATATTTATTTATGTGTAATTTAAAAGGGGTTTGTAAATAATGGTGAACATTTTAATACTTTTTTTATAAATGGGATTCAGATTTTAAAAGTTTACCCCACCCCACAAAAAAAAATTTTAAAAAATGAAATAAATAAATAAAATAAAATACTGGCTAAACTGCATACACTGCTAGATGATGTACAGTCTGTTTTATGCTAAATATTTAAAAACTTTTTACAAATAAAATAAAAATTTCCCGTGTTTTGGCCACTGGAGAGTTATATCTATTTGGAAGTGTCTGTTGAACGAGCAATAACTGCATATTTCATAGTATTTGGAATGAGCGCAGGTGCATCCATTTGTCTGAAATGGTATAGAGTTTCCTGCCTAAGCAGGGGGTTGGACTAGAAGACCTCCAATGTCGCTTCTAACTCTACTATTCCTATTCTATTCTATTCTATTCTATTCTATTCTATTCTATTCTATTCTATTCTATTCTATTCTATTCTATTCTATTCTATTCTATTCTATTCTTCTATCCTGTCCTGTTCTGTCTTGATCCCCATCCCCATTCCAGCTCTCTGTGTGTGTGTGTGCAAATAAATAGAAATGATCAGGGGTGGGTTCCAACTTACCTCGCTGCCGGTTCGCTCCCTCCCGGGCCACGTGGGTGCACCGCGTGGATGCATACACGCTTCTCAGTAACAAAAAATATAAAAAAAATAAACAATAATAAAAAAAAAACAAAGCCCCAAAAAAGTTTGCGACCGCATGCACAGTGCCGGAACTCGGCTTCTGTGCATGCTCAGAAGGGGAATTTTTTTTTTAAAAAAAATAAAAAACAAATGGTGGCGCCCACGGACTGGCACCGACTAATCCGGTTCAGTGACGTCATTGTGACATCACCAGCGGGTTGCTACCAGTTTGGGCGAAACGGTCCGAACCGGGAGGAACCCACCCCTGGAAATAATAAAACTGCAACCACTCTTTTTTTTGTGAAGATTTGTGAACATTTTCTTATATTCACTATACCATTGTATACCACAATCCATGCAATTCATACAAATATTTTGGGCAGAAATATTGAATGTTGTTTACTGGGGAAAACTGATTATTTTTTTCTAATGTGGATGGAACAACAAACCTTACATAAGTAAAGTTCAACAAACCCCACAAACAGCAAGCCCTACAAACAACAACAAACCCTACCAAAGTAAGGTTTTATATTTAGGCAAGAAAAACCAAATATACACCTATAGAATAGGTGGTGCCTGGCTCAATAATAGTAACTGTGAGAGGGATCTAAGAATCCTAGTGGACAACCATTTAAATATGAGCCAGTGGTGTGCTGCAGCTGCTAAAAAAGCCAACTCAGTCCTAGGCTTTATTAACGGATAGAATCAAGATCACGTGAAGTGTTAATACCACGTTATTTATTTTATTTTTTATTTATTTAATAAAATTTATATGCTGCCCAACTCCCAAAGGGACTCTGGGCGGCTTGCAACTATAAAAAGACAATTATAAGATAAAAAGACAATTAAAACACAGTTCAAACAAACCTTTCACAAAAAGTTACATCGCCACACATACATATATGGGGTGGTCTCATTAGCCCCAGACCTGCCGAAAAAGCCAGGTCTTAAGGGCCTTCCGGAAGGCCAGCAAGGTGGGGGTATTACGGATCTCGGTAGGTAGTTTGTTCCAAAGGGTCGGTGCCACAACAGAGAAGGACCTCGCCCCCGCGGACCCGCCAGCCGACATTGGCTGACGGGACCCGGAGAAAGCCCTCCCTGTGCGATCTCACTTGTCATTGGGAGGAATGCTGCAGAAGGTGGTCACACAGATAAACTCGTCCTGAGCCATGTAGAGCTTTAAAGGTAATGACCAACACCTTGAATTGCGTCCGGAGACCGATCGGTTATAATGCCTTGGTAAGGCCACGCTTGGAATACTGCATCCAGTTTTGTTTGCCATGATATAAAAAAGATGTTGAGACTCTAGAAAGAGTGCTGAGAAGAGCAACAAAGATAATTAGAGGACTGGAGGCAAAAACATAAAGAACGGTTGCTGGAATTGGGTATGTCTAATGTAATGAAAAGAAGGACTCGGGGTGACCTGAGAGCAGTGTTCCAATATCATTTGAGGGGCTGTCACAAAGAAGAGGGAGTCAAGCTATTCTCCAAAGCAACTTGAGGGCAGGACAAGAAGCAACAAGTGGAAGTCCATCCCAAATTGTATTGCTAAAAGTCTAGAGATTCTCAGTCACCCAGGTCATGGTTGTCCCAAAGGTGCTTTTTCAGGCGGCAACAATAAGAGCTGAAGAAGCTTCTTGGATGAGAAGCGAAATGTCTTCAAAGAAAAAACAAGAAAGTCCAGTTGCCTCTTGAAAAAAAGCACCATTGGGACAACAAGTGGAAGATTATCAAAGAGAGATCCAACTTAGAATTAATAGTGAGAACAATTAATCAGTGGAATGGCTTACCTCCAAAAGTCATGTTTTTAAGAAGAGAGTGGACAACCATTTGTCTTGAAATGATAAAGAGTTTCCTGCTTGAGCAAGGTGTTAGATTAGAAGACCTCCAAGGTCCCTTCCAACTCTGTTATTTTGTTATAAACTGTCATTTCAATGTTTGTTCTACATGTAAAGTAGAGTTCCAGGGGACCTAATGGCAGGATCTCACTCTATGGTCTCTTTCCCTCACCTGCGTAACAAAAAGTATATCTAAGTAAATAAAGTTGTAAGGCTACTTATAATAAATACATATTGTGGCTAACTGCTTAAGGGTATAATGTGGATATAAAGTTATAAAAGGGCTGTCAAGCAGATGTCCCTCTTAGTTAATTTAAAAGACCTTGACATTGATGTTTAAGAAAAATAATTACAATAAAAAAACTGAAATGATTAGTATTTCAATAGGAGACTATACTAGGAAATTTCAAGGTTATGGATTAGGGTGGGAAGTCAGACCAATCAAAAGAAGGTAAGAGCCTTGTGGCTGTGAAGTCCTGAAGATAGCAATAGCAATAGCACTTAGACTTATATACCGCTTCATAGTGCTTTACAGCCCTCTCTAAGCGGTTTGCAGAGTTCAGCATATTGCCCCCAACAATCTGGGTCCTCATTTTACCCACCTCGGAAGGATGGAAGGCTGAGTCAACCTTGAGCCGGTGAGATTTGAACAGCTGAACTGCTGAACTGCAGTGCTGCACTTTAACCACTGCGCCACCTTGGCTCTTAGGTGTTGGCTTAAATGAGATTTTATGTATCCAATTTTAACTGTCTGAAATTGCTGATCATAATCAGTTACAGAGTTTGGCCAATATGTCAGAATCAAATGACTGGCTAATGGCTCACTGAAGAACCACAAAGATATCAATTCAACGCACAACTTAACTACAAACTATAGTTAAATTGTCATCTTGGATAATCCCCCCCCCATCCAAATCCAAATCTATAGCTAAATTCTGCACCTTTACCGTCTCTGTTTCTAACCGTCCACTAAGATAGTGTTTCTGAACCTTGGCAGCTTAAACCTGTGGACTTCAATTCCCAGAATTCCCCAGCCAGCATGGTAGACCCTACCAGGAAACCAACATTATGAATGTTAATGCTATAACGTTTTAGTATAAACATAAAGGAACCGAATCTTCCAAATCTGCAGATTTCCCTCACTCTCCCTTTATCTTTGTATAAAACTAGAAAGGATCTTAGTCTTGAGATGCTTTCTCAAATTACATTTCTGCCCCGACTTGGATTTCTTTTACTGACTCTTGCCTTGGTTGTGGCTATTCCTTCTGTTCCACAAGGTTATTTCTGTTTCATTGGTGCCTACTTCATAATTGTGCGTGAATAAAAATAAAAGGAAATGGGAGCAGTCCACCTCTCGGCAATTCCTTACAGTAACTATATCTTCCTGAGAACTGCATGGCTGCTCTCTGGAGTTGCAATGCAATCCCTGGAAAAGACAGTTTAAGGAGTTGCAGAAGTGCAATGTTGAGGGAAAAATATATTCAAGCCGTCTGAGTGCTACCATGTTGAGGATGAGAATAAAATCTTATAGAGGCGATTTGGATCTTTACTTGGAATTCAGACAGTTAGAAATAAAATTGAGATTAAAAGTCTAATAGAAAATATTTATTTTAATACAAAAACAATAAATCCTGAGTAATTACATCTTTGCTAAGAAACACGACCGTTCAGGTCAAGAGCTAAGGCAGAATAATAATAATGGTGGCTTAGGAATGTGAACATGCGTAGAAGATCATATCACGTGTTCTGCTTGTATTGGAATGTACCATAATATTAGGATAGGGGTGCATCACCCTGCATAGACATACAACTGACAATATTCACACCGTGACATGCAACGTTTCCATCGCTGCATACTTCAAGCCACTGTTTCCCCTTTGTTTATGAAACATTATGTTACATAGGGCTCTTAAGTTCCCTTCCTCCCCACCAGCTCTCAAAAAGAGAACACAGGCTAGTAATGATAATTACTGTAATGCCCGATCACAATTTGGATGGGTTACTGTAATGTATTTTATGTGGGGCTGCCTTTGGACAGATTTGAAGCTATAACTGGGACACAATGGGGCATCCAGGCTGCAAATGGACCAAACCTGCCAATTTTAAGATGGCTGTGCTGATTGCTAATAGGTTTCTGGGCCTAATGATAGATTTTGCTTATACCTTATGGCTTTGTAAATAGATCACAAACTACTACCGTTGAAGGAAGGCCTGATGAAGATCCTACTGCTTCAAGAGGTACATGGAATCTGGCTAATATGGCAAACATTTGATAGTGTTTATCGTTTAGAATAAACCTTCACCAGAGGTATGCGTGGCACTGCCCTTTATTGCTTTTTGGAAATCTCTGAAGGCTTCCAAGATGATTTTGGCCCTGAATGATTGGGGTCACAATTATTGTTATTGATACTTGATTTCTCTTGGACTGCTTGCTTGGCTGTTGCACATCATCAGGACAATTGTTTTGGGCAGTTTAGAAATATTGTAAAATATCTGTGTGTATAAATTCAGTTAATAAGAGCAGGTATCATAAACCATAATAGTAGAGATGGCGTAATGCTCAAGACTAAAAATGAAGTGCTATACAATCTAGTACAGGATAAAGACCAACCATAATTATAATAATATGACTGGATAATCAAGTGCCTAGAAATAACAGTCAATAGAAATATCAGAATATTTCTGATATGCAAATAGAATAGAATATGTTGTGCAAATAGAATAGAATAACAGAGTTGGAAGGGACTTTGGAGGTCTTCTAGTCCAACCCCCTGCTTAGGCAGGAAACCCTGCACCACTTTAAACAAATGGTTATCTAATCTCTTCTTAAAAATTTCCAGTGTTGGAGCATTTACAACTTCTGGAGGCAAATTGTTTCACTGATTAATTGTTCTAACTGTCAGGAAATTTCTCCTTAGTTCTAAGTTGCTTCTCTCCTTGATTAGTTTCCACCCATTGCTTCTTGTCCTACCCTCAGGTGCTTTGGAGAATAGCTTGACTCCCTCTTCTCTGTGACAGCCCCTGAGATATTGGAACACGGTTATCATGTTAATGGCACAATGGAAGACAGTTGCTAATCAATGGTGATAGACATGGGAGCAGTGTTTCTCAACCTTGGCAGTTTGAAGATGTGTGGACTTCAACTCCCAGAATTCCCCAGCCAGCGTTGCTGCCAAGGTTGAGAAACACTGCATGGGAGAGACTATTGTTTGTCATTATATTGATTCTTCTGCCAGCAATACTGAATAAGTCAGGCCATGGCTACCAAGCCTGGATAATGCACATTGAGATACCTGGAGACAGCAAAAGAGAAGAGAAATAATTCAAGAAAATCACAAAATACAAAATACAAAGATCTGCAAATAAAAGTAGAACTACTATGCCAAAAGAAAGTAGAGATGGTAGTAACAGTAATAAGTGCAATTCCAAAACATTTGAGGCTTCACATAAATGCCATCGCCTTTGACAAAACAACACAAGTCAACCGCAGAAGGCAGCTTTACATGGGACAGCTTACATCCTGTGATACCTTTAATATTATTAAATAACAACACGTGTCTATCTGGGGTCCTTCGGAAGGACTGAATAGATGGACAAAAATGCCAAATCTAGTCTAAACATCTGCTTGACTGTCACCAACAATAATTATATTAAATTTGTCTTTGTTGGTCTTTGTGGATTTTGCCCTAAAATGGATTTTGAGTCATTTCCAAAAACATTTTGATGTAGCTGCTTGTAATTACTAATGCTGTTTCTAAAATGCTGATACGATAGATACTTATTTAACTATAGATGGCAATTGAAAATGGCAAAAGAGACATTCTTCCTTTGTTGACACAGGGCAGCATTCCATAATAAAATGCTGGCAGCAGTGTCAACCATCCACCAGAGACTCTTCCTACAGAAGTGCAGTCATCCATATTCAATGGTTAAATCTGATGTTCTTTACTAAAATGCAGTTAATAAGATGGAGCCCTAATATTTTCATTGCTTGTCAATAGCAAAATCATCGCCATCATCATCCCAATCAGTTCAACACAGAATGAAGTCCTATATCGTTGCTTTCCAACAGTTTCAGCCGCAACACAAGCAATTTCAAGGTAATGCCTCTAAATCAAGTTTTCCCAAACTTTGAGGTGTAGCTCCCTTGGGGTGTTGCAGACAGACCAGGAGAGGTGTGAAGAATCTTTCAACTGTACATTGTTACAAAAATCCACCTTTCCTCAAGTTTCATTGAATAGAACAGAATAGAATTCTTTATTGGCCAAGTGTGATTGGAGACACAAGGAATTTGTCTTGGTGCATATGCTCTCAGTGTACATAAAAGAAAAGATATATTCTTTTCTTTTACGTTCACATAAAACAAATAATTCCCTCACCACTGTCAAACTATTCACTAAGGCTGCATTACTATTACTATTAGTCTTCTCATCGTTCCTATCACCCATCTCCTCCCACTTATGACTGTATGACTGTACAGATGCAAATCAAATCCAAAACTATAGGCCAATTTCACTTTTGAATGCGGATTACAAAATTTTTATGACTATCATTGCAAGAAGAATGAAAAAAATATTAAATGAGATGATTCATCCAGACCAAAACAGT
The DNA here is from genome assembly GCA_023053685.1 of Diadophis punctatus similis. Lineage (NCBI taxonomy): Eukaryota > Metazoa > Chordata > Lepidosauria > Squamata > Dipsadidae > Diadophis > Diadophis punctatus. The sequence goes on along the minus strand of JALIGW010000003.1, from coordinate 7,349,086 downwards.
TTTCTCCCAAGGAGACAAATCAGGAATAATACAAGAACAGTATTAAATATATTAGAATATTATGAAGCCCATCCAGAGAAACAAGTAGCACTTGTTTTTCTGGATGCGCAAAAAGCATTTGACAATTTAAATTGGAAATATATGATTAGACAAATTAGAGAAATAAAATTTGGAGATAAATTTGAACAAATGATAGAAACAGTATATTCTACCCAAAAAGCAAATATAACATTAAACGGAGATATTACAAGACTATTTGAAATAACAAAAGGAGTTCATCAGGGATGCCTTTTGTCACCTCTGCTCTTTATCCTAACATTAGAGTCCTTATTAATGAAGATTAGAGCAAACAGAGAGATTAAAGGAACCAAAATCAGAAAGGAAGAGTATAAAATTCAGGCGTTTGCGGACGACCTAGTATTCTTTATTGAGGATCCAAAGGAGACAGGACCCATTTTAATACGGGAAATAGAGAAATATGGAGAAGTAGCAGGCCTTAAAATTAATGAAAGAAAAACAAAAATGATAGTTAACATCAAAGCAGGAAAGAATTAGAGGAAGAATTGGGATTACAGTGTACCAAAAAATTTAAATATTTAGGTATTTGGCTGACAGCGAGATGTTCCTTGATTAAAGAAGATAGCTCTGTGAAATTAATACAACAAATAAAAGTAGATTTGGAAAGATGGGGAACATTACAGTTATCTATACTAGGTCGAATTGTAACCATTAAAATGAATGTTTTGCTGAAATTGCTCTATCTTTTCCAAACTATACCCATAAAATTAGATAAATTTTTTTAGGGATTTGAATAAAATTACAACAAAGTTTACATGGGCAGGTAAAAAAGCAAGTATAAAATTAACAGATCTCCAGGATAACAGAAGCAGAGGTGGCGTACGGCTCCCTGATAGGTGACTTTATTATAAAGTGGCAATTTTTGTATGGGTCAGGGAGTGGATTAACTTGAGAAATAGAAGATTACTTACACTGGAGGGAGTGTAAATTGTTGCTTGTATCCTTATGATTTATATTAATATTGATTGTTTCTTGATTGCTTATTTGTACCCTATGACAATCATTAAGAGTTGTACCTTATGATTCTTGACAAATGTATCTTGTCTTTTTATGTACATTGAGAGCATATGCACGAAAGACAAATTCCTTGTGTGTCCAATCACACTTGACCAATAAAGAATCCTATTCTATTCTATTCTATTCTATTCTATTCTATTCTATTCTATTCTATTCTATTCTATTCTATTCTATTCTATTCTATTCTATTCTATTCTATTCTACTCTATTCTATTCCATTCCATTCCATTCCATTCCATTCCATTTTGTCAGGAATCATAAGGTACAACACTTAATGATAGTCCGGGTATAAATAAGCAATCAAATCACATTAGTAAACAGTCAATATAAATCATAAGAATGCAAACAACAAAGTTATAGTCATGCAGTCATAAATGGGTGGAGATGGGTGATAGGAACAATGAGAAGATTAATAGTACTGCAGACTTAGTAAATAGTTTGACAGTGTTGAGGGAATTATTTGTTTAGCAGAGTGATGGCGTTCAGGAAAAAAACTGTTCTTGTGTCTAGTTGTTCGGGTGTGCAGTGCTCTATAGCGTCGTTTTGAGGGTAGGAGTTGAAACAGTTTATGTCCAGGATGTGAGGGGTCTGTAAATGTTTTCACAGCCTTCTTTTTGACTCGTGCAGTATACAGGTCCTCAATGGAAGGCAGGTTGGTAGTAATTTTTTTTTCTGCAGTTCTAATTATCCTCTGAAGTCTGTGTCTGTCTTGTTGGGTTGCAGAACCAAACCAGACAGTTATAGAGGTGCAGATGACAGACTCAATAATTCCTCTGTAGAACTGTATCAGCAGCTCCTTGGGAAGTTTGAGCTTTCTGAATTGGCACAAAAAGATCATTCTTTGTTGTGCTTTTTTGATAACATTTTTGATGTTAGATGCCCATTTTTGATCATGAGATATGGTAGAACCTAGAAATTTGAAGGTCTATACTGTTGATACTGTGTTGTCTAGTATTGTAAGAGGTGGTACTATGGGAGGGTTTCTCCTAAAGTCTACCATCATTTCTACGGATTTGAGTGTGTTCAGTTCCAGGTCGTTCCGGTCGCACCATGAGGCTAGTTGTTCAACCTCCCGTCTGTTTGCGGATTCATCATTGTCTCAAATGAGACCGATCACTGTTGTGTCATCTGCGAACTTCAGTAGTTTAACAGATGGATTGTTTGAGATGCAGTCATTGGTATATAGAGAGAAGAAAAGTGGAGAGAGCACACAGCCTTGGGGGAGGGGATGTGCTAATTGTACAGGTATCTGATGTGATTCTGCTTAGTTTCACCTGCTACTTCCTGTCTGTTAGGAAGCTTATGATCCACTTACAAGTGTGTTCAGGTACAGCTAGCTGATTTAGCTTAGTTAGAAGAATGTCTGGAATGATGGTATTGAATGCTGAACTAAAGTCTACAAAGAGGACCCTTTGGAGATTCAAGATGTTGTAGGATGTAGTGCAGAGCCATATTAACAGCATCATCTGTTGATCTATTTGCTCGGTATGCAAATTGCAGGGGGTCTAACAGCGGATTGCATTGTTTTCATTGTTCATTCATGTTCATTTTTGGTATTTGGATTTTTAGGGAAGGTGTAAACATTAAGATGACACAGAAGAGAGCTGTGAGGGGAAAAGGTTTAGGGTTAGGGTTAGGGTTATGGGCTGAAAAAATATCATTTTAACACATATTTACAAAAAAGAGTGAAATTTAACATTCACTTTCTCTAACCTAGGAACCTCTAGATACATTTGACTACAATGTCTATCATTCTCAGCTACCAAATTTATTAAAAGCTCCACTGATTTTACTGAAATTTACTTTTTAACCTATATAAATTGGTGCTAGTAAACATGAATTTTTAATGGATTGTTATTTTAACAGAAGATGTAATTACGGCAAATTCTTATGAAACAGAGAGAATGATTAAAACGTTTAATATTGTCTCTGTCCCTTGGAATGTTATTTTTTTCCTTTGTGTTCAGAACCTTTGATCATGCTAAAACACAATATTTTAAATTAGCTAAGCAGAATATGTAAGCGTTCTTTTTTGTTAATGAATCATTGGAGTAATTGCCCTCTGGGAGGAGAAACAAGCATTTTTTCACTTATTACAACATGGATCCAAGTGAAGCCAGCAACATTGTCTAGTGGGATTGAACTAGTGCTTCATACAGATGCCAGCATTCAACAAATTACTTTCACTGCCTGACTAATACATATGGCTGTTTTTATGACACAGATGGTATCACAACAATGCCTAGTTTCAGTGCTTAAGAAACCTTAAGAGACTTCGGCTTCATAGAGGAAAAAGAAATATCTCACTAATTAAAATATTGTACTTCTGGGAGTTCTGCACAAAATGTCATGGTGGTCAGTGTTCTTTTTCCCTTTAACACAGTTTTCACTCAGGAGAAATAATAATAGTAGTAATTCTATCATCATTGATAATAAGCTGCTGCAAGAAGATTGCACAAACTGACTTCAAGCAGCGGCATGACAAAGTAGCAATAATGGTGCATTGGAATATCTGCTAGAAGTACCTTTTGCTTGCAAGTAACAAGTCGTGGGATCATAAATACTGTTCCCTCTAAGGTGCGCGGCCGCGCACGTGATGAGAGAATGCCGCGCGGAAGTTTCTAAGTTCCCGCCGGCATTTCCTAATGGGAGAGGCTGTGCGCATGCGCGGCCACGCAGATGAAATGAGAACGCCGCGCACCGTTTTTTTCTATTACAGGGAACATTGATCACAAAATAGACTACACAATAGAAAATAAATAGCTAAAGTGCTCTTGGACTTTAGAATTCAAACAAACTGACACCCTGCCACATAATACCTCAGACTTAAAAATTGTTGATAAGAACAACAAAAAGTCTGGATAGTGAAGATTGCAATACTGGAGACAACAGAATAAAGGAGAAAGAACTGGAGAAAATCACAAAATACAAAGACCCGCAAATTGAAATAGATTTATTTATTTATTTATTTATTTATTTATTTATTTATTGGTTCTTATATGCCGCCCTACTCCCGAGGGACTGGGGCAAAAGAAAGCAAAGACAGTAGCATAGTAATAGGTGGACTGCAACTATTGCTTCCTGCTTGACCATGGAGGGGCTTATGATGTTACAAACCTTTGCCAGTAATCTTCTGGTGCAGGAACTCATAGGATATTAGGCACTTCCTGGAGAAAATGGGCAGCAACCCTGTTTTCAGAGTGGTGATTTCTGACCCAGATAATATGATTATACTACCAGACCTACTAATCTGATCTGACAGGAACAGCTGCGGACTTGATTGCTTGTATTGTGGGAACAGAACATGTAAGTATCTCAGAAGTGTCAACAGAAGGATGTCATGATTTGTTCTGTATTGCCCCAGAATGAAGGACATGAAAGAATAACCTTAATCTACAAGAAAGTAAAGTATGTTCTCGGCGAATGGTTAGGAAAAAAGATTCAAATGGTAGGAGCACATCAACATTTGGATCCACTTGCAGAAGGAAGTCTAAGTTTGCCATTGCTGAATTATAAAGGGGTTGGACAAGACCTTTGCAGATCTTGAACAGTTGCTGCTACTACTTTCGTAATCCATGGCTGTTGTCTCTTGGAAGAATTCTGGAGAGGGTTATTTATATTTTATATTGCAGATCTTGAACAGTTGCTGCTACTACTTTCGTAATCCATGGCTGTTGTCTCTTGGAAGAATTCTGGAGAGGGTTATTTATATTTCCTTCCTTCCTTCCTTCCTTCCTTCCTTCCTTCCTTCCTTCCTTCCTTCCTTCCTTCCTTCCTTCCTTCCTTCCTTCCTCCCTCCCTCCCTCCCTCCCTCCCTCCCCCCTCCCCCCTCCCCCCTCCCCCTCCCTTCTTCCCTCCCTCCTCCCTCCCTCCCTCCCTTCCTCCCTCCCTCCCTCCCTCCCTTCCTTCCTTCCCATATATGCCTTACATAACTTTGATAAACACAAAACTGGCTGATAAACTTAAATCAAACCACATCGTCCTGTACACATGCTACACTAATGTGCCAGACAGCTTGTCCATTTTTGTTTACAAATAGACCAGAAGGTGTCTTCCCCCCAAAACATGGTAAGCTTCAAAAGCCACCTTTTTGTAATTTGGATTCTTGCAGAACAGTGAGAATGGCTGCGAAGGATGTCCTATTCTGTGTGTTGCACATGCGTGCATGCACAAACACACACGCTTTCAAGCTCCCCGAAAAATGTGGAGGATTCAGTAGAATGCCAACTTGTATAAATAAAAATTCAACATAACTGAACATAAAGACAATTGTGGAAGAAACAGTGTAAAGAAGCATGCCAGCCTCATTAAGCCCTTCAGAGCAGCTACAATAACTATGTTTGGACAGGGGAAAGGTAGTTAAAGATACTTCTCTTTCTTCTTAGTACCTTAATTTGCAGCTAATAAAGATTTTGTTAGATCCTGTTTCTTTAAGGTTCATGGCCACTGAGACAGAGTGATTGGCTCAAAATCACATGGCAAAATCTCCAGTTGAACAGGAAATTTAAACTGGGGTCTCCTTGGTTGAAGTACAGGATTTTAATTTCTATACTATATTGGTTGTCTATGAATCCTGATATATGCAGAAAGAGGGCAGTTTCTTGGAAAAGTTTGTTACTTGTAAGATCAAGAAACCACAGAACTAAGTCAGTGCAGAACAAAAATATTATGGCTGTTTGGGCTTCCACGTAACAGGTTTTTTTAAAAATGAAATTGTATGGGCTTTGGAATATACTTGCATATCTTCAGTCCTATATTTTAATCGCCACATCACTCTGAATGTTCTGTAAGGAGAGCATGAAGAGACAATGTAAACAACAGAGGCAATGTGTAGAACTTTGTTCCCCAACCTAGTACCCCTCAGATACGTTATTGACTGCATTACTATATTTATTGTCTAGTTTGTGTTTGATAGACATGCACATGGGAGGGAAGGTAAGTGAAAACCATCCCTGATCATTTGTATTTGTATTTGTTCATTTGTCAAGCATATATGATTATAAGCAAAGTATAAACAGTAAAACATGATAGAATATATATGTAATAGTACAAGCATGAATAGGAGTAAAAGAGGTATGAATATATGGGTACATTAGGACAGGAACGGTAGGCTCGATTGTGGGCTTATGCACGCCCCTTACCGACCTCTTAGGAATGGGGTGAGGTCGATGGTAGATAATCTGAGGTTGAAGTTTTGGGGGTTAGGGGAAGAAACTACTGAGTCAGGTAAAGTGTTCCAGGCATTGACCACTCTGTTGTTGAAGTCGAATTTTTTGCAATCAAGTTTGGAGCGGTTTACATTAAGTTTGTATCTATTATGAGCTCATGTATTATTGCGGTTGAAGCTGAAGTAGTCATTAACAGGTAGGACGTTGTGGCATCATGGATAATGGTGAGCAGGGCCTCCCGGTCCGTTTCATTTTTCCAGATTCTAGTTCTTTTAGCTGCCACGGTATATCCAAAGATCTTTAATAAATCACATCCCTTGTTGTGAAAATCTTTGCCTACTTGATGGCATACTTTTTATATTTTGATAATTTGCTGCTCAGCATCATTAATTCATGGTTAGCCTTGTTTTTCCGACTTGCCCCTTTGTAGTTAAATATTTTTCAAATCCCATATTTGGAAAAGATTTTGTGGGGTTAAAAAAAATAGGAGATATTTATATTGGGCCTTGATAGTATTGGAAAATCACTCCTGAGATCACTCCTGGCCTTGTGGTTTTTGATTGCATCTTCCCCGAAACTTAATTCTGATTGGGATGGCAAGACTACGTCAACAATCCTTCCAGTCAGAAGTGTGGTTAGAATTTATTAACTCATCATCAGGCATCAGAATTTTTCTACTGTAGAGTTTCCTCCCCAGGAATTTAATAAACTGCAGCCCAGTAACAGGTCAAACAAGAGAGTAATTTTTAATCTGACTGGATGGGTGGATGCAAGAAGCCACATCTGCTGAATTTGATAAACATCTAATGGTGTATCATGTATTTTCAGTTTCCACTATGTCGTTTTCATGTACTTCTATAACTACAAATATTAAAAATCAGGCTGTGCATTGTTTATCATTTATTTATTAAATTTATTATAGTTTATATAAATTATTGTAGCCAATTAACATACTCAGACTCTCATTTAAAGTCAAGCATACTATCCCAAAGGTGCTTTTTCAAGAGGCAACTGGACTTTCTTTGTTTTTCCTTGAAGATATTTCTGAACTAAGGAAGCTTCATGAAAAGTGAAATGTCTTCAAGGGAAAAAAAAAAGAAAGTCCAGTTGCCTCTTGAAAAAACACCTTTGGGAAAACCACGACCTGGATGACTGAGAAACCCATGTGACACCCATCCTTCGCGAACTGCACTGGCTGCCTATAGGTCTCCGAGCGCAATTCAAGGTGTTGGTGTTTACCTTTAAAGCCCTACATGGCTTAGGACCAGTTTACCTCCGAGACCGCCTTCTCCAACATACCTCCCTAAGACCGATTAGAGCCCACAGAGTTGGTCTACTGGTGATCCCGTCAGCTAAACAATGTCGGCTGGTGGGCCCACGAACGAGGGCCTTCTCTGTGGCAGCACCGGCGCTCTGGAATACACTACCCCCCGAGATCCGCATTATTCCCACCCTGCCAGCCTTCAGGAAAGCAGTTAAAACATGGCTTTGTTGACAGGCCTGGGGCCAATGATTTTAATACAACACCGATCACTCTTGGCCCCATGAATGATTTATATTGTATGGGTTTTTAATGTTTTTAAATGTTTTAATATCTACTGTTTTTAATGTTTTTCTTTATATTTGTTGTTGCATGTCAATTTTTATTGTTGTGAGCCGCCCAGAGTCTCTGTGGAGTGGGTGGCATACAAATGCAACTAATAAATAAATAAATAAATAAATAAATAAATAAATAAATAAATAAATAAATAAATAAATAAATAAATAAATAAATCTCCATAGACACAAGCATACTATAATCTTTAAAATAAAAGGGGCATCCTTAGTAATAATCAGGTTTTTGCATTACCCAACTTTGAACATTCACAATAATAAATAATAAAACCATTGTTTTCTTCAAAAATATGACTCTTTTAATAGTAGCTTTTGTAAAAGGATCCAGGAAAAGCTAATTGCAAGATCTGACTGAAAATATGATTAACATTCAAAAATAAAGTGTGTTTGTTTTTAACCCAATTCCAGAATCTCTTCATTTAAAGCCTAGGTTTTTCAATTCGACCTTTGAAATCTCCTTTTTTAAATTCTGTGGATAGTTCAATCCTAACTGAATTCCAGTTATAAGTAATATCATGCTACCCCTTTCTCTTGTGCTTACAAATAACTAACCACATGATAGATGTTGAGTTTCAACAATTCTAATATGCAATACCTTCATGTTAAGATTTAAAATGCTGAATTTCCTATTCCTTTGAATCAGTATTTTATCTATCTATCTATCTATCTATCTATCTATCTATCTATCTATCTATCTATCTATCTATCTATCTATCTATCTATCTATCATCTATTATTTATTTATTTATTTATATATTTGTCAACAAGTGCAAGGAAACAGGACACATGAAAAAATGACACAAATAAATGGATATAAAGAAGCAAAACATAGCCATAAACACATAAAATGAGTACATACAAATGGGTACAGTAGGACAGGGACGGAAGGCACGTTGGTGCACTTATGCATGCCCCCTTAGGGACCGCTTAAGAAATGTGTAACGTCCATGGTAGACAGTTTAAGGTAAAAGGTATGGGGGTTAGAGAAACTAACAACAGGATCAGTTAAAGTGTTCCAGACATTTACTACTCTATTGCAGAAGTCGTATTTTCTGCAATCAAGATTTATTTATTTATTTATTTATTTATTATTTGGTTCTTCTATGCCGCCCTACTCCCGAGCGAATTACATTTAGTTTGTATCTATTGATAGCCCTAGTGTTATTGTGGTTGAAATTAAAGTAGTCGTTAACAGGTAGGACGTTAAGATAGATGATCTTGTGTACTAAGCTTAGGTCAGTGGGCTCCAAAACCCCAGAGAGCCAACATAACCACACAGGTCTATAGGCAGCACACACACACACACATTCAAGCACTCAAAAGCCAGTACTCAATATTTACTCATGTTTGCTCTGTTCTTTGTTATAATTTCATACTCAGCTTATTAGCCACATTGTAGGGAATCCATTTGATTGACTGGTGGGCTGATTTTGCAAGTGAGAGAATACGGATGGGTGTATCGGTGGTTAGAGATATAAAAGTCAACAAGTGGTAAAAAAAATTTTTTTGGGTGGGTTTGTGTTTTATCTGGGTAGAGATAAGACAAGCAGATTTAAACCATTATATACAGTATAGCTTGCCAATGACCAATCACCATAAATGACAATAATTATTTGTATTTGTATTTGTTTATTTGTCAAGCATATATGATTATAAGCAAAGTATAAACAGTAAAACATGATTGAATATATATGTAACAGTACAAACATGAATAAGAGTAAAAGAGGTATGAATATATGGGTACATTAGGACAGGAACGGTAGGCACAATTGTGCGCTTATGCACACCCCACTAAATATCTAAAATTGCCTCAATATTTAAAATATATTTTCCTTCTTTGGGAAGAAAATTGCTATTGGACAAAGCTGTTTACTCATTGAAGGGACAGATTTAGTGTTATCCAGCAAAGCCTGTTTTAGTATTTCTATTTTATTGGCTTCCAATGGAATGCTGGAAAGCAGAAGGCACCTGATTCATAGATCTGAAAAATTAGCTCAGCTTGATAAGTTACTGAATTTATTTATGTAGCTTCTTTCAGTTATCAAAGAAATTTTGTTATTCCCCGCTTCCCCCGGGAGCCTGCTTTAGACCCTTAGTTATAATGATTAGATTGTGAAGGATGCTATGTTATAGAGAAACTCTGTCCCATAATAGCGTCGTTGCTGTGGAAAATCTCATGTTATTTGGCCATTTGCTTTAAGTTCTCTAAGCAATCAAGACATGTGCCTCAAGGCTGCAAATACAAAGCTACAGGCAAAACCCTCTGGACATAATGACTGGCCATTAATGCAGAACTAAAAACTGGAACAGCTGAGCCGTAGATGTATGAATAGCAAGCATGCCTTCCAGCACAAAAGATAGCCCTCTGAAATAAAGGGATTTATAATGGTTCTGACATCCTGTGCATCAAAATCGCACATAAGACAGTTGGGTTGTAAGTTTCTCTCTTTTTTGTAGGTTTGAGTCATGTTCGCAGAGAGGCCTGCAATTAAAATGAAAAATGGCAAGAAGGGAAACTTCAGCATGACTCTGTGTACGTGTGTGTCTCTGTGTATTCAAAGATACTTCTGTTGAAATTCGGAGAAGATATTTTCTCCTTAATCAAGTAACTACGGTTCAAAGTTATTGTTCTTCTCTTGTTTTCCTACTTCTTCCAACCCACTCCCTGCTTCTCTCGGCTCTCTCTTAAGGGGTTGATTTGATGACACTGAAAATTCTTGATATTAATATTAACTGAAATGTCTTCCAATAGAAGAACACACACAAAATTGGCCCTAAGTAACATGGCCGAAGGCAGAGAAAAACAACATTCAGAACAACTCAGATCACTGCGCTGTTCAGGGCACTGAGAGATGAGAAATGGAAGTTGATGGTGATATGTCCTAATATAATTGTTAAAGTCCTGGAAAACACTTGGAGATGAAGACTTCTGACATAGGACTTGTTATATTTCAACTGTATTTTGAAAAACCCTAAAGTTCTTTGGTTAACTTGTTGCAGTGAGAAGGCAAGCAGGATGGGCATACTTTCTGTAAAGGTAGTCTGTTCATGGTTTGTACATTTCTATGGAATTCCAATGGAAAATAACATTTGTAGTTCAGGATTGAATTGTGGAGTTCTTGGTGCTCTCTGAAGTTGATTGTTTGCTTGCACATTTCATTACCCAGCTCAGTAACATCATCAGTGCAAATGAGATGGAGCTTGCTGCCTATTTATAGATAGTACCTTCCCCTGCTAGTTTTGGTGGCAATATGGTTTCCTCCTTGAGAATTCTTTGATTAGAGCATTGGTTTCTGCCCAATTGCTTGCCTGGTGTGAATCCCTGCTTATCTGAATATTGGCACCTGGAAGGCATGAGTTCCAATCTTTTTGTTTCCTTCCTAGAGGAATTTTTTTTACAATATTTTCATGTATTAAGAACCGCAACTTCCATTTACAAATGCTGATGTCAGAAGCCAAGGTATATAACTTAGTATCCTCTAGATCAGTGATGGCGAACCTTTTTTGGTTCGCGTGCCAAAAGGGGGGGGAATGCGGGGGATCACATGTGTGCGTGCCCACACTCATAATTCCATGCACCCCCACACATGCACGCATGACCCCCCTGCTCCCAGCATGCAATGGCACGCCCATTTTTCGCTCTCCCCAGGCTCCAGAGCCTTTCTAGGAGCCTGGGGAGAGCGAAAACGGCCTTCCCCACCCCCTCTGGAGGCTGGAAACAGCCTGTTTCCCGACTCCCAGTGGGCTCAGGAGGCCCGAAAATCAGCCGGCTGGTGCACACATGCACGCCGGACCTGAGTTCACGTGCCCACCGATATGGCTCCGTGTGCCACTTGTGGCACCCGTGCCATAGGTTCGCCATCATGGCTCTAGATATTCCCCAATCATGACAGCAATAATAGTGAATAGTAAAGATGGAGTGGAATTATAAGGTGACAGATCTTGAGGTCATTGTGTTGCCTATTTCTATGAAGTCCAGTAAACTATACAGATTTCCATATACCTAAGGCCTTCAATGTATGTAAATGCCATATGGAAGACAACTTAGAGTTAGTTGTTAGAGAGGTAAAGGTTTCCCACCCCCCTGAAAGTACAGAATCCAGGAACCACAGCTTTACAACTATTTCCCAGTGTCAAATAATAGTCAGCTAGTTTTAGACAACTAGTGCAGAAATACTGTATATCTCCTACATTTTGTCCTACCAGTTGTCTTTCAGTTTGGTGGGGAAAAAAATGCTTCTGACATTTATTTCAGAAAAAAAGGGATCTGCAGTGAAACTCTCATTTGTGGAATTTGTGCCAGGGAGAAATGCATGAATGTCTTGTCCTTCATTGCACAATAAGCAGCGATACAAAGGAAGCCTCCCATCAAGTCTCAGAGCAGGACTTTGGGAAGAAGAAATGTCTCTCTCTGAGCTTGGGAAGAGAAGCAGACTCAATGGATTCCAACAGATAGAAAGACATAGCAGTGAAAACAATGATTCTTCCTGCAACCTCAACCAACCAAATATATTCAAAACGCCACCAACAGCAATGCAGAAGAAATGCTTCAACATAGCCGTCCGGAGTCCTTTGGGAGTTGGGCGGCATATAAATTTAATAAATCTAATTCTCAGAATAAAGTAGAACAGCAGAAGCCCAGTAGATTCAGGAAGCGTTTGTGAAGACAGATTTTGATGCAATACTGTCAAAGATTGAAATGGCTATACGTAATACGTTTGAGCTGTTAATATAAAATCTATCCTTCCGTGGCCTCAGCAGAGTTACTTGCCCCGCTGACTGAAAAGTTGAGCAGGGTCAGGCTTGGTTACTACTTGATGGGAGTTTAAGAAGTCAAAAAAACAAACAAAAGCAAAAAAAAAAAAAAAAAAAACCAACCCCAAAAGTTAAGACAGCCTTTTGTACCGAGAAAAATTCCTGTCCAAGTTATAAGGAATGTTGCTCCTCCCGAAAGAAACGTTACTTGAATGTCACCAAAACTGGACTTTAATGGACCTGAGCAGAAAAAAAAAATCTAAACATTTCCTTAGTCACATCAGAAGCACATCAGAATCTTCCTTCCCTGAGGAAGATTCCTACTTTCTCATCCCCGTTTCCGAAACAAGTCAATCCAATGAAAAGGATGAAGATTTACTAGGATTTATTTTCTAATCCTACTTAACCTCTGAGATTCCACCGATATCTAATTAAATGTCACCCTTACCCCTTTACTCAATTGTTTGCAGTCAGCTTACAACAGGGGCTATGCCTTTTGAGTGAATTAATATTGGCAGGCTTCCACCCTTGCCCTTCTCCTTCTCCCTCTCCTTCTTTCTCCCTCTCTCCCTTCCTCCTTCTCCTTCTCCTTCTCCTTCTCCTTCTCCTTCTCCTTCTCCTTCTCCTTCTCCTCCTCCTCCTCCTCCTCCTCCTCCTCCTCCTCCTCCTCCTCCTCCTCCTCCTCCTCCTCCTCCTCCTCCTCCTTCTCCGGCAGGACAGAACTGATGAGAACCAGCTATTGGAATGATCTATTTTCCTTTTTTTAATGCTTTCTTATAAACGTTATTCTGGTACTATACTCCGTAAACAAGAAGTATTTCATCCAATGCCAAGAACTGTTATACCCAACTAATATGTAAATAAAAAACTATATATGCCCATACATGGATGTAGCAAGATTTAAAAATGCTACGAATTACCTTAAAAGAGTTGTGAAAACTTCTTTAGACAAAAAACATTTGTCTAAAGTGGTGTAGGGTTTCCTGCCTAAGCAGGGGGTTGGACTAGAAGACCTCCAAGGTCCCTTCCAACTCTGTTATTCTCTTCTCTTCTCTTCTCTTCTCTTCTCTTCTCTTCTCTTCTCTTCTCTTCTCTTCTCTTCTCTTCTCTTCTCTTCTCTTCTCTTCTCTTCTCTTCTCTTCTCTTCTCTTCTCTTCTCTTCTCTTCTATTTCTGTTCAAATGGCTGCAGCTTCATATTGATCACTTGCTAATTTTCTGGAGCTACCTACTAAAGGAAGAGGAAACCTAATTTTCCCTGGAGTTCTCCAAAATACTGAACTATAATTCCCATCATCTCAACTCATCATGGTTACACTCATTTTGACTAAAGGACATTAGAGTACAGTCCAAAGATCTGAACTATCAGGTTGGTTGTAGAAAAACATCTTTCATAGCAACTCACCCCCATGCTGAGTTTTCCATTAGCTTCATCGTCATGGCCAATAGTTGGGTATTTGGAGGGAAGGATTATAAAAAGGTTAAGACTCTTTTAAGCTGAACTTGACTCCTTTTTAAAATAAATTTTTATGGAGTTTCATCATAAAATAAAAATATAGAAGAAATAAAAGAAGAATGAAAAGGAAAGAGAAACTATAAAAAGAGGTAAAAAAAGGAATGACTTCTGACTTTCTTCGGTGCAGTAGATTACAAAAATAATACAACATCAAGCTTTTGCTTTACATTTCACAACGTTTCTATAATTACAAAACCATTCTAATCATCAAAACCTAAAATCCAAGTTTCTGGATTCACCCCCCTCCCCCAGTTTTGAGCAAAAAACGGTTACCAAGTGGAAACAAAACTGGACAATTTCATTCCTTTAATTAAAAGAGTGAATCTTGGCATCTCCGCTACTCCATCACTGAACTTGATTGACGGGGATTTCATGTCATTGCTCATGTTGTTATTTAGCAACTGGACAGCAGTGGTTTGCCTTTGCCTTATAATAATAACAGAGTTGGAAGGGACCTTGGAGGTCTTCTAGTCCAACCCCCTGCTTACGCAGGAAACCCTACACTACTTCAGACAGATGGTTATCCAACATCTTCTTAAAAATGTCTAGTGTTGGAGCGTTCACAACTTCTGGAGGCAAGCTGTTCCACTGATTAATTATTCTAACTGTCAGGAAATTTCTCCTTAGTTCTAAGTTGCTTCTCTCCTTGTTTAGTTTCCACCCATTGCTTCTTGTCCTGCCTTCAGGTGCCTTGGAGAATAGTTTGACTCCCTCTTCTTTGTGGCAACCCCTGAGATATTGGAACACTGCTATCATGTCTCCCCTGGTTCTTCTTTTCATTAAACTAGACATACCCAGTTCCTGCAACTGTTCTTCATATGTTTTAGCCTCCAGTCCCCTAATCATCTTTGTTGCTCTTCTCTGCACTCTTTCTCAACATCCTTTTTACATCGTGGCAACCAAAACTGGATGCAGTATTCCAAGTGTGGCCTTACCAAGGCATTATAAAGTGGTATTAACACTTCATGTGATCTTGATTCTATCCCTCTGTTAATGCAGCCTAGAACTGTGTTGGCTTTTTTGGCAGCTGCTGCACACTGCTGGCTCATATTGAAATGGTTGTCCACTAGGACTCCAAGATCCCTCTCACAGTTACTACTGTTGAGCAAGGTACCTTCTTAGAAGAAGGTATATACTGTACCTTCTTCTGAAATGTTTTTTCAATTTCCCAGTTTGGTCTCTGGTTCTGGTTTTCCACCCAACTTCTTCCATCCAGGTCAAGGCAGCTTAGCTTCTGGATCCAGGCAAGGCCATTCTGGACTTATGATCAGGGATGGGCACTAGGTTAGCAGCGTCTTGATGAAGCAGTGTCTTTTCCCCATTAAACGCACTCTAGCAAAGCAGCAGCCTGGGAACTCCATAATAACCATGTAGCTTAAGTTCTTATTTGCTTAGTGATTGTGGCTAAGACAGTTGCAAAAAATCTTACCTACTGATTAAAGGAATTAACCAGCAAGGGGAGAGGGATAATGTTTGCACTAATTGTAGCTGTTGGAATCTAACACAAAGGAAAATGAAAAGAAAGCCTGCCATTTACGGGCCTGCCTGCCAATTAGGAGACAAACCAATATTGGTGAAAAAAAAAGCCAGACTTGGAAGAGGGTTCATTGCTACTTGGTTAGGTCTCGACTGCAAGGCTTCACTGCATGGAAGAACTTTGCTCTCTCTGCCCTCACAGACAAGCTGCTGCTCGTACCACCCGAGTTAAACTGGCCTCGTTATATCAGGGTTCCTGCTTCTCTTCAAATATACACCTGTAAGCTGTAGAACAGGAGGACTCTGCAGTTCTTCTTTGAGATTCGTGGACTGAACTACCCTGATGTTACACAAGGTGGAAATGCCTATAGAATAGAATAGAATAGAATAGAATAGAATTGAATAGAATTGAATTGAATTGAATTGAATTGAATTGAATTGAATTGAATTGAATTGAATTGAATTGAATTTTATTGGTGAAGTGTGATTGGACACACAAGGAATTTGTCTTGGTGCATATGCTGTCAGTATACATAAAAGAAAATATACGTTCATCAAGAATCATAAGGTACAACACTTAATGATAGTCCGGGTACAAATAAGCAATCAAAACATATTAGGAACCAGTCAATATAAATTGTAAGGATACAAGCAATAAAGTTACAGTCCTGCAGTCATAAGTGGGAGGAGATGGGTGATAGGAATGATGAGAAGATTAATAGTAATAGTAATGCAGCCTTAGTGAATAGTTTGACAGTGTTGAGGGAATTATTTGTTTAGCAGAGTGATGGCGTTCGGGAAAAAACTGTTCTTGTGTCTAGTTGTTCTGGTGTGCAGTGCTCTATAGCGTCGTTTTGAAGGTAGGAGTTGAAAAAGTTTATGTCCAGGATGTGAGGGGTCTGTAAATATTTTCACAGCCCTCTTTTTGACTCGTGCAGTATACAGGTCCTCAATGGAAGGCAGGTTGGCAGTAATTGTTTTTTCTGCAGTTCTGATTATCCTGTGAAGTATGTGTCTGTCTTGTTGGGTTGCAGAGCCAAACCAGACAGTTGTGGAGGTGCAGATGACAGACTTAATAATTCCACTGTAGAACTGTATCAGCAGCTCCTTGGGCAGTTTGAGCTTTCTGAGTTGGCGCAGAAAGAACATTGTTTGTTGTGCTTTTTTGATGTTAGGTGTTCATTTTTGATCTTGTGATATGGTAGAACCTAGAAATTTGAAGGTCTCTACTTTTGATACTGTGTTGTCTAGTATTGTAAGAGGTGGTCGAATGGGAGGGTTTCTCCTAAAGTCTACCACCATTTCTATGGTTTTTAGATTTAGATTTATTATTAGAGTTGGAAGGGACCTTGTAGGTCATCTAGTCCAACCCCCTGCTCAAGCAGGAGTTCCTACACCATTTGAGACAGATGGCAGTCCAGTCTCTCCTTGAAGGTCACAAGTTTGAGTGTGTTCAGTTCCAGATTGTTCTGGTTGCACCACGAGGTTAGTTGTTCAACCTCCCGTCTGTATGCGGATTCATCATTGTCTCAAATGAGACTGATCACTGTTGGTCTGTTTAATTGTTTAAACACTGTTTAATTCCACCAGGAGGGCTTCAACTCTAGAAAGAGGTCGGGGAAGCCATAGAAACAAGTTGGCAGAGAGGACAGCAGGATAGACTCTGTCTTTGGAGTCTTTTTCTATCCTTCTTTTTAGTTTAACATTTTTATTGAGTTATAAAATATTGTAAAATACAAAATACAAAAGTAAATAGAAAAGCAGTAGGAGGGAAAAGGGGGAAGAGAAGTGAGGAAAGATAAGAAAAAAGAAAGAAAAAGAAGCGTTGACTTAAGACTCTCTCTGTTACAGTAAAATAAGGCATTAACATCAAATCACAACTTTTTGCTTTTTCATAATAATATGAACAAGCCATTTCTGTAAAGATCTATCAATCTACTTGGTAAATCCCAAAATCAAAGTTTCCTTATTTTCCACATCAAGCACGAAGTTCAGAAGCAGTCTCCATGGGGTGTGTGTGGAATTATGTACTTTTCTTTAATCAAAATAGTCAATTTTTCCATTTCAGCCAACTCCATCAACTTCTGCAACCATTCACCCATAGCAGGAATCAAAGTGTCCTTCCATTTTTGTGCATATAATAGTCTTGCTGCTGTCAACATATACTGTATAATAACAACATTCCACATTTTTTCTCCAGTTCTTTTTCCATTAGGCCCAAAAGGAAAAGTTCTGGTTTCATTTTTATCTCCATTTTCAATGTCCTTTGGCACCTTCTTGGACCATGATGGCTGAGAAGGATTTGCTGAACAAGGAACACGGGAAGTTCAAAAGTGTACAGCAGCATTAGGAAAGCAAACACTCTGCTCACACAGGTGGTTTCCAAAATCACTTTTACAGTCATTTAATTCTTAAAATAAACATGTTCATTCTCTGAGAGGTTCCAGTACACTTATTTTTAATCTCAAAAACAGGTAGTAATCCTACAAAACACGGGGAGTTTTAATGATGAAATAAAACAGCCCCTATTTTACAGACGACGACCACGGTGACCGCCCTTTCTGCGAGTGCTGTCTGAAGTAATGGGGGTAACATCCTCAATGCGTCCAATCTTCATGCCAGACCGAGCCAGAGCCCGGAGAGCTGACTGAGCTCCAGGTCCAGGAGTTTTTGTTCTATTTCCACCCGTAGCCCGCAGTTTGATATGAAGGGCAGTGATTCCCAGTTCCTTGCATCTTTGTGCTACGTCTTGAGCAGCCAGCATAGCAGCATAAGGAGAAGACTCATCCCTGTCGGCCTTCACTTTCATGCCACCAGTTACTCGGCAGATAGTTTCCTTGCCAGACAGGTCAGTTACATGGACAAATGTATCATTGAAGGAAGCAAAGATGTGGCAAACTCCAAACACATTTTCTCCTTCAGCAACCTGTGGTCCCAAACTTATAACCTGCTCTTCCTTCTTTTCCTTACCCTTACGGGGAGCCATTTTCGAGCGTCTCTGCAGGCGGCAGCCAGCACCGGAAAGGCAAAACACGGGGAGGAAATGTGCTGGAAATTTAAGGCCCATCCATTCCAAGATCATCAAATGTTTTCAAATATTCCCCCCCCAAATATTAAACTACCAAGAAATAAAAGGATGATCTCTCTCCTTTCCACAGTCAGTCAAGGTCCTTTACTCCATAGTCTGTAAGCCAGCAGAAAAGATTGCTTATTGTTGAATTCCAATCTCCTCATGCAGTGCTGCTCTTACAGTGTTAGTGTAGGACAAGTCAAGGTAAGTGATTAATAGATTCACCTGGCTTTGTTTCTCCTCCCACCAAGCATCCCCTGCTAACCAATCATGCTCCTTTATTGACAGACCAATTCTCGAATACAGTTCATCTGCCTGGAATCCACACTGTATATCGGACATTAATACTATTGAGTATTTCACGAGAAGAGTACTCCACTCCTCTGCTCACAATAGAATACCTTATGCCACCAGGCTTGAAATTTTGGGCTTGGACAACCTTGAACTACGCCGCCTATGGTCTGACCTAAGCATAGTACACAAATTGTCTGCTACAATGTCCTACCTGTCAACGACTACTTCAGCTTCAACTGCAATAATACATGGGCAAACGATAGATACAAACTCAAGGTAAACCGCTCCAAACTCGATTGCAGAAAATACGACTTCAGCAATAGAGTGGTCACTGCCTGGAACGCTCTACCTGACTCCGTTGTTACATCCTCAAGCCCCCCATCGCTTCAACCTTAAACTGTCTACCGTGGACCTCACCCCAGTGGTGAAATCCAAGTTTTTTTACTACTGGTTCTGTGGGCATGGCTTGGTAGGCGTGGTGTGGCTTGGTGGGCGTGGCAGGGGAAGGATATTGCAAAATCTCCATTCCCTCCCCACTCCAGGGGAAGGATACTGCAAAATCCCCATTCCCTCCCCACTCCTGGGGGAAGGATATTGCAAAATCTCCATTCCCACCCCACCCTGGGGACAGCCAGAGGTGGTAATTGCTGGTTCTCTGAACTACTCAAAATTTCCACTACCGGTCCTCCAGAACCTGTTAGAACCTGCTGGATTTCACCCCTGCCTCACCCCATTCCTAAGTGTAGGGGATGTGCATAAATGCACCAGCATGCCTACCGTCCCTGACCTACTGTCCCCATTTATTTGTACTCATTTCCGGTGCTCATGTCCATGTTTATACTTATACCTGTTATCTTGTACATGTTTGACAAAATAAATAAATAAATAAATAAATAAATAAATAAATAAATAAATAAATAAATAAATAAATAAATAAATAAATAAATAAATAAATAAATAAATTGTGGGGTACAGTGGGGCTAAGTGAGTGTTGAATGATTGGTTTAGCTACTTGTTAGGTTGCCCAATGAATAGTTTTCAGGCATAAAAATATTCTATATATGTGACTTCTCCAGCTACTTCTTAACATGTTTCTAGTGCTCTTTTGAAAGAGTGCTAAACTGATGTCCAAATAAATAAATAGCCCAGTTGAAAGGTCATGAGGCAGAGGAGGAGTGAAGAATTAGGTGGAAGAGAGCTTTCCTTCTCCATACTTTGGGAAATCTCCCTTTCATTTCATGCCATACCTCTTCTCCATGCTGTGACCCGGCATTAAGGCTAGCAGGCATGAAGAGGAATGTGTGGCACAGCAGGAGGGACTGACTCATAACAAGCAAGTTGTGTCTTTGATGAGAGAGTGGAAAGAGAGTATTGGTCCTGGCAGTTAGTAGCTTTGCCTGACAGCATGCAGAAGTAGTCTATGGGTAGCCAAAGTGATATAGTGGTAGATAAAAATTGCCTTAACCCCAAAGTAAAACTGTTCAAACAAGCCCAGCATGCCAAAACACCTCTTGATAGCAGAAGAAGTAGAGACATATCAAGATAAATATATAAGATTTATCCATTATATGATATAGGTTCTTTTTTTCCATAATAGCAGGATGCAAATAATAAGGGGAAACTACCTTTGAGGAGCCATGGTTTATACAGAACATCAAACCATAGCCATTAGGAGGAAAGAATCGAAAACCAGAAATATTTTTTTAAACCATCTTTATTTCAAGTCTTAAAGTTGCCAAGGTTGAACATCCCTGCTTTAAATAATTGCTACTTGTACAGACATAAAATGTATATACAGGTATAAAATATGTACAAAAATCAAAAGCTACAATGAAAGAGCTCGGATTTTCATTTAATAGCTGGATTTGTACAATATGGAAAACCATTTTTTTAAAAAAAAACTGGGTTTTTTTGGGTGTGGGAGGAAATCACAGCTCACTGACTTTAAACAACATGCTTTGCGATGAACAATAATTTACCAAGTTCAGATAAATAGCTATAGTCACCCTGTATACTAAACCAAACCAATCAAACCTATTTCTCATTTATGGCAGTCTTTCTATACTGTCCAGCCTTCTCGTGAATCAAAACAGGTTACATAACCATGAAATGAAGTTATGGAGAGATTTTATCAGCCTGTGGCCTCTCTAGCTGTCACTCGGTGGCTTAGCTGATTGTTGTTTCATATTGTTCTTTCCTTCTTTTTCTTGGCCAAGGGAGATGCCTCTTGCATCTATTTTGACTTTCTACAAGGCCTTGGCTGAAGGCTTTATTGGGCATTGTGAGGAAATTGGAAAGGCTGCTTGGAATGCTTCTATGGTCCAAGGACGCCAGATGGAAAGCACCTCCCATTTCCCTGGGTCTGTGATGGAGCCAGCTTGGAAATGAGGAAAGATCACACAATGGATTAAAAACAAAAGAAGAAAATACTTTGTATGGTTTCTACGAACCAGGGCTTTTAACCCAGGCAAAACATTTCTGCAGAAAGAAGCATGCTTGATTCTTAGGGGCATAAATCCCTGGAGCCGTGATGGCGAACCTATGGCACACGTGCCACAAGTGGCACGCGGAGCCATGTCGGTGGGCACGTGGGCTCAGGTCCGGCGCGCATGTGTGTGCCGGCCAGCTGATTTTTGGACCTTCTGGGCCCACTGGGAGTCGGGAAACAGCCTGTTTTCAGCCTCTGGAGGGGGTGGGGAAGACTCATTTTTTGCTCTCCCCAAGCTCCACAGCCTTTCTAGGAGCATGGGGAGGGCGAAAATGGCCTTCCCCACCCCCACCCCCCGGAGGTCCTCCGGAGGCTGGAAACCTCCCGTTTACCGACTTGAACCTGAAGCTCCATTTTTTTGCTTTCCCCAGGCTTCAGCGCCTTTCTAGGAGCCTGGGGAGGGAGAAAACGGCCTTCCCCACCCCCGGAGGCCTTCCGGAGACCAGATATGGCCCATTTCCCAACTTGAAACGAGGTTTTTTTTTTTCAAGGTTGACTCAGCCTTCCATCCTTCCAAGGTAGGTAAAATGAGAACCCAGATTGTTGGGGGCAATATAAATATACATTGCTTACTGGTGTAAACCTCTTAGAGAGTGCTTGCACTGTGAGGCGGTATATACTGTAAATCTCACAAAATAAATAAATAAATAAATAAATATGAAACAAACTGGGTAAACCTGTGTCACATCACCATTCAAGAAGAGAAAAGGGGTATCTTTTAAGGCATAACCACCCTCCTTCTCTTTCTCCTCCTCCTCCTCCTCCTCCTCCTCCTCCTCCTCCTCCTCCTCCTCCTCCTCCTCCTCCTCCTCCTCCTCTTCCTCTTCTCCTACTTTCTCAATATTATATTTAATTTAAAAAAAGAAAAGAAATATGTATTTTTGCTGGTATGCCCAGACATCTCTTGTACAGGAACTCCTCGACTGGTCCTCACACTTACAACTGTTGTAACATCTCCACAGTTACATGATCAAAATTCAGCTGCTTGACTCCTGTTGGGTATTTATGATGGTTGCAGTATTCTGGGATCATGTGATCACCGTTTGTGACTTTTCCTGTTACCTTCCAACAAGCAAAGTAAATGGAGGGAAGCTGGATTCACTTAACAACCATAGGATTCATTTAATAGCCATGACATAAAAGGTCCTAAAATTGGGCAGGACCCACTTAATGCCTGGCTTAGTCACAGAAATCCAAATCCCAATTGTGGTCATGAGTCAAGGACTAACCTGTATTTGTCAGCTCTTTAATAAAGGAACATATACTGTAGATGTGTATGGCTGTATTGTAAGGAGTTGGGCTTGGGGAATTATTACATTAGTCAGTTGCAGATCTCTGACCTGGAACAGAGTTGTCTGCATCTTGAGGAACCAGAAAAACATTTGGTCTGATTGACAATAATGTTGAAGCAAGATCTTCAGCTTCTTCTTGGAAAAGGAAAATTTACTTTGCATTCTTTGGGTTACATTAGACCACATATATATTTGTATTTGTATTTGTTTATTTGTCAAGCATATATGATTATAAGCAAAGTATAAACAGTAAAACATGATAGAATATATATGTAATAGTACAAGCATGAATAAGAGTAAAAGAGGTATGAATAAATGGGTACATTAGGACAGGAACGGTAGGCACGATTTTGCGCTTATGCACGCCCCTTACCGACCTCTTAGGAATGGGGTGAGGTCGATGGTAGATAATCTGAGGTTGAAGTTTTTGGTGTTTGGGGAAGGAACTACTGAGTCAGGTAAAGTGTTCCAGGCATTGACCACTCTGTTGTTGAAGTCGAATTTTTTGCAATCAAGTTTGGAGCGGTTTACATTAAGTTTGTATCTATTGTGAACTCGTGTATTATTGCGGTTGAAGCTGAAGTAGTCGTTAACAGGTAGGACATTGTGGCAGATAATTTTGTGAGCTACACTTAGGTCAGATCGAAGGCGGCGTAGTTCTAAATTTTCAAGTCCCAAAATTTCAAGTCTGTTTTCATAAGGAATTCTGTTGTGAACAGAGGAATGTAATACTCTTCTTGTGAAGTATCTCTGGACATTCTCAATTGTGTTAATGTCTGATATGTAGTGTGGGTTCCAGACTGATGAGCTGTATTCAAAAATCGGTCTAGCAAATGTTTTGTATGCTCTGGTTAAGAGTACAATGTTACCAGAGAAGAAGCTACGCAAGATTAGGTTAACCACTCTTAATGCCTTCTTAGCTATATAACTATAGATGCTTCCATGCTACCCTCATTTCAAGTTCCTATTTCTCCAGAAAGTTTAACAATGACTTCTGCCTGTGTACATGTGTTAAGGTGAGAATAAATCTCATAGAGGCGAAGTGGATCTTTTCTTGGAATTCAGACATTTAGAAAATAAAGCCGAGATTAAAAGTCTAATAGAAAATATTTATTTCGGTACAAAAACAATAAATCATGAATAGTTACATCCTTGCTAATAAATCGTGACTGCTCCGGTCAGAGTCAAAGGCAGAAGTGTATAATGGAGAATCAGGAATGCACACATGCGCAGAAGATCACACCACTTGTATTGGAATGTACCATAATATTAGGATAGGGATGCATCACCCTGCATATACATACAACTGGCAATATTCACACCGTGACAACATGTGACACCCCAATCTATGTACAAAGAGTTGATATCATATTGACACAGGATTTCATCATTTGACCACCCCCTTATGGATGTTTCTATTCAGTCCTAACTGAAAGAGATTTGCAATCCATATATTTACAAGGGTCCTTCAGTTTAGCTCTATGGGACCTTCCTCATACTGTAAGCAGATATTACCTATACCGAACTCAACAAGCTACAAATGAGCCAAGTACATTTCAGCTTCGTATGACTTGATGTGTATTTAGCTTAGGTGGTTATTTTGTGGTTCAGTGTATTGTGCAAACCAAGAAAATTGGGTTAAGTGGGCAAACTGTAGTCAAACTGTGTTGTGCAAAGATAACCATGATGACTAGAGCAGACGCTCTCCAGGCATGTTATTCTTTTGCAGTTATGGGGGAAATATTCTATCATGTTGTTTTTGCCACTTAAAAATGGGCCAAAGGGATAGACTTAGCATGGGGTGAACTTGTTCAACTTTTGCAGGTTACAACTTGGTTGTTCAAGCATTAGTAAGAGGTAAAGAGAAAAAAAAAACAGCAATAGGTGGAACTAGTTGGCTGGCTCTGATCCACCACTGCTCCCTAACTTTTCTGGTATGACTATACAATAAGGAGAAGAGAAAAAAGGGAGGAATGGCCTGGTGAAGAGATTAAGATCTCTAGAATGTGTGAAAGAAAGGTGCATGTCTCTAAAAAAGAAAGCAGCCTTAAAAAAGAACCGAGAACTCATGTAACTTTACACAGGTGACGAAACTCTTACCTATAACACAGAAGGAACAGGAAGAGACTTCAGTCTACCAGCATCTTTGAGGCAAAGAATTGTCTATCAGGGCAGTGCAACATTCATGCACTGTGCAACCACACCTCTATGCTTCCATCTATCTTTCAAAGGAGCAGTAAATTCAACTCCTACAAAGCATGATTAATAAATTAATCATAAAGTTCTACTCCCAGCCACTTCATGAAATATCAGAGTGGCTGACTGTTCAGATTAAAAATTACAACTCCCCTGCCCCATGCAGGTAATAACCATCATTCCCCAAAATGATGAGGAGCACATAGAACTCTAGACTCCATATCTTGGTGGTGTCTTTCTTTATTAAGAGACCAACAGAAATCACATAAAAGGGAGGTTCTCCAGAAATCTTTGTCAGATGTTAGCCCCCCTCTGCCAAAAATCACTCAAACCTCAGGGGTAAAGGATGGAAAAGAAGCAAGGAAGATGTTTAAGTCATGAGATCCATGGTTCTAAAACAATCCCAAGAAGAATTTTATGAAGTGAATGCTGAGGACTTTTGCTACCTGATGAAAACCCCTCTTGAGGGATAAGAATAGAATAGAATAGAATAGAATAGAATAGAATAGAATAGAATAGAATAGAATAGAATAGAATAGAATAGAATAGAATTCTTTATTGGCCAAGTGTGATTGGACACACAAGGAATTTGTCTTTGGTGCATATGCTCTCAGTGTACATAAAAGAAAAGATACATTTGTCAAGAATCATGAGATACAACAATTAATGATTGTCATAGGGTTCAAATAAGCAATCAGGAAACAATCAATATTAATATGAATTGTAAGGATACAAGCAACAAGTTACAGTCATACAGTCATAAGTGGGAGGAGATGGGTGATAGGAACGATGAGAAGACTAATAGTAATAGTAATGCAGCCTTAGTGAATAGTTTGACAGTGGTGAGTGAATTATTTGTTTAGCAGAGTGATGGCGTTCGGGGAAAAACTGTTCTTGTGTCTAGTTGCCTTGGTGTGCAGTGCTCTATAGCGACGTTTTGAGGGTAGGAGTTGAAACAATTTATGTCCAGGATGCGAGGGGTCAGTAAATATTTTCACGGCCCTCTTTTTGACTCGTGCAGTATACAGGTCCTCAATGGAAGGCAGGTTGGCAGTAATTGTTTTTTCTGCAGTTTTTCTGCATAAGGAGAAGATTCTTCTTGAACTCTGAAAATAGAAAGAATATACATCCCCACTCTTTCTCTTGTCACAGGCAGTATGGACAAGTACATATAGATGATCTTTCTCAGATCAACAAGATCAAAAAGCAATATTGGTTGACAGTCCAGGTAAGAGTCAATTAAGCCCAAAGAATGTAGCATTACCTAGTTGTTGGAACACAAATCCTCAACATGTAGAGATTAGCCAAAGATTTAAATTTAATAATTTCTTGCCCAATACCAGATGTACTTAATCTAATGATTTATGTCCTTCAATCTCTCTCTTTTCTAGCACAGTATGTGTGACCCCACATTGGCTGGAAAATTAGGGATCAGGAAACTCAATGTAGTCATTGAGTACCAGGCTGAGAAGACCTCTGCTCTCCTGTTTTTACAGCTCTTCAGATGAGAATGAAATAATTGGTTTTTTTCTCTGCTACATCCCCAATAAAGGAAAAAAACATTCCATATTTTTTTGTCCTGGAAAAGGGCATTTTAAGTAGTCACGTCTTCACTGTCTCTTTCGAACATTCTAATGGTAGCACCAGAAAATGAACTTCCTATGAAATCCTTTGCCCCACTGTTGAGTTGAAGTGTACCTCCATTCATTTTTGAATTGGCAAAAACCATACCGGCATAAAATTTGTTGTTCCATTGCAGGGGCGGGTTCCTAATTTTTCTACTACCACTCTGTGGGCGTGGCTTATTTTGTGGGTGTGGCTTGCCAGCCATGTGACTGGGTGGGCGTGGGCCTCAGGAGCTTGGCAGCGGATGGAGAAGTGGGGGGCATTGCCCACCCGCAACGCAGCCCCCCGCAGTGGGAGTAGCAAGACCACGGCAGCGGTTCTTCTAGGAGGCTCCGTCCGGCCTGAATGCTTCTCCCCATTCGATGATCCTAGGCTCCTGCCACCCGTTCTTTCAGCATCTCAGCACTCACTCAGCCATCCTCCCCTGCTTGGACTCACTGTGGGGTAGGAAGGCAGCGCATGCGCAGTGCCGGAAGCTCGGCTTCTGGGCATGCGCAGAAGAATTTTTTTAAAAAAAATTTAAAAACATTTTTTTTAAATGGCGGCGCCCAGGCACCGGCAACCGAGTGCACCGGTACTGTGATGTCACCAGCGGGCCGTTACCGGTGCTATAGAGTGGACCGCATCGGTAGGAACTCACCACTGTTCCATTGCCAACCTCTCTCCTGCTCCTATTGCCTCTCTTTTTCAGTCGTTGCAGTCAACCTAACTTTACTCCAATT
Organism: Diadophis punctatus similis; assembly: GCA_023053685.1. NCBI lineage: Eukaryota > Metazoa > Chordata > Lepidosauria > Squamata > Dipsadidae > Diadophis > Diadophis punctatus. The sequence continues at coordinate 7,321,776 of JALIGW010000003.1, read as the reverse complement.
GCCATGAGGCTTCCCAATTGATGATGTTGGAATAAATGGGGAATTACTGCCTTAATACTACAGGTAGTCCTCGACTTACGACCACAATTGAGTCTCTGACCACGGGTGTTGCTAAGTGAGAAATTGGTTCCATGCGTTTTGTCCCGTTTTATGACCTTTCTTGTCACATTTGTTAACTGAATCACTGCAGTTGTTAAATTAGTAACATGGTAGTTAAGTGAATCTGGTTTCCCCATTGACTTTGCTTGTCAGAAGCTCACAAAAGCTCATCATGTGACCCCATGGCATTGCAACCATCATTAAATGTGTGTCAGCTGTCAAACATCTCAACACCAATCATGTCACCATGGGGATGCTGCAATGGTCATAAGCGTGAAAAATGGTCATGAGTCACTTTTTTCAATGCCGTTGTAATTTCGAATAGTCACTAAATGAACTGTTGTAAGTCAAGGACTACCTGTACTTAATATTAGAATTAAGGATAACTTAATCCTGTTTCATCCATAGATTTAAGTCAAGATGAAGTTAACTTTATGCTATGCTTAGATGTAACAGAAGACATCCCCTAAATATGACTGACTGGATGCAAGAGAAATATAACCAACCATAGCAATAGCAATAGCACTTAGACTTATATACCACTTTCACAGTGCTTTTTACAGACCTCTCTAAGCGGTTTACAAAGTCAGCATCTTGTCCCCAACAATCTGGGTCTTCATTTTACCCACCTTGCAAGGATGGAAGTCTGAGTCAACCTTGAGCCTGGTGAGATTCGATCTGCCAAATTGCAGGCAGCCAGCAGTCAGCAGAAGTAGCCTGCAGTACTGCATTCTAACTACTGTGCCACCATAGGTTCCATACTATAGATCAGGGGTGTCAAACTTGCATCATAAGGACTTTTTCCCCCTTCGCTAAACCGGGCATGGGCGTGGCCAGCATGTGACGCATCCGGCCCGTGGGTCGCAAGTTTGACAGCCTTGCTATAGATAGATGTATTTTATGTGCATGGATAAACCATCCGCACATCTATCAGTGGAATATGTGAATGTGACCTGGATGTTGCTAATACCTGGATCATATATATTGAACAACAAATGACTAATGCCTCCCCTCTTTCCTTTTCTTTGATTATGCTTGGGTTTACTTACCCAAGGACAAGATATTAGCATACCATACATTTTATGTTCTCACAAATAATAGTTATTGTATGCTTTCCCAGTCTGGTTTTCTTCATTATGGATGCAAAACAGCTGAGAATTCTGGGAGTTATATAGCCAGCCACCGAGGTCTATAACTGTAGGGCACGAGGCTGAACTTGACTGTGCTCCTGAATTGGGGAAGGAAGACCTCTCATAGAATGAGTTCCGGAGACTTTTTCTGTTGATAATTATGGAAACTGTTACACAGCCCTAAAAAAAACAAAAACCCTCATTTCACCCAAACAGGCAGACTTCTAAAGACTAATGGCTGTCTTTCCTACCTGATAGCAAAACCAGATTTGCTGTAAAGTAGATATTTATTTAAAGCTTTGTGGATCTTTTAAAATATTACTCCAGGCTAGATTGTGAAAGCTATAAATCAGGGATGTGTAAATCTTTCTATTGAAAGATATATTAATCTGTTGTGTGCAAAATAGCCAGTGAACAAAAGCCAAAATTGCGTGTTACAAGAGCAAAAAAAAAAGGGTGGGATGTTCATTCTGTCTCCTAAATATCTCCTTTTCTTTGTAACATCTTTTACTCCTTTCTGAGACTTTCTCTTTTCCAACTGCATTTTTTATTTTATTTTATTCGTCAAAATGTGTACAAGATAACAGATATGGTATAAACATAAACAAAAGCAAAGTAGGTATAGGTAAATTTGGACAATAGGACAGTAGGACAGGTTCGGTAGGCATGATGGTGCGTGTATGCACGCCCCTTACAGACCTCTTAGGAATGGGGTGAGGATGTGGAAGAGAAGAGACCCCTCTTGACATTTGAAATTAGGGTGGAAGACCCTACTGGTCTCAAGGTTTACCAGTTAACCATCACACTCTAAGGACAAAATATCAGTGTTCCTTGACATGTTTCTGATCAAAGAATTTGTACAGAAATTCTGGGAAATCTGGAAAAAACAGATTTTGACTAATGATAAGCAGAGATCATAGTAGATGCTACACTTATTTGGTTGCCTTTAGACTCCTTTCTCTTGTGTCTGAGGGTTGCTGTGAAGCTAAAATGTCACCCCGGGTTGCTTGAAGGTAAGGTGGGACACAAATTCAGTACAACAAAAAAAGCCATCACTCAAGCAAGATGGCTCAAAATTCGATAGTGTGAAGATTCTAAAGGTGGCAATTAAAGCAGAAATGAACTAATTAAAAATCATGGGAATTGCTTTAATTTGTACTCATCCCAGAATGCAACACAGAATGTGCGAGACTTTAGCAATTTATAATTGCAGCACTTTTTTTTTTTTAGTTTTGTGGGAAAGAGGAGAAGGAAGAAGAAAGAGAAGGAGACAATCTTTTGCAATGCAACAAACAGGCCTAAACCTGTGAAACTAAATGGTGGAAACTGTTTGTGATGATTACTGTCTCTTAATTGATTACACACAAACAGGTGTGACTAAGGACAGGAAGGCTTTTTTTTAAAAAAATTGACAATTCCAGGGTGAAAGAACAGAGTTTTTCTTTTAAGGTAATTTGAAGTGTCCTCTCACAAATCTCTCATGTGGAGAGATTTTTAGGTGGGTGGAAAGTTGCTTCTCATAAGATGTGGATTATGGGAATGTTCCAGGGGTGGGTTCTACTTACCTTCCCCACTGGTTCGCATCGCGACGGAAGTGCATGTTTTGCGCGCGCATGTGTCACTTCCCGGAAATGACCCTCTGCGCATGCGCAGTTCTAAAAAAAAGTACTAAAGAAACCCAAGATGGCGGTGCCTACGCCGCCGCCGAGAGAACCAGCTCAGGGGTGTGGCAGGCAGCGATCCAGGCCATCAAGTTATTACCGGTTCTATAGAACTGGTCCGAATCGGGAGGAACCCACCTCTGGAATGTTTTTTGTACTAAGACTTCCCTGAAATATTTTGGGTACAAGTGATGCATTTATTCAAGAAAAAACGCCACTCTCTTCCCTCTACTTCTTCTCCTTTTCCAATTTATTTTCTGTGTAACATTAAGATCAATAAATACTAAAGCGTGAAGGTGTGTAACATAATTGTGCTTACAGTTAACAAGAGAATATGCCATGGACATTCATGTGTCAATAAACATGTTAGACTACCACAAATATCTTAGTTGGTTTTGTTGCAGCGGACTTTCATGATAGTTGTTCTGAGAAAAGTGGGTAAGTGTAGTGGAATGTGAGGATGACCTTGAGGAAGGAGGGGAAGAAATGTTGACTGGAAAATAAGAGAGGCAGGAGCCCCTAGTGGCTTAACAGTTAGAGAAAGAACCTTAGGAAGGACCAGAGGCCTAAGGGATCAGACAGTTAAAAATGGCGGTGGGAAATTTGTACCTTCAGACTTGATATCAGCCCTCTCAGGTAAACTAGAGAGGAAACATGACAAGATGAACTAATTCTTCCTTATTTTAAGACTACATTAAAAGAAATGTTGCAGATACAAACTTCCTGTCACCACTTTTAACTTCTAACCCAAAGGTGCTTTTTTTTTAGTATAAGATTTCGACTATGTGTTCTTTCTTGATGGACCTTCTAAAAATCTGAATTCCTACTGATTGCAAATTGGAAGGTTGGAAAGTAAAGACACAGGAAACAAAAGAGAGAATTGTATCTGCTATCTCCTTACAGTAGTAGTAGTATTTGATTATAGGCAATGGGAGATAATATATTTAGATTGGCTCTAAACCTGTTTACATTGGCTTCTTTTGTTTGGGAAGCATTTCAGATCTAAAGCTTTTCCTGTTCTACCAATTGCCAGAATCTCACCATTCTGTCTTCTGAGGATTACTAACAAGAAAGTCAGTCTTGTCTTGGGGGTTGGTGAGTAATAGAAGATAAATCTTAGCCTGTCATTTCTCTTCCAAAATCTGAGCTTTATCTCCAATTTTTGAAGGACAAAAAAATATTCTCAAGTTCTACAGCAAATTTACATAGGTTTTCTTAGTGTAAGGAATCTCTACTGAGGAAGTAATATTCTCTATCGTTCTCCTCTTAAGATATTTGCATGCATTGCTTCTTTGGAATATGATTATGAACTTAGTTGATTTCAAATAACTAGTGAACACAAATTTATTCTTGTCCTTAAGGCCTTATACTTTGCAAGGCCGTAAAATAAAGTGACCACATTATTTTTTTTTTAAGCGGGACGGGGGGCGGGCCCACCTGGGCGCCGCCATTTGAGTTTTGCCCTCTGCGCATGTGCAGAACGCTGCGCATGCGCAGAGGGCAAAACAACTCAAATGTCGGCGTCCAGGTGGGGGGGAGGCGGGAGGCCTTTCCTCGCCTCCCGCCTCCCCTTCGGGAGCCGGCAGTGGCTTGGGGTGGCAAGCGACGAACGGGAGGCGGGAGGCGGGGAAAGGAGGCAGCCGGCAGCTTACCTGCGAGGCAGCGCTCCCGCAGCAGCCCATGGTGGGCTCGGGGCTAGGTCTCTGTCGCGAGCTCCAGGCATCCAAGCGCCACGGTCTCTCGGTCACCCGCCCGGCCCCAGGGCAACGGCGGCAGCGAGGTGACGGGGGGGGAAAGGAAGGGGAGGGGGACGAGGAAGGGCTGTTTGCGCCGCTGGAGGGGCCGCTCGTGAGCTCAAACCGCCGCTCCGAGTCCGCAGCGGCGCCTCAACCCCCTTTTTCTGAGACGACGGCAGCGGCAACGGCTCCTCGTCCCTCACCCCTCCACCCACATCCCAACAGCAGCGGCGCCTCCGAGGGCGGGGCTAGGGATGGGGTGGGGGAAGGAGAGGAGGAGCAGCCCCCCTTCCCCCTCTCCCCAGCAGGCAGCCGGCTCGCTGAAATTCCGCTTTGCCCGACTTGCTTCCGGTTTTTATTTCGGTGGTAGTACCTCTCTTTTGTGCTTCCCCTTCTAAGGTGACCAGACGTCCCGCTGTTTCGGCATTCTTTCCAAAAAAGCGTGACTTTTTGGAAAGAATGCGGGACGCGGGACAGACGCTTGAAAAGCGTGTCTGTCCTGCCAAAAGCGGGACGTCTGGTCACCTTACCGTAAAATGAGCTAGCAATGTGAACTAATTCAAAGTTTTATGGTTTTGTGCCTTTTCCTGCTCCTAAAACTTGAAAAATCTGTAGGAGAAACTTTGATTGATGTAATTTGAATGTTTATTTATGTCCAAATTCAATTCTTTCCTATGTGGGAAAATTACTTGTCTTCCATATCTCAGAGGGATAACATGGCGAATATTTATTTTACTTGATTTTACCTATCTAATCTTCTTTTTTAATGTCTCATTTCTGATGAAATTAGTGAAAATGGAACAAAAATTAAAATACAGGAAAAGGGTTTTCAAATCACATCCAGCAATTAGTCATAATTAAATACAATAAACCACACACTTCAAAATGCTGAGGAGAAAAAAAATGCCCCCCTCCCCCAAATGCAAGGGATCTTTTGTGATTGCTAATTAAGTTGTAGTATGACTTTGTTTTCTACTGAAAATTGTGAGTAAAATCTCCTCATTTTGTGCTACACCTCAGTTTGCATTGTTGGATGGCAAATGGCATTTTTACTCCCTTTTAATATTTTGAAATCTTTAAATGTTCAACAGTCTTTCCCAAGCTGATCCTATCAAATCTGTTGGATATGAACTTTACCTTCCAAAGGCCATACTGGTTAGGAGGGATGGGTTTTTTTTTTAAATTGAAAAGTTTTATAAGTACAAAGTACAGACATTTTCCCCCCATTTTTCTCCCCTCCCCTCCCCCCCCCTTCCCCCCTCCCCCCTCCCGGACTTCCCAGAAAAAGCACAAGGTATAAATCTAAAAAAACTAACATAAAACTTACTATAAAAGAAAAAAAGAAATTATTAGTTCAAAAATACCCATTCATCCTTAACTCTTTAACAAGAGGGATGGTTGATGAATACTGGCAGTCCTCATTTAGCAACCACAATTGGGACGGAAATTTGTTCATTAAGCAAAGTGAAAATCCTGTGGCCATGTCTGTGCTTTACAATTTTACCTCAGTTTTCCTTTGCTTCTTGCTACTTCCTTTCATTCGAACTGGGGTTCAGCAGTGTGCAACAGCTGCCAAAAAAGCCAACACAGTTCTAGGCTGCATTAACAGAGAGATAGAATCAAGATCATGTGAAGTGTTAATACCACTTTATAATGCCTTGGTAAGGCCACATTTGGAATACTGCATTCAGTTTTGGTCACCACAATGTAAAAAAGATGTTGAGACTCTAGAAAGAGTGCAGAGAAGAGCAACAAAGATGATTAGGGGACTGGAGGCTAAAACATATGAAGAACGGTTGCAGGAACTGAGTATGTCTACTCTAGTTTGATGAAAAGAAGGACCAGGAGAGACATGATAGCAGTGTTCCAATATCTCAGGGGCTGCCACAAAGAAGAGGGAGTCCAACTATTCTCCAAAGCACCTGAGGGCAGGACAAGAAGCAATGGGTGGAAACTAATCAAGGAGAGAAGCAACTTAGAACTAAGGAGAAATTTCCTGACAGTTAGAACAATTAATCAGTGGAACAACTTGCCTCCAGAAGTTGTGAATGCTCCAACACTGGAAGTTTTTAAGAAGAGATTAGATAACCATTTGTTTAAAGTGGTGCAGGGTTTCCTGCCTAAGCAGGGGGTTGGACTAGAAGACCTCCAAGGTCCCTTCCAACTCTGTTATTCTATTCTATTCTATTCTATTCTATTCTATTCTATTCTATTCTATTCTATTCTATTCTATTCTATTCTATTCTTTCTCTCTCTTGGAAGACATCTTGGTATAGAGTAAATCAGCAACTGAAAATAAGAGCAGAGTGATGCTGCAAAGGCCATAAATGCAAGAACTGGTCACTAAATTGTTTTTTAGCATCATTGTAACTTTGAACAGTCACTAAAAAGGCAATTGCTAAGTAAGGACTACCTGTAAGCCATTGGGAAGTATTGGGCAGAGCTGATTTAGCAACATGCTGCATAATAAAAGTATACCACAAGCTGATTAACAAACATATAACTCCATTAACAATAAGGATATGATATTTTTAAAAGCGTCACAATTACACGTGTTTTGATCTAAAAGGAGAATTTTCTTGTATGCTTTTCTATAAAGGATTTTAACTGTGCTCAGTCACCTAAAATCACTCTAAACAAAAATATATCATGAACAAAGCCAGAATCTCCACATCTCTGAATTCTTTGGCTAAGCATTTTGATGATTCCCAGTTTTATACCTTTTTTTCCTGAGATTACTAAGGACATGTGGTACTCCATATCATGATCCTTTTAGTCATCTTATCATGGACGACATTGTATCTATTAAATTTGAATATGGAGATTTTGCAATTTTAACTAGATCATCCTTCCCATCCATTTTTTTCAGGGCCCTGAACCGGTTCTGCTATCAGGGTCTGGTAAGGTGATGTCTTTCCCTTGGACTATTTATAACAATAACTGCAAGAGAGAACCATCTTATGATCCAGCACTACCTGTCCACTGCAAATTTATTACTGTAGATCTTGGTAATTCCTCATCTGTAAGAGCAGAGGTGGAGCAGTGGTTAGAGTGGGGTACTGCAGGCCACTTTAGCTGACTGTGATCCGCAAGTCAGCGGTTCAAATCTCACCGGCTCAAGGTTGACTCATCCTTCCATCCTTCCGAGGTAGGTAAAATGAGGACCCAGATTGTTGGGGGCAATATAAATATACATTGCTTACTGGTGATAAATATACATTGCTTAGAGAGTGCTTGCATTGTGAGGCAGTATATAAATGTCACTAATAAATAAATAAATCTGAACAATTGCAAAGGCTACAGGCAAGTCTTCCATTGTCCTTCATTGTTCATTGACCCTGATCCAGAACATTGTAATATGCATTGTTCTGGACCATTGTTCATTTCTCTCATGTTTTCTTCTTCTTCTTTCTTGGGTCATATATTAGCTTCCTATAAGGATTAGAGCTCAATGTTTTGCTTTCAGTGGTAGTGTTTAAGGTACTGCAGTTAGCCATTCTCTGTTACCTGTCCCCACCTTATTTATACAACCCGGTCAACAGTACAAGGGGAGCATTGCCATTCCTTCTTCATATGCTGCTCCACTCTATTTGCATGTGTTTCTGAACTAGGAGCCCCAGTTATTAAATTCTCTTCCTTTCTTTCCAGGCTCATACATTTTTGGAGGGTTTTGAGAGAGATGTGAAATTGTATCTCTTTAATAATCCAGTGGATTGCAGTGGAAATCTGAGTAGGTGTTGGGAATAGTGCTTAATACAATTAGATGGTAGGACTATTCTGTTGTAAATGTTACTAATAATGTCAGATTGCAGAGCATCAGTTTATAGGTAATGGACATTCTATTTTATGGGTGCTATTTTTAAGGTGAAAATTTCATAAAATTCCATATGTGGAAAGGCTCTGCCCTTGTAAAGACGATAATATCCAAACATGAAGTCATATTCTGTTATACTGTGATTTCTACTGAGATATACACAAAGAGCTCTTAATTCTCCTTCTAACTTTATTTCCAAGACAGATTGAAAAGTTTTATGTACCATTCTTACTAGCAGATAATTATTCTTATTACCTAATGAAGACTTGAAGTAACTTTTGCCATTGTTGAGAATAGTGCTTAATACTCAGCTTGTAAAACTTGGATGTTGCTGATAGCAAAATAGTGCAAGCACGTTTTCATATTTTTGTCATACACGTTCTATTTTGTAACTGGACTCTATAGATTTTGTTTCGTATGTTTATGGGTTTTATTTTGTATTTTGTATTTTTTATTTAGTCTGGGTTACTGATCTCTAATTAACAAAATGATTTTATAGCATGATGGATATTGATTTTATAAGCTGGTGTAATTTCTCACTTTTGTTTTAGCTTCAATGCTCATTTTAATCATAATTGATTTGCACACCAGCGGGGGGGGGGGGGGGGGGGGCAAGTTACAAATAATTTTCTTGTTTGCTTGTTTGCATTCTACAGTTGTCTTTTTCACAAGATTTGGTTCTCACAATTGCCTTGACGAGTAGCAGCTGAGAGATGGACATATGCCATGCTTTCTGGCCTGGCTGATAATGTGTGGGAACATCAGGTTGTACATATGCTATTTGTTTCCGTGTCTAATCTCTCTGCTGTTTAGCAAAAGCCAGAAGTGGAAATTGACAGGCTATGATCAAGCAACGTATTGAATCAGGCCAGTTAAAGATCAAATGAATGGATTTGCATAAGTGGAAATACCTGGTTACTTTTCACCTGAGTTAATTTTGATAGGTTGTGTGTGTGGGGAGAGAACTTAATATATGGACCCAATCTGTCTTTGTTTAAAATGTAAATGTTTTGTGCAAACTGAGTCAACTTGGTAATTTCTTAAGTGTGTTGTATAAACTCCAAAGCTGAGTCTATCAGTACTTATAATTGGTGGTTTTTTTAAAAAAAATCTCTGTTACCATAGCTACCCAGAGCTGCTATGGTGTCAGGCAGTCTTTAAACAAAAAATATATGCATACATATATGTTACGATGTGAATATTGCCAGTTTGTGCACCTCTATGTTTCCTAAGTTTTCATGTATTTATGATCAAGCAGACATGTGACATGTTTTACTACGCATGCGTGCATTCCAGGAGTTTTTTTGTCAACTCCCATTTCTTTTTTTCTCTTCTCCATTTTCTGCTGAAGGCAGACGTGACTTCATTAGCTGAAAAGATGTAGCTTATTAAGGGTCTATTTTTTTATTACTTTTGTACTGAAATAAATATTTTGTTAATTAGATTTGAATCTCGGTTTTATTTTCTAATGCGAATGACTTCAAGGGAACAAGATCCAAGATCGCCTCTGATAGGAGAAATTTCTATCTTGACAATATATACTTCTAGTTCAGTATTTTCAATGCTGTCCAGCAGGAGATCTCCAAAGTCTCAGCCAGAAGTTTTTCCAGTCTTTTGTGGAAATTGGACTTGAGATATTTTCATATAACAGCTATTGAAAGGAAAGGATCACTCCAGAGTGCCAGGATCATCTACAGCAGGGGTGCTAAACTCAAGGCCCGTGGGCTGGATCTGGCCCGTGGGGTGCTTAGATGTGGCCTGTGGGGCCGCCCTGGAAATAGCGAATGACCAGCCCGCGGTGCCTCTGCCAGCGAAAATGGAGCTCCATTTTTGCTGGCAGAGGGCTGCAGGAGGATCCCCCCCAGCCCCATCTGGGCCACTACAGGTCCCTGCAACCCTAGTGATGTCAAGCAGGCCACGCCCCCCCCAGCCCCCCCGAAGTAAAACATAACCCTGATGCAGCCCTCAATGAAATCGAGTTTGACACCCCTGATCTACAGCAAAAAGAAAGGAAGGAAGGAAGGAAGGAAGGAAGGAAGGAAGGAAGGAAGGAAGGAAGGAAGGAAGGAAGGAAGGAAGGAAGGAAGGAAGAAGAGCAAAAAATAATCCCATATCAGATCCTAATTGTTTAAGAAGGAATCATTGCAAGTACAGGTAGTCCTCGATTTACAACAGTTCATTTAGCGATTGTTCAAAGTTACAACGGCACTGAAAAAAAATAACTTATGAGCATTTTTCACACTTGTGACCATTGCAGCCTCCCCATAGTCATGTGATCAAAACTTGGATGCTTGGCAACTGATTCATAGTTTATGACACTGGTAACGTCCTAGAGTTATGCGATCCTCTTTTGCGACCTTCTGACAAACAAAGTCAATGGGGAAGCCAGATTCACTTAACGACCATGTTACTAGCTCAACAACTGCAGCGATTCGCTTAATAACTGTGGCAAGAAAAGTCATAAAATGGGGCAAAACTCACGGAAAAAAATGTCTCACCAACATAAATTTTGGCCTCAATTATGGTTGTAAGTCAAGGACTACCTGAATAGCAGTTAAGAAAAATAGGCTGGCAAGGAGGAGTTTCACCTCCTGCCACAGAAATCTACTTAATGACTTCTGACCCATCACTTTCTCTTAGCCCAGTGCTTCTCAATTATTTTCTGTTATGCCCCCCCTAGGAAGAAGTAAACATTTCGCCCCCCCCACTCTCCGATCTGGGCCCCAATGGAATTTTAGTGTTAATATTTATTATTTTACTTATTATAAGCTGCAAGCAAACTGTTGGCTGGGGAAGGCTGCTCTACCCACTTACTTGGGAGTAAGTCACACTGAACTCAGTGGAGCCTGTTGTCGGTTAGGCAGGCATAGGCTACCGTGGTTAGGGCCCTCTTTTGACACAGGGCCAGGCCAGCTTAATCAAGCCGATGTTTTGGGGTCGCCGGCCTGGCCCATAAGCGCCGCCTGTGCCGGGCACTCACAGCGAATAGTGTGGAAGGAGGCTTTAGGATGCCGTTCGAAGCTTTTGCCCAGCTGTAGAGGATGCTCCTCCTTGTCCAGCAGCAGGTTTGCCACGCCATTCATGGCTACCATGGCGCCCGCTGAGAACAACAAGAACCCATGCAGCAGCCCCGCCCCGCCTGGCTGCCTTCTCTTCTGGGCTCGGAGTAGCGTGCAACTGGGAAAACACTCCCCATCAGGGGGAATTGATCGAGAGGGACCACGCATGTTCCCCAGAGTCACACGTGCCCCCCTGGCATCGCTCTTCACCCCCCCAGGGGCCCCCGTCCCACTATTTGAGAAACACTGTCTTAGCCCAACAAAACTCACAAGAGAGTACTGTATAAGCCACCTTGGGTCACTAAAGAAGAGGTGGCATATACACAGGTCACAAAGAGGTCAAAAGACCAGATTTAGAATCTAATCATCTGGAGAAAGAGATTTAATTTTGGCCTATTTTTTTAAAGACAAGTCTGGTTCCACAAGGAGGAAAATATTGATTCCGTAATCCAGATGAACCAACCAATGCCTCTTGTGAAGAAAAAAAAGGGGTGGTGGTAATTCTCAGCTCAAATAATAATAAAGTATAGGGAAAACGTGTCTTGGTCAGTTGATGGCATCTGAGTCATTCCGTGGGAATGTCACTGTCTGTTGTCATAAGCATCTTGCACATGGAATATCTGGCCTCATTTTCTGGGTAGCCCCGTTAGCAATTACTGCCTCTTTGCAGTATATGACAGATGTTACGATTCCAAGGCCAATTGTCCTAAATTCAAATCCCATGCTTTCTGAATTGGAAATGATTCACTAATTGGTCACTCTCATTACTTGGATTTTCTCAGGAAAGCAGGAAATGGCAGCCTTGTGTTCTCCTTGCCTTACTGAATCGTCTTGATGAAGGTCAGTTAAAGATAATGTTTCTTTCAAGTTGAAACTGAATCCCAGTAATTTTATTGTCACATCATTCTTGCCAGCAATATAGAATTGCTTTGCCATTGAAGCCTAGAATGGGACTCTCAAATTACCTGGTGTTCTCCCATCCAAGTACTAACCAAACTGAGCCCTGCTTAGTTTGAAGCCTCCCAAAAAGACCAACCAGCTACCAGGAGATGTGGTTGTTTAAATTGTAATAATAGGTAATAATTGCTTCAATGAGCTTCCTAGTTTTTAGTAAAAAGTCTGCTATTCGATACATGGCTCACTGGATTCACATACATTGCTATTATAGTATGCTGACTGGGGAATTCTGAGAGTTGAATACTGTATGATAAAGTGAGTTTGGATAGCATGTGATTAAGCATTTCTGTCTTTCTGCGTTTTGTGAATCAGGTCATTGTGGCATATTGGCTGGAAGATAACCAGCAGCATCTGCAGCCAACTTGAATGACTTCAACAATATGTCATGATATTATCATATGAATAGTTCATTCTCCCTAGTGGGTGGAGCTAGCCTCCAAGACTGGGATGACACGATCCAACAGCCAATCAGGACTGAGTCTGACTCTATAAAAACTGTCCTCCTGTTATGCTCCCCCTCTTTCGACTCAGTCCTAAGTCAAGGATCTGTGTCTCCCCAACCTTGCAAGTTTTCCTTTTGGCATTGAATATTCTTCTTCTTCTACTCGTGAGTGATTGTAACCCACCCTCCAGCACCTATAATTAACATCTCTGGCATGGGGGGGGGGTGAATGAAAGCAGCTGTGGGCTTTGGGCCTGCTCCCGGCCACATTGGCCACGCTTGTGTGGCCGGCTGTTAAGCGGACCCCTTGCGCCTGGCATTATCAATATCGATTCAGAGGACGTCACAGAAGCCTAGCACTTGAGTGACCTACAGCCAGGGTGGCTTTTATGAATAGTTCATCCTTCTCTTTCCCTTTCCCCTTTCCCCTTTCCCCTTTCCCCTTTCCTCCTTTCCTTTCCTTTCCTTTCCTTTCCTTTCCTTTCCTTTCCTTTCCTTTCCTTTCCTTTCCTTTCCTTTCCTTTCCTTTCCTTTCCTTTCCTTTCCTTTCCTTTCCTTTCCTTCCCTTCCCTTCCCTTCCCTTCCCTTCCCTTCCCTCTTTCCTGTTTCTGTTCCTTTTCCTTTTCCTTCTCTTTCACTTCTATGCTACTCAAATCTACTTCCTAGTCCATTAATCACCTGCAACACGGATTTCCCCCATTGGGGCCCAGGCCAATAGTCAGAGCCAATTGTTGAGGCTCTTAGAGAAGACCAGAAGGATGGGGCTAGATCTCACCTCAAGGGATATGATTTTCCAGAGGGTGGGAACCACGGCAGACAAGGCCCTTCTCCTGGACCTGCCAGCAGAAATTCCTTGACCAATGGGGTTTGCAACACACCCTTTCTGCTGGAATGAGTTGGGTGGGAAAATCCCATTGGGGTGAGATGGTTCTTCAGGACGCTTGGAGTTTAGTGTCTTTTGTCAGTCAGTTGAAAAGATCCAGCTGTAGAGATGAAGTGGAATTGTTTGTTTGTTTGTTTTTAAATGCATTCAAGCTTTGCCTTATTGTTGTCACCAAAGAAACAATGAGGTTCATCTGTAAAATCTCAAGGTGACATTGCAGAGTTTGGCAGACTTTGATCTTTGAGCACAAAGCAATTAATGGGACTTTTTTTTTTAAAAAAAGAATTCCTAGTACTACATAGGTGTACAGAGAAAATTCAAGCAGTCACGGATCCTTCAATATTCCTGTTTGGAGCTTCTTGGTTATTATAACAGATTCCTGCCAAATGTAGCCATCATACTCCACCCTTCAACACCTTCACTACACGTAGGGAGGAATGGCTGTTTGGATAGAATAGTGTGACCAAGCTTTCATAGAAAAACAAACAAAATATTGACATCAGACAGACTGCAGAGTTGTTGGTCAGCAACCTTGGAAAATCACTGATCCCCTTTTCCTAGGTAAAGCACAATTCAAGGTGTACAGTATTCCTTTGATGTTGAAGAATGCAGTTAGGAATTTGATGAAGAAAGAGTCTCTCCCCTCCTCCTCTTCTTCCCAGTAATGAAAAAAGATTGCACTGGGTGTGCCTCAAGAAGCTTGTATTCCCATGACTGTGCATGATAATTTCTGGGGACTGGTTCACACAGGTATAATGTGCACTAGTTGATTGCATTTGGATACAGCTGCTCTCCAAACAGATCCGTTGAAAATACTTTTGAATGAGCAACCAACAGCAACATGTGCTGTTGGTCTGTGATGATGCATTCACATGGTTCAGTCGTGGTATATCATGAGTGGAGACTGATATCACAACAGTAATTTTTATCAAATATTCAATATAACTGAAAAGAATTCTGTAGGTTTAAGAGTGAAATGAAAGGATATTAGACTGGGTGGCCAGATCATTTCATCCAAGATCATATGTTCCATTCATCCTGGTATAGATAGTAACCTACCGATAATCAAGGTGTTTGCAATGGATTGCACTTTCTGATTTCAGTCATTTGAGTGTATGATGATGATGATCAGAGGTGGTTTCCTGCCGGAGCTGCCCGGTGCGCAGCTCCGGTAGGGAGCGGCCGATTGCGCAAATTGCGCACAACCGCTCCGAAGCCCTTTCTGCCAGTCTACCGCACGCGTCATCATTTTTTGGGGGGCATTTTTGGCCGATTTTGCTTCTGCGCATGCGGGAAGCAAAATTGCACTGAAATCTTGTGAGGGGACACGCACGCGAGAGAGATTTCGGCAAAATTTTGCATCTGCGCATGCGCAGAAGCAAAATCGCACGAGGGGGTGCGCGTGCCCGAAGAGTGGAGATGCGCGCTTAGTGCACCGGCACCGGTAAGAGAGCAACCCACCGCTGATGATGATCCAGCTGGGCCTAACCTGTCCTTTCTAGACCTATTGCTTTGAAAACACCTATTATTAATAGTGATAGTTGATTTTTCTATCCGGTTTTCTAAAAAAACTAAAAATGGACATTGATCTTTCCTTCATCCTTATATCATTACTGTCTTCCAACTCAAGCAGGGTGGATAGCACTTCAACTCAACAAAGCTGATGACAAAGTCACCCAGAAGTTTCATTATTGAGGAACAATTTCTGGTTCCCCAGTTATGTTCTCTATTGTTAACTCTGCACTGTACCCATATCTAGCAACTCTGGAGTAACAATTGACTTCTTTTTGCAAGATAACAATAACTCCAATACGAATATTAGATATGTTAATGAGATATTTTTCCAAGGCAAAAAAGGGGTTATTAGAAAGAATTAGGAAGATAGAACAGGAAAATCAGTACTTTATGTGGTTTTAGAAAGACTAAGAAGCATTGGAGGTTTTTCAGTTCAGAGTGAAGGACAGGAAGGAGAACCATAGAAGAGGAATATACAATCAAGAATGATATGGAACATAGTTGTTTTTCCCTTTCTTATAATGTTGCAATTTGCAATCATCCATTGAAACTGGACAAGGGACAACTTTCTGCAACATGTATATAATTAAGCTGTGACATTCACACCGAGGTAGCGCAGTGGTTAAAAGCAGCACTGCGACCTTCAGCTGATTGCTAGTTCAGCAGTTCAGCTGTTCAAATCTCACGGGCTCAAGGTTGACTCAGCCTTCCATCCTTCTGAGGTCGGTAAAATGAGGACCCAGATTGTTGGAGGCAATATGCTGAACTCTGTAAACCGCTTAGAGAGGGCTGTAAAGCACTGTAAAGCGGTATATAAGTCTAAGTGCTATTGCTATTAGAGATTGTAACAGTCACCTACTTACCATCTTGGGACATAGTCACAGATTGGAGGGATAACAATATCTGCTTGTTTTAACAATCTCCTGAATCACAGGCAGCTTACTTACGGTAAATACCAGTTGTTGAGGAGCCCAATGGAAAAAGGCCACCATTCATCTATCCTTGCTTCTGGGTTTTGTGAATGAAACTGACTGGCCATTGTAGGTGACAAAATGCTGGACTAGAAAGCTCTAGTTGGATCTAGAAGACTAAAGTGGGGGTAGAAATTTATCAGAGACAGATATCTAGGGACATTTAGGGGAGATGGCCTTCTATGCAATGGCTTGGAGCTGTTCTAGATATATAATAAAGTTGCTATCCATCCATCCATCTATCCATCCATTCCATTCCATTCATTTCATTCATTCATCCATTCATCCATCCATTCATTCATTCATTCATTCATTCATTCATTCATTCATTCATTCATTCATTCATTCATTCATTCATTCAATTAATTTATATAGCTACCTACTTGCCAAGCAAATCCTTTTGTCCTTGTGTTACTTTCACTATTGTTTCCTGCAGTAAACAGAAAATATGAATGACAGGTGCACATTTGGAGACAGGTATTTACATATTCAAATTAGACCTACTTATTCTAATTCTGCAGGGGCTTCAGACACCTGTAATGTGATGTTCTGAAGCGTGTAGCTATTGTTCACATATTAGCTAGGCAAAAAAGGCAGAAGCTATTGGGCACGTGGGCCAAACTTGAATGTAAACCGATTTCCTATCTTCTTTTTGCAGGTTTGATTCATAACTAAGATCTTAATACTCAGAGGAGAATCAGCTCAGCATTTACCTGTAGAAAGAGTGTTAAGAGTGATAAAGCCAAGTTAAGATGAGGAATATAAAAACCACTTTAAATAAAGTCTATTAAAACTGTCATACAAGTTATATTTGGAGGTTCACTCCAGCATGCTGATATCCTCAGATAATGGTACTCTTTGTTTTAATCTTAATCAGCATTCAACTACTGCATTTTGCTCTTAGACGGAAGAATGACATCATCCATTTTTAATATATGCAAACATTCACCTTCCCCAGGTGCATGCTAGAGCCTGGAGATCTCTGGGATTTCCAAAATGTCCTAGTTAAGACAAAACATAACTCTTAAGGCTTTTCCAGACTTCAGTCTGATTTAAAGGCAAATACATGCATTTGGTTTCTAATCATATTCATGATTAAAGATTTTTTTAAGACTGGACAGCCACTTGTCTGAAATGGTATAGAGACTCCTGCCCTTGCAGGGAGCTGGACTAGATAACCTCCAATTCTGTTATTCTATGTTCTGCGTTCTATGTTCATTATGTGTGTGCATGTGTGTGTGTGCGCATGTGTGTTTGATTTGAGAATTTTGTGCTCTTGGGCACCAAAACACCCTGGCTGTTTCTTGAGCAAACCTTCCCTGATTTTATGTCACTGTAGAACCAAATAGTTTGAAAAGGATTAAGTGGACAACCTCTCTTCAAACTAGCAAGACATTCCTGCTGCTCCTCTATTTTTTTTGTGTGAGAAACAATCCACTATTACAGGAGATTATTATTACTATTATTATTGTTAGAACCCTGTTCAAATGATTGGTTTGCTAATATATGAACAAGCCACAAATCAATGTTATGTGTATATTGCTTTAATTGCATTGTAGGCTGATTACTATACAAGGAAGCAAGAGAGCATGCTCTGTGTCTGTGTGTGTGTGTTTGATGGTGAACCGAAGTACTGACTCTCTGCTGATTATCTCTGCTACTTCACTGATGAGTAATTGACTTTGTGACTATGTGAAATTACTGTGAAGAGCTGCTGTGAAAAGAGTAACTATCTGTGATAGTGTAAATTTGATTGTTAGCTGTAATCTTTGTTTGTTAGTTAAAACAAAGATAGGCAAGAACAAGATTCTTCATATGGACTGACTTATTGTGTATGACTTGGACTTCCTATTGAATTTTGCTACTACTTTAAGTAAACTATTTGTAAATACTAAACTGTATCTGTTTATTGACTGAATAACATTCATATCAAACTGCAACACCACAACCACAATCACTATTTCGCTGTGTATGTGCTCAACAGCACAATAACTCCTTAACAATTATTATTATTATTTTTAAAAGGTATATACATTTAATGCTTTGAAGACTAGGTTAAATCTGGGAACAAATCATAAAAAAAGCACTTTGGCTGTTACATTCAGCTCGAAGGCTTTTGTGCACATGATTACAGTAGTTGTGTGTACCTGAAATCCTTTCTTTGTCAATTTCAGCTCTTATTTACCGTCTTACAGCTTACTGTCAAAATGACAGTAACAGCTAGGGCTGCCACATGAATAGAAAGGATCAGTAGCAGCCATGGAAAAATGCCAAGAGTAGCAACAACAAAGCAGCTGCATCATAGATTGGACTGCTAAAATGTTTTGAGGAAGCTCTTTATCAAGGGTTAGGTGTAATCCTACTTGATAAAAACCTGTTTGAGACAAATGTTCACTTCAGCTCCTCCAAGCAGATTTTGAGACTCAGAAAGTAGATGGCCCATATGCTAGAGCAGGAGTGTCAAACTTGATTTCATTGAGGGCCGCATCAGGGTTGTATTTGGGGGTGGGGGTGGGGCAGAATGGGCATGGCCAGGGTGGGCGTGGCCAGCTCGACATCACTTGTGTCAGAGGCGCCTGTGGTGGCCTGAGTGGTCTGCCAGCTAAAACGCACTCCCAAGCTCCGTTTTCAGCTGCAACGGCCTGCTGCAATCCTCTGCCAGTGAAAACAGAGCTAAGGAGGGCCGCATGCGGCCCTCCTGAGGTCTGTTTTTGCTGGCAGAGGCACCATGAGCCAGTCCTTCGCTGTTTCCAGGGCAACCCCACGAGCCAGATCTAAGCACCCCGCAGGCCGGATCTGCTAGAGAAATAAGGAAGAGGTTAACTTAAGGAAGATGGCAGTGGGCATGGAGGATAAGAACAGCTCAGTGACAATAGAAATCTGGTCTTTGAAATCAAGACTTTGAGTAGTAGAGCTGTGCAAATTGCACTCTGACAATGAGAGAGAGAAGATGCAGAAGAAAGGCAAAACAACAGATAACATGGATGATTGGGATCAAAAAGATGGATCAACTGCATGTGACAGACTCTTTTGCTCCCACCTACAAACATTGAAAAAAAAAACATTGCTACTTCCCCTTCAACCCACAATTTAAAAACGTGTACATGTTACCTGGCTTTACAAAAAAAAAGCTTTCTCTGATCGAAAGCTACCTGATTGTAAATGTACAGTGCCTTCTGTTTCTATTTCAAAGCCACCACAAGCTTCAAAGCCAAAACTAGAGCTTCTCACAACTGCTCTAGCCATGGTGATTTGCTGCTGCAGTGGCATGAGTGTAAGAACACGGATTAACTCAGATTACTTTAACTCTTTGCAGATCCTTGCACTAAGAGAGCCAATTTGTTCCAGTGGTTAAGATGCTAGGAGACTGTGAATTCTAGTCCCACCTTAGCCCTGAAAGCCAGCTGAATGGCCTTGGGCCAGTCATTCTCCCTCAACCCAACTCACTTCAAAGGGTTGCTGTTGTGAGGAAAATAAGTGGATTAAGAAGTTTAGGGATGTTCACTTCCTTGAGTTATTTATAAAAATCACACACATACACATACACTGTTAGATTCGCGCGTGAATGAAGGAGTGAGACATAGGAACAGTTCAGCACCTTTATTTCTCTTAAGCTGAAAGCAATACGAACTGCTGGCAGGCTGCAGGGGAGCCACTTTTAAGGGCTTCCCCGAAGCCTGCTGACCACTGACGGTAGTTCATTTCTCCCACCGCTAGATTAGCCAATCAGCGGCGGCCATGCAAATCTGTGCTCCGTACAGCAGTACGTAACATACATATATACACACACACACACACAAAGACACACACACACACATACACACACACACACACCATATCTCTGGTGAATTGAACAGTGGTTGTTCTGACAAGAGTGCTATCTATTATCTGTAGTAACAGACCAGCTCATCGCAAACCACCAGACGGCTGCTTGCGGGAAGTGGTGGTGGGAAGGTTGTTGAGAGATCTTTGTCTTGAAAAGAAAATGTCCACAAGGTATTTTCTAAATTGAAGCTCTTGGGGAAGGGAAGGAAGAAAATAATGGCAGCCTGGAGTTCAGGAGCCAAGCGGTGGGGTGAGGCATTCCCGTTAGTGGAAGACACCAGACCATCCAGGAGCTCATCAGGGTACAAATGAGAAGATTGGATTTAATTCCAACTGCACTGCAGCTGAGCAAAAAATAAATTGCTTCTCTCTCAAACCCAGCCAATACAGTACTGTGGGATCACAGAGGCCCAGAGATACTTTCAAATTGGTTCAAAATTTTGTGTATAGAATTGCTCAGTGATATTTGTAGAAGTTTGATGCACTTGAGATGTATGGTTTACCAATCAAATATATGGTGCTTCAGACACTCCTAAGACAGAATCATCTTAAATAATATATAATGTTTAACCATGATGATGCAGTCAAGATCCAACATTAAATACCTCCAGGGCAAACACTGCAGAATAAATGATTGTGTAAAAGCAATAGCAACTAGACTTATATACAGCTTCATAGTGCTTTACAGCATCCTCTAAGTGGTTTACAGAGTCAACCTATTGCCCCCAACAATCTGGGTCCTCATTTTACCGACCTTGGAAAGATGGAAGGCTGAGTCAATCTTGAGCCGATCAAAATCAAACTCCTGGACTGAGCAGTGAATGAGACTGCAGTACTGCATGATCTATTTCATCTATGAGAAATAGATCATGAGCCTGCAGTACTGCATGATCTATTTCACAGACAGAAGCCAGGAAAAGCTCCAGGCCCAGACAAGATAACTCCTTCTTGCTTAAAAGTCTGTGCTGACCAATTGGCCCCCATCTTCACCCAAATCTTCAACAAATCACTAGAGATATGCCATGTTCCTTCTTGCTTCAAACGCTCCACTATCATCCCAGTGCCGAAGAAGCCCTCCATCAAGGAACTGAATGACTACAGACCAGTTGCTCTAACATCTGTAGTTATGAAAACCTTTGAAAGGCTAGTGATGTCTCACTTGAAAACCATCACGGATCCACTTTTAGACCCCCTGCAATTTGCATACCAAGCAAATAGATCGACAGATGATGCTGTTAATATGGCTCTGCACTACATCCTACAACATCTTGAATCTCCAAAGACCTACACAAGGGTCCGCTTTGTAGACTTTAGTTCAGCATTCAACACCATCATACCGGACATTCTTCTAACTAAACTAAATCAGCTAGCGGTACCTGAACACACTTGTAAGTGGATCACAAGCTTCCTAACAGACAGGAAGCAGCAGGTGAAGCTAGGCAAAATCACATCAGATACCTGTACAATTAGCACAGGGCACCCCCAAGGCTGTGTGCTCTCTCCACTTCTTTCTATATACCAATGACTGCATCTCAAACGATCCATCTGTTAAACTACTGAAGTTTGCAGATGACACAACAGTGATCGGTCTCATTTGAGACAATGATGAATCCGCATACAGACGGGAGGTTGAACAACTAGCCTCGTGGTGCGACCGGAACGACTTGTAACTGAACACACTCAAAACTGTAGAAATGGTGGTAGACTTTAGGAGAAACCCTCCCATAGTAACACCTCTTACAATACAAGACAACACAGTATCAACAGTAGAGACCTTCAAATTTCTAGGTTCTATCATATCTCAAGACCTAAAATGGTCACCTAACATCAAAAACGTCATAAAAAAAAAGCACAACAAAGAATGTTCTTTCTGCGCCAACTCAGGAAGCTCAAATTGCCCATGGAGCTGCTGATACAGTTCTACAGAGGAATTATTGAGTCTGTCATCTGCACCTCTATCTGTCTGGTTCGGTTCTGCAACCCAACAAGACAGACACAGACTTCAGAGGATAATCAGAACTGCAGAAAAAACAATTACTGCCAACCTGCCTTCCATTGAGGACCTGTATACTTCACGAGTCAAAAAGAGGGCTGTGAAAATATTTACTGACCCATCGCATACTGGACATAAATTGTTTCAACTCCTACCCTCAAAACGACGCTATAGAGCACTGCACACCAAGACAACTAGACACAAGAATAGTTTTTCCCCCTAACGCCATCACTCTGCTAAATAAATAATTCCCTCAACACTGTCAAACTATTCACCAAGGCTGCATTACTATTACTATTAATCTTCTCATCGTTCCTATCACCCATCTCCTCCCACTTATGACTGTAGGACTGTAACTTGTTGCTTGTATCCTTACGATTTATATTAATATTGATTGTTTCCCGATTGCTTATTTTTACCCTATGATAATCATTAAGTGTTGTACCTCATGATTCTTGACAAATGTATCTTTTCTTTTATGTACACTGAGAGCATATGCACCAAAGACAAATTCCTTGTGTGTTCAATCACACTTGGCCAATAAAGAATTCTATTCTATTCTATTCTATTCTAACCACTGAGCCACCTTGTAATCAAGATTTGGTCAAATCAAAACATAGCAGCAACTGTACCTCAAGCGCATGATGGCATTTCTAGGCATGAATGAGGTGATGTAAGATGACAATGAAGATTCCCTTCAATCTGTTATTGGCAAATGGTTTGGGTCGTTGATGATTCTCAATAGACCAGCTTAGAGAAAGTGCAAGACTAATTCACTTGAAAGTGTCCTTAAAGAAGGAACCTCTGGGGAGGAAGTATAGTGATTATAATCACATTTCATATATATATGAATGAGATACTCTTTTAATTTTTAACTTTTGTATTTTTTGTATTTTAACTATTGCATTGTGTATTGTTATATATTTTAATGATAGTTTTTATTTTGTATTGGATCTACATGCTGTGGGCCGCCCTGAGTCCCTAGGGATTGGGCGGCATAGAAATCCATCAAAATAAATAAATAAATAAAGAAATCACATTTCATGGGTTGGCTTAGACAGCAAATAGATCTTTATTTTCCTTTTCCTTTAGTATTTGAGTTTAGATTGAAAGGAAGAAATTTTTATGAATGGGACAATTCTTCATAATCAGAGTTACAAAGGGTGGAGAAACAATGTTCCCAGATAAGATGCAGAGAGATGTTTTGAACCCTTGAAAATAATTATTTGGAATGCATGTGTATATTAAATGAAACAGAGGCATTAAGTCTCTGAGGCTTTCCATGTGTGTCATCTTGATAAAGGAATTCTGTTAAATTATCATAGTACTGAACTTTGCTATGGTATGTGGAAGTTCTGGGGGTAGTGTTCATACGTAGAAGTCTTTGGGCCCCAAAGCAAATATTTCAAGTTGCATTTCCCACTGGTAAGAGAATTGAGGTGCCAAGCCCATTTCCCAGTCATTAAAATTGTTACATTTAATTTCCTGAAATTTTTGTTCCATTGCTTCATCATTTGAATACACACTGTCTTGTAGATGTTTTCTTTTGAAGCAGGGAATGTAAGTAGGATATTAGAAGACATCTGACATATTTAAGGTGACCAGATTTTTTTTTAAAAGCGGGACACCATTGACGGGGGTGGGTTTCTAGGGGAGCCGCCATTTGAGTTTTGCCCTCTGCGCATGCGCAGAACGCTGTGCACATGCGCAGAGGGCGAAAGAACGCAAATGTCGGCATCCAGGTGGGTGGCGGGGAGGCGGGAGGCCTTTCCTTGCCTCCCGCCTCCCCTTCGGGAGCCGGCAGTGGCTTGGGCTGGCTGGCTGGCAAGCGAGCGAGCGGGGCTGGCTTGGGAAGGGGAGCAGCCCGGAGATGGTGCTCCAACCCAGCGTCTCTTGGCTCTCCTGCTCCCCCTCCGCCAGCGCTGGGCTGCTGGAGTGACAGGGGGAGAAAGGAGATCAGGAGGCGGCGGTGGATCACAAGAACCCCAGCGGCAGCTCCAGGCAGAGAGAGAGAGAGAGAGAAGCGAGCAAGCAAGTCACTCCGCCACGCGTGCTCACGAACACACACACACACACACACAAGCGCGCATACAGGCGCGTGCGGCGGAGTGACTTGCTCACTCGCTTCTCTCTCTCTCTGCCTGGAGCTGCCGCTGGGGTTGTTGTGATCCGCTGCCGCCTCCTGATCTCCTTTCTCCCCCTGTCACTCCAGCAGCCAAGCGCTGGCGGAGGGGGAGCAGGAGAGCCAAGAGTAAGGTGACCAGACGTCCCGCTGTTTCTTTTCAAAATGGCATTCTTTCCAAAAAAGCGTGACTTTTTGGAAACAATGTGGGACGCGGGACACATGCTTGAAAAGCGTGTCTGTCCCGCCAAAAGCGGGACGTCTGGTCACCTTAGACATATTACATCTGCTTGGCTAACCTCTTGAGGGACAATTCTATAGGACGTAGCCTTCTTCTCATCTCCAGCTCATAGCTGAGGCCAGATCACTTCATATTTTTCTGAACCATTTATTGAAGAATTTTCAGTCTACTCCAACACGAACCAACTCTTTGTATATGTGTGATACGAGGATAGAGCGGATAATAGAAATGGATATACCACATGGTGTGTTGCATCTCTCTTGGCAGGATACACATGGTGGTAGTGCTCACAGAAGTTGCAAAGTCCCAGTGCCATCTCCCTTGTGATTTGACAGCCCGCTCTCCCTGTGACAGTACAGCCTCCATTATGCCACTGTGTGGATCGGATATTCCAAGTGATTGATGGGGAAGAATCGTCAGTAAGGCAAGAATGGAAAATCTCCATCCATCCTTCTGATTGAGATGCAATAAAGAATTAGAGAAAATCAGTGCAAAATGTTTTATAGATGGCATCTAACACCTGTAAGGTTGGCAAAAATGTCAAACAAAATTTCACCTCTTTGTTGGAAATGTCAAAACGCACATGGTACATATTTTCATATGTGGTGGACATGCGAAAAAGCAAAAAAAAAATTGGGTTAAAATTAGAAAAATAATAGAAAAAATAATAAAAGATCGTATTGATTGGAAACCGGAAATTTATTTATTAGGAATTATAACAGGTAATTATGTGAAAGAAATATACTATTTAATAATAGACATAGTGACAACTGCCAGAAAAGCTTATTCATCAAAATGGAAACAAAACGATACACCAAATGGTGAGGAAATCATAAGAAAAATTCTTGATTGCGCAGAGATGAACAAGATGACGAAGGAGTTACAAGATAAAGAAGAATCCGAATATTACTTAACATGGAACGGATTGTATGAATGGCTAAAGAATAAGGATAACAAAGTACAGAATGTATAAATACCAAATATTAGCTGTATATAGATGTAAATAAATAAAATAAAAAGGAACAGAAAATAAATGTGTATATATAGAAGAGCAGAAAACAAAAATGTCACTACTTGTATATGCACTAGATAGGTGTATAAATATATGTGTATGAATTTTGATGAACCGATCTTCAACTGTAACAATGAGAGGAACAAAGTTTCCTAACATTATATGTTTGTATGTTGTGTTATGTTTTTGTGTAAATAAAAAAAAGAGTTAAAGCTATTCCTCAACCATTTCTCAAAACTTGCCTCCTTCCTCAGTGCCATCTCAGTTGGGCTGAGGCCCAAAGTCACCTTGCTTGTTTTCAGGCCTAAGGCAGGATTGGAACTCACAGTTTCCTGGTTTCTAGCTTGGTGCCCGAACCATTAGATCAAACTGGCTCTCAAAACATCTGCATAAGAATTAAAAGCATTTAATAATCACCTTCATTGACAGGGCAGCTCACCCCTCCCTCTGGGTTCTCTTCTTCCTTACCACTATCCTATGTCGCTCCCACTGGCAGCAAGGAAATTCGAACCATTCTAACTCTTGGATCCTCAGCTCTATTTAGAAATCAGCTGATGTCAGCTTCTCCTTTCCAAAAGAATTTAGAATGCTGGGTATCCTAAGAATTCAGTCCTTTAACAATACCTTTTCTGCTCTCTCTTTTTGGTTTATTTTTTTTTAAACTTGGCATTCTTGCAAGGCTATCTATTTAGTCTCCAATTTTAGCCCTAAGAAAACAGCAGGAATCCTCAATGTCTTGACAGTCCTTTTGGTAGAACCACATGATAAAAATGCTTAAACCACTGTAGGAAGTTAGCACCCACCCCTCTCCTAGGAAAAAATGAAATATCCTAGGAAATATTAAAAGGCAGAATATATTCTATAGAATATCCCTGGAAACATGCTTTTAAGCAGACAAAAGACTCCTCTTAGAAACCCCCACCCTTTGCCAATGGGCCATTAAGGACTGGGCCCAGCTCACACATTCCTCTCACCTGGCCTGGAAGTCTTCTGCATAACAGAACCACAATAGGATTTGCCCAAGGCCCTTTCATCCAGCCAAAGCTGGGTCAGACAAAAGCCTATAGAGTTGCCACTGCATGGCCTTCTGGGAGCCTGACCACCAATCAGTTGTATCATATACACAAGGAACAGGAAACTAAGAGGTGGGACCCAACAGAGAGTATAAAACAAGGAACTCAGCATCTCTTCTGCCCTTCTTTTCTCTTCACCCACATCTGGAAACATGTAATCTACCTTTTCTGTACAGGGGCTCCTGCCATGTGCTCCTGTCCACCATTAAACCTTCTTTCCAAGCAACTTTCATGAATCCAGTGTCTTTTTCCCCACTTGGAAATGAACCCAGAAGGATATTCCTTACAACACCACTATTACCACAAAACACACACCAATTAAATTAAGGGTGGACAAATTGTGGCTATATAGGCACCTGTAATTTCTGAACTTTTTTTTTTACTCTCCTGAACACAGTTTCTAGGAATGGGTTGTATAGTTTCTTGCCATTCTAAAATGGGAAACCCACCCACAAAAAGCAGCATCCATGAATGAATAGGCTCATCAGATAAACCACCTGCACAACATAGGAAGAAATCTTGGTTCTGTCCTGCTCAATTTGCCTCAGAAAGATCAAGCATGGCCTCCAACCTCTAAGAAGATGATTTCCCTCTTTATTTCAGTTAAGAAATCACTAACCTGTTGTTTATGGAAATCTATTCCATAAACAAACAAATTATGCTCAGTTATCAGATGCTGAGGTTTATTCCATGTGCCGGTAGATGAACTGTGGAATAAAAAATGCTTTATGCAAACAAACAAACTGGTTGAAACAGGAAGGAGAAATGAGTAGACATGCAGAAAAAAAAGAGATCAGGAATACAAGAGAATAAAGCAGGAGTGAGCAGATAAGGGAAGGTACATAGGTGTACTGTGTTTGTC